>SSNP01000444.1:43961-96076 GCA_006937955.1 Pachypanchax playfairii
AAAAAAAAAAAAAAAAAAAAAAAAAAAAAAAACTACTACAACGTTGAATTTCCCTTCTGGGATAAATAAAGTATTTTTCATTTCATTTTTCATTTTCATTTCATTTCATTTTAAACCAGAAATTATGTTAATATTATAAAATGCAATCATTTAAAACTGACTGATGTGCGAAAAGTTATACAGACAAAAGAGAATGTAAGACAGACTGAAAGTCAGACAGATGGACTGAGAGACATATGAATGAGAGACAGACAGGGTCTCGTTACAGCAGAAGGAACCAGCATGTGTAAGAAATATACACACACCCTTATATGGAACATCACCTGACAGAGAGAGAAAAGGTGAAATGGATGAATACATGGTCCCAAACGGGAAGCCGCCGTTTAAAAACGATATCAGCTATCAACAAATCGTAGGTGACAGAAGGCTTTGGAGCTAATTCATGTAATTTTTCAGCTTTCTACAATCTTTTTTTGGGAGAAATGACGATGCGAACATGGTGTACTTTAGCAGATGAAGGGAATTAAAGAGCTGATTTTTTGAATGGAAGTCTATGAGAGTTTTCTGGGACCAGTCCTGCTTCTAGGCCACATTGTGAGACAACCATAGCAGCTAGAAAAATGAAGCTGACAAAAATCCCCACTGTTTGATGTATAATTTGTGTGTGTACCATAAATGGATGGGGTGGGAGGACATTCTTATTGGCTTTTTTGAAAATTAAAAATGAGGATCTCCCACTCTGGCGCTAGAGTGTGTCGTCGTCCGAAATCAACTTTCCCAGAGGGAACTACTCCCTCCTGCCTCCGCACAAAAGTCTTTGTCCGTGACGTCACAGCGCGTGAAACAACAACAACAATGGCGGATATACGTGTGTTTTTGTACTTTGCGCTCTGTCTGTGGTTCATTTTGGTTGGTTTGATTTTTGGTTCTTGTGGAGGAAGTCGCCATTGTCCAAAGTCAATTGTATTTTAAAATAAAATATTTGTATGGTTGCTGGGAGTTTTTTAAAGCCTTTTGCAGGAGCGCTTCTATATCACACCACGTGAACGCCACACACAGCCGGGCCAATCAGGGGCTACCACTACGTAGGTAGTCGTGTTACTGGTAGCAGTTTACTGGACCAATCAGTAGACAGGTGGGCGTGTGGGCCCGCTTTGTGCCGCTTCGGACCACCGAGGAGGTGGTCTGAAAAAAGAGGCCGGGTTGGCTCGGAATGACGCGGTTAAGACCCGAGAAAGGCGGTGGAAAAGGGTCCGCAGGGGGCTAAAGTGAACCGAGCCGCACCGTGTTCTGTCGGTGGAAAAGCGGCAATAGTCTGGTGTCCGTGTTTCATGTTTAGGATCTGTGTGTCTTCTGGTTTTAACATTGTGTTCCATATATGGTCATGTCATTTCCTGTTCTTCACCTTTGTCAATTAGCTTATTGTCTGCACCTGTGTCTCGTCTGGTTCCGGCACTATTTAAGGTTGAGTCTGTTGTTTGTTCAGTGCCGGACCGTTGTCTTATGTTGTGGATTCTGTCGTGTCTCGCATCAATGTCAATTCATATTATTATAGTATCATAGTTTTATAGTCATAGCCACAGTCATCGCTCCTTTTTGTATTTTATAGTGATGGGTAAATGAGGCCTCATAAAGCATTGTGGCACATTGCCCAAACTGTATTGACACCGTGTCGATACTGTGTTGGTCTAGTGACACCTGCTGGAGCATAAATATCACTGAAGGCAATTTAACCTGCAGATTCAGTGAATTATACATTAAATAAAATAGTTTATGTAATTGGTTTTTTTTGTACATTGCATTATTTTAGTTATACAGTGGTCCCTCGCTATACTGTAGTGAACCTTTTGCTGTCTTGCTGTTTCATTGATTTTTTTGGTGTAAGAATGTGTTTTTTTTGTTTGCTTATTTGTTTATTAAACAGCGCATTGTGTTCTGCATCCTGATTGGTTGTAGATCGTTGTCCATCAATCTCTTCCATGCCGTGTCTCCTGTACAGCACAGAATGTGTTCAGCTTGCCAAATTTATATAAAGCTTCCAACGCAAGCAGTCTTATTCTGAAGGGCTGAACTTTGTTTGCAAGTTTTCTCCCCAACAAACCCACAATATTGTTCTTTACCATTAAATTCACCTGCAGTAGCACCAAAAGGCAGAGGAAGAAAACCATCGCACAAAAAGTTAGACTTATGGTTTCATTCTATAATACATGGACTTATTTTTCTACAAAGGTTTGAACTTTGAGAGTTTAAATAAGAAAGAAAAGTGTCAAAATGTTAATGCCTGTCTGACAAAGTGTGTAAGGAGGGAGTATACTTAAAGTATCTATAATAATTTCCCCTATTGCAGGTTATTTTTGGAAGGTAACTCCTGCAATAAATGAGGGACTACTGTATTTAAAATATATCATGAGAAATAATGTGAATTAATAATTTAAACTCTTTTAAAATTGACTTTTAAAACCCTCTTTTTAGGGTTAGGGGTTAGGTTTATAGGTATGGTGTGAATAGAGTTTTAGTTAGTCTTAGGGTTAGTTATAGATCAGTAATGGTTAAGGTTAGGAAAAGGGTTTGGGTTAGGTATAAATCTAGTTACTAAAATCAATGGAAGTCAATGGACGGTCCCCATAAGGATAACAAAACACACTTTGTGTGTGTGTGTGTGTGTGTGGGTGGGTGGATGGGTGTGTGTGGGAGTGGGTGTGTGTGTTTGTGTGTGTGTGTGTGAGTGTGTGTGTGTGTGCAGATGCCTGTGTGTGCATAGACTCGTGCGTGCGTGTGCATCAGATTATAGATGAACTTTCTTTCCATCTAATGGTCCTTTTCATTTACAGTTGTTGAATCTGTCTTCAGTTTTCTCCTCAGCTGAAGATTTTCTAACAATCGTCACAGTTTGGTTAGAAGATCAAATCTTAGATCTGTTTCTGAATGTTGATGCTGTGATCAATCCTTTAACTTTACACTCATCTGAGCTTTTTGTTTACTTCCTCCCTTTGCAGTGGTACCTCAGATGATGAAATGTGTAACTTCTATATAATGTACTACATGGACAGCCAACATGCCGTGCCCTTCATGAACTGCATGGAAACTGGGTCCAAAGAACTATTTAGACACATTCCAGCAGAAGCAAATGTTCCTATCCCTGTCAGTCAGATGAGCTCTATGATCCATGTGGAACACTCTACAGGTACGAAGTCAAACTTTGAGTTGAGCCTTTTCTGCTGCTGCCAGGGTTCAGTGCACTTATTAAATCACGTCATGTAACATTAAACTGTATTACACAAAGAGAAAACACAGGAGCACAGCTGAGTTCTCTGTATGATGTGTTGTTTGGTCAGATGACTCCATCTTTCAGCAACTTTTGGGATAAAGTAAAGAAAATGCTGTTATTAACACTAGCACACAAATAGTGAAGGCAGCTGTGTCCCCTCTTGAATGTTAGTGTACTCCAGATCCAACATGATAACACATCTGGTCAGAAACTCAAAAAACTGGAACTAATTTTAAATTCCTCTGTTTTTCAAGATGACAGACGGCTCTTGAATAGCAGTAAAGATGAGCAGGTTCTGGATCAGGGTAAGTTCAAAAGCAAATATAAAAAAATAATTGGACATGTTTCCTGAAGTCATTCAAAAAGAACCATGTCCATAACAAACATTTAGCACAACAGAGTTCAGTGAAACAATGGACAAAATGAACCACATAAAACGAGAGTTCAGTGAATTTTACATTCAAATAGGTAAAGAAAATGATACTCTGCATTCATATAATAATGAATGAATCCCAACATTTGCTAAACACAACTTCTGCCATGGAAATAAGACTGTAATTCAAGCCTTTTAGGTAACGCTTCCTTTTACAGTCCCCTAATTACTAAGAAATTACATGGTACTTATATGGTTGTTAATGGTAATTACCATGTGTATTAAGTAGGTAATTACAAGGAAAGTACAGCAAAAATTACTCGGCATAATTGATACATATGGAAAATTATAGCATATATGGGATAATTACCACATGTAATAAGGAGGTAAATACAGAGGAAGTACTTCTGCATTTACTAAGAAAAACCTCCACTATTACACATCAACTCAATTAGGTTGTGACCAGTATAGATTTGTAAAAACTAAAATTATTATAGTACCTTCCAATAAATTACATTTTCTTACGTGTCTTTCAGTTTTAAGCATTTACCTTGTACTTACCTGTAACAACCCCCTACACCTGCAGGAACAGTTTTCCTCTGGGATCCTGGTAAATCTAAAATACTGGGTATGTTCTTGCTGGAGTTCTTAATATTTACTTAGTAAGTAAGCAGAAACTGGACTGTAAAAAGATGTCTGGTTTGTTTCCATGGTGTTACCAGGTTCATACCATATAACTCCTTATACATTGTTCCTTTTTCCATGCAATCAATAGACACTTTTACCATCTTATCTTCTGCAGTGATGAAAAGGGTTTGATCTTGTAATGTTTCAGGCATGGAAAACACTCCAGAGTGCACGGAACAAGGAGCTGAGACTGTTCTTGAAGTTACAAGATTTATTGAGTAGGTGCAGAGTGAGCTGTCTGCAGGAACACCGGATCTTTGTAATCGATGTCCGATCAGGAGGACATTAATAACTAGCTTATTTTGACACTGAAACACGGACAGTGACCGAAGTTACGTTGGCAGTTTAGAGACTGATTGATCTGTTGAGGTGGATGTTTTCTCTCCTCCGCCGTCACCAGAGGTAGAGCGAGGCTTTATGGAGCCCAGCGACCCTGAGCCATATCAATTCGAGCCGATCCATTCTCCGCTTATCCGGGTCGGGGTGGCAGCAGCTCTCCCTAGCTACAACAGCCAGCTCCTCCGTGGGAATCTAGAGGCATTCCCGGGACAGCCGAGGGACTTCTAGTCCATCCAGAGCATTCTGGATCTTCTCACGAGCCTCCTCCTGGTGCAGCGTACCCAGAACACCTCACCAGACAAAATACTAGATGACTCGTTGCTGCTGCTGATCAATGGAGTCAAACGTACACAAGCAGCAACCAGACGAGCAGCTCCCACTCATCACAGTGTTTATGCTGCATGAACTTTTTAAATTACTATAACGTGCTCAGATTTACACCAATTTTCAGATGGTTTTTATAAACATCAGAGATGTAGTTATGACACTACATACTTAGGAATAATGATATAGTATTAATATTACGAATATTTATTACCAAAACCTATAAAGCCAGGTTCTTCCAGGGATCTGCTGGAGCCATTCCTCCAGTTTGGGGGTTACTGCCCCAAGTGCTCCGATTACCACGGGTACTATTGTCACCTTCATCTTCCAAGTCTTCTCTAGCTCCTCTCTGAGCCCTTGGTACTTCTCAAGTTTCTCATGTTCCTTCTCCCTGATGTTGCCATTACTTGGTATCGCCACATCCACCACAACTGCTTTCCTCTGCTCTTTATCAACCACCACAATGTCCGGTTGGTTCCCCATTACCATCCTATCTGTCTGGATCTGGAAGTCCCACAGGATCTTTGCTCGGTCGTTCTCCACCACCTTTGGAGGTGTTTCCCACTTTGACCGTGGGGTTTCCAGCCCGTACTCCACACAGATGTTTCTGTATACTATGCCAGCCACTTGGTTATGACGTTCCATGTATGCTTTCCCTGCCAGCATTTTACACCCTGCTGTTATACAGTGGGGCAAAAAAGTATTTAGTCAGCCACCGATTGTGTAAGTTCTCCCACTTAAAAAGATCAGAGAGGCCTGTAATTTTCATCATAGGTATACCTCAACTATGAGAGACAAAATGAGGAAAAAAAATCCAGAAAATCACATTGTCTGATTTTTAAAGAATTTATTTGCAAATTATGGTGGAAAATAAGTATTTGGTCACCTACAAACAAGTAAGATTTCTGGCTTTCACAGACCTGTAACTTCTTTAAGAGGCTCCTCGGTCCTCCACTCGTTACCTGTATTAATGGCACCTGTGTGAACTCGTTATCAGTATAAAAGACACCTGTCCACAACCTCAAACAGTCACGCTCCAAACTCCACTATGGCCAAGACCAAAGAGCTGTCAAAGGACACCAGAAACAAAATTGTAGACCTTCACCAGGCTGGGAAGACTGAATCTGCAATAGGTAAGCAGCTTGGTGTGAAGAAATCAACTGTGGGAGCAATTATTAGAAAATGGAAGACATACAAGACCACTGATAATCTCCCTCGATCTGGGGCTCCACGCAAGATCTCACCCCGTGGGGTCAAAATGATCACAAGAACGGTGAGCAAAAATCCCAGAACCACACGGAGGGACCTAGTGAATGACCTGCAGAGAGCTGGGACCAAAGTAACAAAGGCTACCATCAGTAACACACTACGCCGCCAGGGACTCAAATCCTGCAGTGCCAGACGTGTCCCCCTGCTGAAGCCAGGACACGTCCAGGCCCGTCTGCGGTTTGCTAGAGAGCATTTGGATGATCCAGAAGAGGATTGGGAGAACATCATATGGTCAGATGAAACCAAAATAGAACTTTTTGGTAGAAACTCAACTTGTCGTGTTTGGAGGGGAAAGAATGCTGAGTTGGATCCAAAGAACACCATACCTACTGTAAAGCATGGGGGTGGAAACATCATGCTTTGGGGCTGTTTTTCTGCAAGGGGACCAGGACGACTGATCCGTGTAAAGGAAAGAATGAATGGGGCCATGTATCGTAAGATTTTGAGTGAAAACCTCCTTCCATCAGCAAGGGCATTGAAAATGAGACGTGGCTGGGTCTTTCAGCATGACAATGATCCCAAACACACCGCCCGGGCAACGAAGGAGTGGCTTCGTAAGAAGCATTTCAAGGTCCTGGAGTGGCCTAGCCAGTCTCCAGATCTCAACCCCATAGAAAATCTCTGGAGGGAGTTGAAAGTCCGTGTTGCCCAGCGTCAGCCCCAAAACATCACTGCTCTAGAGGAGATCTGCATGGAGGAATGGGCCAAAATACCAGCAACAGTGTGTGAAAACCTTGTGAAGACTTACAGAAAACGTTTGACCTCTGTCATTGCCAACAAAGGCTATATAACAAAGTATTGAGATTAACTTTTGTTATTGACCAAATACTTATTTTCCACCATAATTTGCAAATAAATTCTTTAAAAATCAGACAATGTGATTTTCTGGATTTTTTTTCCTCATTTTGTCTCTCATAGTTGAGGTATACCTATGATGAAAATTACAGGCCTCTCTGATCTTTTTAAGTGGGAGAACTTACACAATTGGTGGCTGACTAAATACTTTTTTGCCCCACTGTATGCTGGATTGTCTCAGATGACTCTTTGCACAGCCTACACCTTAGGTCTTGTCTGGTGTGGTAGATCTGGGCCTCTATCGCTCTGGTGCCTAGAGCCTGCTCCTGTGCTGCCAGGATGAGTGCCTCTGTGGTGTCCTGTAGGCCGGCCCTCTCCAGCCATTGATAGAATTTCTTGAGGTCAGCCACTTCAGTTATGTTCCGGTGGTACATCCCATGTAGGGGCTTGTCCTCCCATGATGGTTCCTCCTCCAGCACTTCCTCATCTTGCCATTGTCTCAGGCATTCACTGAGTATGTCATCCGTTGAGGCCTTGTCCTGGATGTATTTATGGAGCTTCGATGTTTCATCCTGGATGGTGGCTCTCACGCTCATTAGTCCTCTGCCTCCTTCTTTACGGCGTGCGTACAGTCTCAGGGTGCTGGATTTGGGATGGAACCCGCCATGCATGGTGAGGAGCTTTCGTGTCTTAACATCTGTGGTCTGTATCTCATCCTTTGGCCATCTTATTATTCCCGCAGGGTATCTGATCACTGGCAGGGCGTAACTGTTTATTGCCTTGGACTTGTTCATTCCATTGAGCTGGCTTCTTAGGACTTGCCTAACTCGTTGTAGGTATTTGGCTGTTGCTGCTTCCCTTGTTGCCTGCTCAAGGTTGCCATTTGCCTGTGGTATTCCCAGGTACTTGTAACTGTCCTCAATGTCTGCTATTGTTCCCTCTGGGAGTGAGACCCCTTCAGTGTGGACTACCTTGCCTCGCTTTGTGACCATCCTACTACATTTTTCAAGCCCGAATGACATCCCGATGTCATTGCTGTAGATCCTGGTGGTGTGGATCAGGGAATCAATGTCCCGTTTGCTCTTAGCATACAGCTTGATGTCATCCATGTAGAGGAGGTGGTTGATTGTAGCTCCGTTCTTGAGGCGGTATCCATAGCCGGTCTTGTTGATTATCTGGCTTAGAGGGTTCAGACCTATGCAGAACAGCAGTGGGGACAGAGCATCACCTTGGTATATTCCACATTTGATGGATACTTGTGCAAGTTTCTTGCCATTGGCCTCAAGGGTGGTTCTCCACAACCTTGTCGAGTTTGCAATGAATGCTCTAACAGTCCTGTTGATGTTGTAGAGCTTCAAGCATTCATTGATCCGTGTGTGGCATCAAGTCGTAGGCTTTCTTGTAGTCAATCCAGGCAGTGCACAGGTTGGTTTTTCAGAATTTGCAGTCTTGGGCAACTGTTCTGTCAACCAGGAGCTGGTGTTTAGCACCTCTGGTATCTCTACCAATGCCCTTCTGTGCTTTGCTCATGTATTGATCCATGTGCTTGCTTATCTTGGTAGCAATGATTACTGACATGAGCTTCCATGTTGTGGCGAGACAGGTTATTGGGCGATAGTTGGATGGGACTGCACTTTTGGTGGGATCTTTCTGTATCAGAATTGTTCGCCCTTCGGTTAGCCATCCTGGGTGAGTCCCATCTCTTAGGAGCTGGTTCAGTTGTGCTGCTAGGCGCTCATGGAGTGCTGTGAGTTTCTTTAGCCAGTAGGTGTGGATCATGTCTGGGGTCCAGTTTTTCATACCTGAGACTCTTTCGTGGATGTCTGCCACTGTGATGGTAACTGGATTCTGCTCAGGGAGGTTGCTGTGCTCCTCTCTCAGAAAGGCCAGCCACTGAGCACTGCTGTTATGTGCTGCTTCCTTTTCCCATATGCTCTTCCAGTATCTTTCAGTTTCCAGCCTTGGTGGGTCTATTTTGCTGCTGTTGCCCTGCCACTGAGCGTACACCTTTGCTGGTTGTGTTGCAAACAGCCTGTTTATTCGTCTGGCTTCATTATCTTTCGTGTATCTCTTTAGGCGATAGGCCAAGGCTTGGAGTCTTTGTTTGGCAGTTTCGAGTGCTTCAGGTATGGACATCTGGGTGAACCTCTTCGGTATTGGTCGTTTCATTGCACCTCTCTGGGCCTCTGTCAACTGGCTTACTTCTGTCCAAGCTACCTTTATGTTAGCTTCCAGTCGTCTCTTCCATGGTGGGTATTGTTTCTCATGGTCGCTCTTATAGCCAAGGGTCTCCAGGATCACTGCTGCGGAGTATATGAGTTTATTGGTTTCAGTGACTGATGTGGTAGGGATTGCCCTCAATGCTGCATTCACTGATCCCAGAAGACTTTCTGAGGGTACTTCACTTAGCTGTTGTAATCGATGTTCATTCTTGCCATTATTTTATCTTTCAGGTCAGTCTCTTCCTTCCTTCCTTCCTTTCACTCATTGGAGGACTGTTCCCCATCTCTGGTTGGGGAGTTGGTATAACCTCCCCTCTGACCTGGCATCCTGATTTCCTCCTTGTCATAGCATTTGTGTTGTATCTCATCAATCTCAAGTTGTGAAAGCAGTTGCCGTTTGTGGATGTTGGAACACTGAGTTACTAGATGTTTTGCAGTCAACTGTGATTGTGGGTATCGAAGTGACCAGTCAGCCCACATTCTCTTTGTGTACCCTCTCTGTTATGTAGCTCCCTTATGTTAGACAGAGTTGTCAATATTACTGATACACAGAGCATGAGGGACACGCTGGCTAGTTCTGTAACTTAGTTTATTATATCCGTCTTCTTCAGGTTATTACATTCCGAACGAAAGAAGGTATGCCATAGAGGCAGTCTGCCCTCTTGTGGCCAGTATGAATACAGACAGAGCAGAACCTGGTTCATACACAACACTCTCTGTTTAGGGTTGCTTGAGTAGTAGCATTCTAACAGAGCCATATTCTCGCATCTCATCCATTTCCATCTCGTTGTTGTCGTTCCAGTAGCCCATTTTACATCAAGGTGCCCTGGTTCCCCAGCACCTGATGCAGACCTTGTTTCTCCGGGTGACGTCTCTCATCATGGTATGAGGTAGGCAGTAGCGAGAAGGGCCTTGCCCAAGGACCTGCCCTGGATGGTGTTCATAGCTCACTGTTCATAGCTGGATGGATTCTTTTAGTTAAGGTTTTTTTTTTCCCCTAGGCGGGAATCGAACCCGGGTCTCCCACTTGTCTGCTGTCTTATTTTTTATATTTATATTTATATACACTCACCGGCCACTTTACCGGGACAGGTACACCTGTCCAACTGCTCGTTAACACTTAATTTCTAATCAGCCAATCACATGGCGGCAACTCAGTGCATTTAGGCATGTACACATGGTCAAGACAATCTCCTGCAGTTCAAACCTAGCATCAGTATGGGGAAGAAAGGTGATTTGAGTGACTTTGAACGTGGCATGGTTGTTGGTGCCAGAATGGCTGGTCTGAGTATTTCAGAAACTGCTGATCTACTGGGATTTTCACGCACAACCATCTCTAGGGTTTACAGAGAATGGTCCGAAAAAGAAAAAATATCCAGTGAGCGGCAGTTCTGTGGGCGGAAATGCCTTGTTGATGCCAGAGGTCAGAGGAGAATGGCCAGACTGGTTGGAGCTGATAGAAAGGCAACAGTGACTCAAATAACCACTCGTTACAACCAAGGTAGGCAGAAGAGCATCTCTGAACGCACAGTACGTCCAACTTTGAGGCAGATGGGCTACAGCAGCAGAAGACCACGCCGGGTGCCACTCCTTTCAGCTAAGAACAGGAAACTGAGGCTACAATTTGCACAAGCTCATCGAAATTGGACAATAGAAGATTGGAAAAACGTTGCCTGGTCTGATGAGTCTCGATTTCTGCTGCGACATTCGGATGGTAGGGTCAGAATTTGGCGTCAACAACATGAAAGCATGGATCCATCCTGCCTTGTATCAACGGTTCAGGCTGGTGGTGGTGGTGTAATGGTGTGGGGAATATTTTCTTGGCACTCTTTGGGCCCCTTGGTACCAGTTAAGCATCGTTACAACGCCACAGCCTACCTGAGTATTGTTGCTGACCATGTCCATCCCTTTATGACCACAATGTACTCAACTTCTGATGGCTACTTTGAGCAGGATAATGCATCATGTCATAAAGCTGGAATCATCTCGGACTGATTTCTTGAACATGACAATGAGTTCACTGTACTCAAATGGCCTCCAAAGTCACCAGATCTCAATCCAATAGAGCATCTTTGGGATGTGGTGGAACGGGAGATTCGCATCATGGATGTGCAGCCGACAAATCTGCGCCAACTGTGTGATGCCATCATGTCAATATGGACCAAACTCTCTGAGGAATGCTTCCAGCACCTTGTTGAATCTATGCCACGAAGAATTGAGGCAGTTCTGAAGGCAAAAGGGGGTCCAACCCGTTACTAGCATGGTGTACCTAATAAAGTGGCCGGTGAGTGTATATGTGTTGAGACCACAGGCTGGGTGCGCTGAGTCAGCGCGGCCAGAAAGCCGCCGCGTCTGGGCTGTTGTTGAGGCAGAGGGAGACAGGATGGGTCCAGTCTCTTAGAGTTGTAATGCTAACATTGGCTAACTATGCTAACGGCTTGAACCAAACTTCTCACGGGGCGAGTGCGTCTTCGAGATGGTTTTGTATGCAAACCCGTGACGGGGCGTGCATGTGAGGCGGTGCCAGTGGCGTAGACATGGGAAAAAATCTACGTCATGTTCTGTTTCAACCAGTCACAAAATTCACATGCAGTAGCCACCGTTCAATCCTAAGAGGGCAGCACTAAGACGTTTTTTGACCTAAAAGTGTTGAATTACACAAATTTACAAGAAAATCTCAAAAAATATCCAGAAACCTAAAGATTGGATTGGTAAAAACCATTTATACAGTTTATAAGCAAAAAAAAAGTTGTTTTTGGGTGCAGTTACACTTTAAAGACCCACTCCGATGAAAATTGTGTTTTTCGTGTTAACATGTTCTTGTGATATTTTTCTGATGCTAGAAGATGTATCTTAAGAAAATTAAGCTGAAAATTGCATTTCTAGGTATTTCTACATTCAAATCACTGTGAATCAGTAGCAGAAGCTAAAATGCATCTAAAACAGACTGGTGACGTAGAAACTCCAGTGGGCGGGGCAACAGGCTCCTGCTCCAAGCTAGCATAAACAGAGAGTTCTCATCAACAGGGAGCGGCAGGGGATCCTCTGTGTCAACTGTTCCGCCCACAGCATAGAGGCAAATTGCTAATGAGCTACTGCCACTATGTAGAAACTACATCCTAGAAAACGGCACAGGTTTTTTGATTTTGGGCAAAATTGTCATAGTCTTAATTTAAAGACCACTGTGACACTTTAAAATAGCTCAAAAGATGATTGGAGTGGGTCTTTAAGTACTTTAGAAGTGTTTTATGAAATCTCAGGGTTAACTGTATAAGATTTTTTACAAACTCAAATCTAAAATGTTTCTGTAACAATAGAAGTTTAAAATCTGGAAAGCGCATACATGTACTATGATCCTTTAGTCCATATTTACCAGTGGCGGCTGGTGAAATATTTTTTGGGTGGGTTTGAATAAATCCAATTAAGTGACGGTCAATAAAACATTTGTAGATATGAGTTAATGTAAACCCTGTATAAAAATACAATTACAACTTCAGTTAAAGACTTTATTCAATTGTAAAATAAAAAAATAAAAAATCACCAGAACAGGTTTATCTAGTCAGCCAAACAGACAAATTTTGTGTATTAACATTACATTTTGTGTTAAGTAATATTTAATATAATATAAAGATTAAACATGTTTGATCATTTTAATTGTCCAGTACTAGATAAACCTCCACAGTTGTGTCCAGTGTGTCTCAGGAAACGTCCCACTGTGCTGTAGAGACAGTTCTCCATGCAGCAGGTCACACTGACGAGATGCTGAGTGAAGATAAAACACTCCTCAATGTGCAGCAGGACGGTGTCACACACCTGGAAAACTGGTTTTATATTATAATAAACTTACAGACATCTACTAGTTATAATATTAAACTTCCTAACAACCTGTTTTTCTTTACAGACTTCTCTATCACTGGGTTTAACAAGTTTCCCTTCTGTTCAGTTTTATTCTACCAGAAAACAAAAAGAAAACATTGTTCTTACTTCTGTTCTCCACGTGTCTCCTGGTGTTCTCTTCTTTATATTTTCCCTCCTCACTCCTGTAACCATCCAGGATCAGAGCTGCTTGTTTTAAACAAACCCAATTAGCATAGCTACATCCAGCTAGCTCCGAGTGAAGCCTCGACTGCTTTCCTTTCTCATTTAACGGCTGTTTGATAGCAGATAATCTCGCGGTATTTAACGTGGTTTGGGGCTCTAGAAAAATCACCCTTCGTGAAGTTATTTTCTCAGCATTTATTGGCTAAATTAAGTTCTTCCGTTTGGCAATGTAGATCTGCTATTGGCTAATTCAATCTAAGATCCTGCCTCCTGAGGGAGATTTCTCCAGCGCCCCAGAGCTGAACTAGACATATAAGAAGTGAAGAAGAAGGAGGAAATCATGTTTTACAAAGTAATTTCTGTCTTTCAGAAATCATTTATACAATCTTCTCATTATATAAATATACACATGAGTGTTTTAACTCTAAATACATGTAATTAAAAAAAGAAAAGAAATATTTCTTATTTGTTGTCACATCATGTTTTTTATAGGGAGAGCGGCGCCCTCTATTGGCCAACCGCCACTGATGTTTACTCATTTTATAGTGTGTAGAGAAGGTAGAGCTAACATTATTTCCAAGATGTGTTGTACTGAATCAATTCAAGGAAGTAAGACATCTGGAAATTATTAGAACCATGAATCATACAAAGATATTTTTGGAGGTTTTTTTTATATATCTTCTGTGATTGCATGTTGACATCGTGTATATGTCTTAAAGGAGCAACAAGCGATTTTTCACCGCTAGGTGTGCTGTTGAGTACAGGATTGAGACCCAAACAAAGTCTGTATAAGTCAGTATAAAGGACAAAGTCGACAACTTTATGGCTTTCCAGAGCGAGTCATTACAGTAACACTAGATTAAAATAATGATTGTTCCTTACCTGTCCAGGAGAAGAAAAGCCAGCTCCGAGTCAAATCCTAAATTCTCTCGTTCTCTCAAAGCTCTCCATCTTGGAAAAGCAAGACCAATGTTTATCCTGGTTTTGTCCCTTGCTTTACCCGGTTTGTTTGTCATTGGCCATGGCTTCTTGGGTGATGAAATGTGTTCCCGGTCATCTTCAGGTGAACGCTTTGCTCCGCCTTCCGCCATTTCGCTTCAACAATGTGTGTCGTCTGTACTGAGCGAAGGGACAGCCTTTGCTCAGTACATGAAGGAGGCAGAGTTTCACATGCACGAACATGCACGTGGAAGGAGACCACCTTTGTAAACAAGAGGCTCGATATCAACACAGAGAGATGGTGTGAAACCTCATGCTATGTTCCAGATGGAATTACACATCTAGAGCTTCACATTGCATATTTTGAATTCTTTCAAACTGGAAATGATGAATTTTTGCTCTTTGCTCCTTTAATATCTCAAAGAGGTCCTTCCATTAAAAATGTTTTTTCTGAGGTTTCTGTTGAATATTTTAGCTCCACAGGTGTTCTTACCTTCATAGTGGGTGAAAACAGATCAACAACTTCTCTTTCAGTTTTTATCTCTCAAACTACGCAGGTGGTGATAAAACCAGAGTTCTCCCGAGTTCTAACGGCCTGTATCTGTTTCATCACAACTCCTTTGTTCGTTAGTATTCATCAGCTCCTGCAGTTGAAACTACGCCTAGCATGCTGCTAGCTAAAAGCTGTTAGCATAAGACGTAAGAAACAGGAAGAGAGAACGTCTGCTGTTACCATGCACAGCAGGGCAGGAAACAGTATACCTTGCTCTCATAGGCTAGTTTGTTAGCCAATCAGAGTCCAGCAAATTTGAATAATGAATATGAACGAGTTGCTGCTCGAAGCCTGATGGAAGGAGCCGGAACCACCCAAATTTTAACACAGACAGATTGAAAGGTCTGTTAATAATGAAATGAAATGAAATGAAATGAAAATGAAATGAAAAATACTTTATTTATCCCAGAAGGGAAATTCAATGTTGTAGTAGTTTTTTTTTTTTTTTGTCCAACAATAAAAAAACAACAATGAAGACAACAATACAGTAATAAAAATCAAGGTCTGTTCTTGTTGTGGAGGCTAATAATAATAAGTGTTTCCTGATGTTTTTTAAATATAAAATGTTTCATATTACAGGTTAATACTTAAGAAATAACCACAAAGTCCTGAAATTTGTATGAAATGGACTCTTTAATGTCTCTTTGTAGATTACCATTTGGAGCAGATCTCAGCCTGGCCACAGAGTTCTCTTCAGCTAGGCCAGGTTTCAGGACTTGGTCTTGATTCAGATTCTAACCTGGTCATCTTTCATAGAGGTGACCACTTCTGGGGTCCAGAGTAAGTTCCTCTTCATACAGACATGGACAAAATGATTTGTATCTTCTACTGCTGAAAGAAAAATCCACAATGATCGCTGAAATAACTTGAAATGTAGAAAAATTAGACTTAGACTTTAAAATCTTACTTAAAATATCAACTAATGACGATCAGGCAATTGAATTGTGGTTCAACACAATTATATTTAAAAAACAAATAAATAAAACTTACTTAGGCAAAAATGATGGTAAGAACATGGTAAGATGGTAAGAACAAAATAATTTAACCATAGGGACACGATTTTTGTTAAGGGACCAATGACAGACTTCACAACTCCAGATTGAAAATATAATTACTGCAGATGTTTATCAGAAAATACTTTAACTAAATATAAAGAATCAGTTCCATTAGTTTGATCTTCGGTCTAAAAGAATAATATAACAGCAGCTGCAAAGATTTTACATCCTCACAGACTGATGATCTTATTAATAATGTTACAGCTTTAATATGAACTCCATTAGATAAAGATGTTCCTCTGAACATGAAGGTCATCAGAGGAGGATCCTTGGTATCAGTCAGAGGAGGATCCTCGGTTTCAGTCAGGAGGAGGATCCTTGGTATCAGTCAGAGGAGGATCCTTGATGTCAGTCAGAGGAGGATCCTCGGTTTCAGTCAGGAGGAGGATCCTTGGTATCAGTCAGAGGAGGATCCTTTATTCAGTCAGAGGAGGATCCTTGGTATCAGTCAGAGAAGGATCCTTGGCATCAGTCAGAGAAGGATCCTTGGTTTCAGTCAGAGGAGGATCCTTGATGTCAGTCAGAGAAGGATCCTTGGCATCAGTCAGAGAAGGGTCCTTGGTTTCATTCAGAGGAGGATCCTTGGTATCAGTCAGAGGAGGATCCTTGGCATCAGTCAGAGAAGGATCCTTGGTTTCAGTCAGAGGAGGATCCTTGGCATCAGTCAGAGGAGGATCCTTGGTATCAGTCAGAGAAGGATCCTTGGTATCAATCAGAGGAGGATCCTTGGTATCAGTCAGAGAAGGATCCTTGGCATCAGTCAGAGAAGGATCCTTGGTATCAGTCAGAGGAGGATCCTTGGTGTCAGTCAGAGGAGGATCCTTGGTATCAGTCAGAGGAGGATCCTTGGTGTCAGTCAGAGGAGGATCCTTGGTATCAATCAGAGGAGGATCCTTGGTATCAGTCAGAGGAGGATCCTTGGTATCAGTCAGAGGAGGATCCTTGGTGTCAGTCAGAGGAGGATCCTTGGTATCAATCAGAGGAGGATCCTTGGTATCAGTCAGAGGAGGATCCTTGGTATCAGTCAGAGGAGGATCCTTGGTATCAGTCAGAGAAGGATCCTTGGTTTCAGTCAGAGAAGGATCCTTGGTTTCAGTCAGAGGAGGATCCTTGGCATCAGTCAGAGAAGGATCCTTGGTTTCAGTCAGAGGAGGATCCTTGGAGTCAGTCAGAGGAGGATCCTTGGTATCAGTCAGAGGAGGATCCTTGGCATCAGTCAGAGAAGGATCCTTGGTTTCAGTCAGAGGAGGATCCTTGGTGTCAGTCAGAGGAGGATCCTTGGTATCAATCAGAGGAGGATCCTTGGTATCAGTCAGAGGAGGATCCTTGGTATCAGTCAGAGGAGGATCCTTGGTGTCAGTCAGAGGAGGATCCTTGGCGTCAGTCAGAGAAGGATTCTTGGCGTCAGTCAGAGGAGGACCCTTGGTTTAATTCAATGCTGTGTATCTTAAAAAGGACTTGTAGAGACTCTCTCACATACTAGAGACCTTCACACAGTCAGAACTGAGTATTACTCTTCCCTCATAGAGAAGAACAGGAACAATACCAGGGTTCTGTTTACAGAATCATGTTGTAATTGAAGTTACTGTCATTGTCTTGTCAGTCTTATTGAATTGCTTAGGATAAGTTAAAAAAAAAATTCTGAAAATAATTTGTTTTTCTTTGTTGTCTGTGTCTAACTCTTTTGTGGGTTTTCAGTTCTTTTAACAGCCAGGCCAGGTACCAGCAGAGGTCTCTGGGTCCTATCCAGCAGTCCACTATTTTGGTTGTAGACCCATCCAATGGCAGAATCCTGAAGGCTTCTGGCAGAAACATGTAAGAATATGTTTTAGCTTGTTCTTGTGAAGAATAATGTGATTGGGTTCATCATTACAAGGCAGTTATTTTAAATGAATCTTTCTCTGATGTTCAGGTTTTATTTGCCTCATGGTATAACCACAGACAAGGATAATAATTACTGGGTGACTGATGTCGCTCTTCATCAGGTAAGATTCAGCAGGTATTATTACATACAGTACTGGTCAAATTTTACAGAACAACACAATTTATCCACATTTTTATTGATAATGACGTACTTTATCAATAAAAACGTAGTAAAAATATGCAAATGGAGTTTAAGAAGAAATCTCAGAATCAATTTATTGACCAAAATGTATTTGAAACAATTTTCTCATCAAAGTAGCCCTATTTGGCAGATACCCAGTCGGCTAAGGCAGAAGGCCACCCATCCTGAGCCGGGTTCTGGTTCTGGTTCTGCTAGAGGTTTCTTCCCGTTAAAAGGGAGTCGTTCCTTTCCACTGTCGCCAATCGTGCTGCTCAGGATGGAGGATTGCTCTGAATTAACAATTCAACCCAATCAGCTGGTTCTTTAGATAGGAAATGTTTTATTATTAATTGGTTGATTTTTCTGCAAAGTGTCTTGAAATGACTTTGTCATGAACTGGAACTTTATATATTGAATTGAATTGAATTGAATTGAATTGAATTGAATTGAATTTCATTTCATTTCATTTCATTTCATTTCATTTCATTTCATTTTATTTCATTTCATTTCATACAGACAGAGGGGGTGTCAGTGATCCCGTAACGGTAACGCTTCCTTTTACAGTCCCCTAATTACTAAGAAATTACCTGGTACTTATATGGTAAATCTCGGTGTGTTAATGGTAATTACCATGTGTATTAAGTAGGTAAATACAGAGAAAGTACAGCAGAAATTATTCAGCATGTATCTGATACATATGTGGAAAATTATAGCATATATATACCAGTATAGATTTGTAAAAACTAAAATTAATATAGTACCTTCCAATAAATTACATTTTCTTACGTGTCCTTCAGTTTTTTTAAGCATTTACCTTGTACTTACCTGTAACAACCCCCTACACCTGCAGGAACAGTTTTCCTCTGGGATCCTGGTAAATCTAAAATACTGGGTATGTTCTTGCTGGAGTTCTTAATATTTACTTAGTAAGTAAGCAGAAACTGGACTGTAAAAGGGAGTCTGGTTTGTTTCCATGGTGTTACCAGGTTCATACCATATAACTCCTAATACATTGTTCCTTTTTCCATGCAATCAATAGACACTTTTACCATCTTATCTTCTGCAATGTTGCTAAGTAAAACATGACATTTTACTTGGTAAGTAAGTGGAAACTGGACTGTAAAAGGAAGTCTGGTTTGTTTCCATGGTGTTACCAGGTTCTTACCATATAATTCCTAATCCATTGTTCCTTTTTCCATCTGATCAATAGCCACTTTTACCATCTTATCATCTGCAATGTTGCTAAGTAAAACATGACATTTTACTTGGTAAGTAAGTGGAAACTGGACTGTAAAAGGAAGTCTGGTTTGTTTCCATGGTGTTACCAGGTTCATACCATATAACTCCTAATACATTGTTCCTTTTTCCATACGATCAACAGCCACTTTTACCATCTTATCATCTGCAATGTTGCTAAGTAAAACATGACATTTTACTTGGTAAGTAAGTGGAAACTGGACTGTAAAAGGAAGTCTGGTTTGTTTCCATGGTGTTACCAGGTTCATACCATATAACTCCTAATACATTGTTCCTTTTTCCATGCAATCAATAGACACTTTTACCATCTTATCTTCTGCAATGTTGCTAAGTAAAACATGACATTTTACTTGGTAAGTAAGTGGAAACTGGACTGTAAAAGGAAGTCTGGNCGCTAGACTGATGAGCCCATCGAGTGTCCTTGGTTCCTCCTGGCTAGCGATATCTTCCTTCAAGCTCTCCAAGAGGGCGTTATGGAACACACTACGTAGGGTCTCGTCCGTCCAGCTAGTGCGGGCAGCCAAAGTCCGGAACTCGAGGGCGAAGTCCGCCATGTGTTGCGGACGGGGACGAAGGGCGAGCAGCTCCCGCATCGCGTCCTCCTTCGTTCCGCCGTCCGAGAACGTGGTGGTGAAGGCTTCCAGGAACTGGGGATATGGAGAGGTTTCAAGAGGATGAGTGTCAATGTATGCGTCTGCCCACCTGAGAGCCTTGTCCCTCAGCCAGCCGACGATGAAGGAGGTCTTGCTGGCGTCGGACCGGAAGGCGTGCGGAGCCCGGCTGAAAATGATCCGGCACTGTCGGAGGAACCCTCTGCAGTCCTTGGGTTCTCCGTCGAAGGGTGCCGGATCCGGAATGGCCACCTGCCGATAGCCGGTCTCCTCAGGTGGGTCAGATCGCGCCGTCGCTGTCGCTGCTGCTGCTGCAGGAGGAGGAGATTGACTGCGGGAAAGGCGAGACATGACACTGGTGAGTTGTTGTGTAAGACTGTGGAGCTCTGTGGATAGGTTAGCTTGTGTTCTCGCTATCTCCTGCATGAACGCATCATGCCTTCCCAGCAGTATCCCCTGCTGGGTGAGTGCGGTCTGAAGCTGGGTCTGGGAGCTCTCTTGGCCAGTTTGTTCTGTCATGGTTCGTACCAGGTGGGGTTGTTTACGAGCTCCCAAAGTGACCCAAACTCCAGACACACACAATGCGAGGAAACAGCGTTCACGGTTAACAGTGTTTATTATATACAGTGCTCCAATGATTATACACGTCAACAATGAATGTGCTGAAGAAAACTCAGGACGGGCCTGGTGCGGGACAGGAACGGTCCTGGGGTTGTGAGAGAGAGAGAGGTTAGTGACAGTTGGAGAAACCAGCTGCGGCGTGCGGGGATCGTGCTCGCTTAACTCACGGTTGTGTGAATGACGTCCGGGTTTGAGGAGAGATCCTAGGATGCTGCCGCAGGGGTGGTGAGCCAAGCTGTCGGTAATCCGTGTGTGAGATCCGGGTCCGGGTGCTGAGTGCGCAGACGTGACTGCGACAGGGGTGACAGCAGAACGGTGACCGGGAAGGTGTGGACCAGAGGAAGCCAGAGACAGACAGGGAGCCAGAGGGAGAGAGCTGGTCGCGTAGCACCGCAACGGAGCTCTAGGAAGTTCCCGTGTTGAGCCGGTCCTCACTATGAGCGATTCGATATCCACGCTGGAGGTTATGCTGTCAGGAGAGGAGCTCCAGGACAGCAGGCTGAACATAAGGGAAAAGGAGGCAGGTTAATACTGCAAAACACACTCTGACAATACTGCTCACTTGCCACTCTGTACCACGTAAAGTTGCGGAACAAACTGGCGTCTGTCTCTTGTTCCTCCTCTGCTTAAGTACCCAGCTCTCCTGAGCTGGGTAACGATCCACACCTGAGATCAATGATCCTCTGCTGCCACGCCCTGCAAGACAGTTAGTTCCACTCACCACCACCAGCAGCAGAGATCCTCACAATAACTCCTAATACATTGTTCCTTTTTCCATACGATCAACAGCCACTTTTACCATCTTATCATCTGCAATGTTGCTAAGTAAAACATGACATTTTACTTGGTAAGTAAGTGGAAACTGGACTGTAAAAGGAAGTCTGGTTTGTTTCCATGGTGTTACCAGGTTCTTACCATATAATTCCTAATCCATTGTTCCTTTTTCCATCTGATCAATAGCCACTTTTACCATCTTATCTTCTGCAATGTTTCAGAGAAAAAGTTAATGGCAGCAATAAAAATCAATACAAACATGGAGAGTAAAGAGAGACAGCAGAGTGAAGACATGTGGACAGTATGTCCTCCAGCAGTCTAAACCTATAGCAGCAAAACTAAAGGGATGGACCAGGAGAACCCAAGCTAACCCTGACTATAGGATTGTGTAAAAAGGAAAGTTTTAAGTCTTAAAACTACACAAGGTGTCTGCCTCACGGATAAAAGTGGAAGCTGGTTCTACAGGAGAGGAGCCTGATAACTAAAAGCTCTTCCTCCTATTCCACAGGGTGGGTCATTTATATGAATACACCTTAATAAAATGGCCCACCCTCTACTTTTAGAAACTCTAGGAACCAGAATCAGACCTGTAGTCTGAGAGCGAAGTGTTCTGTTAGGAACATAACATTAACACACCAAGATTTACCATATAAGTACCAGGTAATTTCTTGGTAATTAGGAGACTGTAAAAGGAAACGTTACCACTAGAACACCTGTAGGAACTAGTAGCAGCAGGTTTCAAGGTCTGATGAACGACTGCAGGACAGATTTAAACTGTTAACCCAGTTTGTATCATTCTGATGTACTTGATTCTTCAGTAACTTTACCTTTTTAACTTCTGGCACTTCAACACTTAACCTTAGACCATTTAAAAGGTGTCCTGGCATAAAAAAAGGGTTTTCTGAGTTTTCTTTTGAATATTTTAGCTCCATAGGTGTTCTTCTAGGTCCTCTTTCAGTTTTTATTAAGGATGCAACTATACCACTTTTTTCAAACCGATACAATACCCATACTTGGCTCTGAGTACTTGCCGATACCAAGTACCAATGCAGACACTTCTACCCCACAAAAATGCAGTGAATTCTAAGACAGGTTTTATTTTCTTCTCTGCTTGTTACAACAAACGATGTTGAACTAGATAAAAAAAATTAAATATTCATAAAAATGACCACAAAACTAAAATTTCAAGTGAAAAATGAAAAATTTCTGTGAAATTATTGCATTTTAAGTATCGGTTCGTGGTATCAGTTAACTAACTGGATTGAGTACATGAGACGGTATCGGGGCCGATACTGGATACCAGTATCGGTATCGGTGCATCCTGACTAATAATAATTGATTAAAATCTTTTCATACAGCTGTCTTTGAATCTGGAGTGTTGGTGTGAACTGGACTTGATGTTTCTGTAAAATGCTTCTTGTTGTTGTTAACTGGTCCTGTATCAATAAAAATAAACTGAATTAAAAAAGAATCTACACAGAATGGAAGCAGATCGAGATTAACAGTTTCCAAACAGATCAAACATTGGATTGAAAAGAAACTGACATCACATTGTGACTGTGTTTATAATATTACATATCATAATGTCAGACTGTAAATACACTGAAAATCTCATTCTGTTTATTTGAGTGTGTTAAATAGTTTCTAACCATTTAAATATTACAACAAACAAAAATGTTTCTAGAAATTTGAAGCTAATTATATGAAATTTTAAACATAAACCAAACTTCAGACACAGTGAAACTGATCTATCTCTGTGATTCTTTGTTTTTTTTCAGGTGTTGAAAGTGAGTGGTGATGGTAGAGACAGAACCTTGCTGGTACTGGGAGAGGCGTTCACACCAGGAAGTGACATCAAACACTTCTGCCAGCCCACTGATGTTGCTGTAGATACAGAAACTGGGAACATCTTTGTGTCTGATGGCTACTGTAATTCCAGGATACTCAAGTTTTCTGCTGATGGCAAATACCTGTCTGAGTGGGGTGCAGGTATCTAACTCAGTTTCCATACAGACAACATATCAAGGAGTGGAAACAATAGCTGGATTTGACTGAGTCTGTTGATCTTCATTCAGCTGCAGGTTGTTAATCATGTGATGATGCAGCTCAGGTTGTTTCATTAGTTCTGAATAGAAACTCGGAGTTCTTCTTGCTGTCTTTCTACTTTATAGGAAATCCCATTAAACCATGCTTATAACAGCTGGTCCAGCACACATCCACATAAAGACCTCATTCCACCTAATAACTGCATACAAGACTATAATGTAATGAGGCTGTTTTTTTTCTTTGTTTCTTACCATTTTAGTTGAATAACAATTTTAAAAATGAGACATTTTTGGATCTGCCTGAATGACATCATCACATACAGAGTTTATCTTTATTTTTCAGCTAATGTGTCTGTTTGCCACAAATCTTTTAAAAACGTGTCCAGGAGAAAAAGACAGCTTGATCACTTCCAAAAGACTTCCATATTGTTTCTGATTGAAGGAGACAGATAGTAAAATCCAGCTCTCTGATTGGCTGATGCTTCATCAAGCTGCCTTCCTCATCTCATCAGTGAACACGGCAGGCACTTTGTTAAATTATTATTCTCTAGTCTTACAGTTTTTAAAGGTGCTAAAATCTTCCACACCTTTAATTTTGGAAGATTCTCTCCAGAACAATCTACTGATGCATTATTAGACTAATTTGTGTTGTTTTCTGACTAAAGGTTCATCAGACAGAAGAAGACGCACACCATTCCTAGTCCCCCACAGCCTGGTGTTCCTTCCTGACAGAAGGGAAGTTTGTGTTGCTGACAGAGAAAATGGGCGAATCCAGTGCTTCTTCGCTGAAACTGGAGAGTTTGTTAAGGAAATAAAAAAAGAGGAGTTTGGAGGAAAGGTGTTTGCTATCACCTACAACCCTGCTGGAGGTGAGCAGCTCTCATTGATCCTCAAACTGCCTCCCCGGGGATGGTGGTTAGGGTTCAGGTACATGTTAGGAGGGGGGGGGTATAAAACTAGAGCAGGATAAAGTGTGTAGTGTTTAACGTAATGTCTTTCCTTCTCTCAGATGGTTTGATCTTTGCAGTAAATGGAGAGTCACTGTATCACTCAACTCCACTCAGAGGTTTTGTGATCAGTTATTCAACTAAAAGAATCTTGGACACCTTCTTACCAAACAAAAAGGTAAACACAGTTGAGTAGACATTGATTTATATGAAGGTAATACCAGCTGTAGGTGTTTTATGTCTGAACAAGGTCCCAACACATTTACTAGAAAGATTTCTGTGGACTACGAGCCTCTGTTTTCACTTCTAAGATCAACTGCCCTTTTTAATTCACATAAAAATAAATCAGGCAATTGTAGATGTTTTTATGGATAATTCAGACATTAAGTGTTGGCTTGTATCATTTTGCTTGTCTCCTTTATCAGTGTTATCTTGAAGACATTGAAAGTTCGTTTATATTGTTTTCTATATTTGTCAGGGATGTCAGTGTTTGGAAGCTTCACTCACTTGACACTTGAGTCAGTTTTATAAACAATAAATTAAACTAGAAAAGTTCCTGAAGAAACTTTGCGAGGGATTGCCACTTTGTGCGGAACTCTAAAGCCCTCAGCCAATCAGAAAGCTGCATTCGTCCCGCAGCTGAAGTTGTGATGACAAGGCTGAAAGATTCAAACTAATAAGGGAGTGTATTCGGGAAACAAAATGATTTCGGATGTAATCCTATAGGGTTACAATAGGGATATGGTTTTAAATGGATTCTGTTGCCATGGTAACCCAAAATTTAATGTACACATGATGGTTCAGTTACCCTGGTAGACCCGATCACGTTGATGTATCACATGTCCACCCACATCCCATAGTGTCTGCTTTAGAGGTGTAGAATAATAACTAACTTTAATAATAATAATAATAACTTTAAGCACATATTTAGTTATATTAGTTATATTATCTACAAGCACCTGGAGATCCTGCATCTCAAGATCGGGTTTCTTAAAGGTGTCCTGTCACACCTGTAATCACTGGATTTCACTGGACTCCGATTGGCTAACAGCTAGCCTGTGAGAGCACGGCTTCCTGTATCCTCCCACGCTGCACATGTGCAACAGCGCTACAGCTATCTGAGTATCTTCCTGTTTGATACATGGTGTTTACGATAACAGCTGTTAGCCACGAAGCTGCGATGAGACAGAATGACGAGACCCAGTCTGCTGTCTTAACGGAATGTGTCTTTAATGTGTCACGCATCGCAGTAGAAGGACAGTGATGCTACACTCATATTTAGCTCAGAGATTTTTTTATTTTACTTTGGCATTGAAGCCAGGTTCACTTAAACTTGCGCTCTGCCATTTCTTTGGAAATGTTTTCAAAAACTTCTCGGTTCCGATAACACCCCTCGAGTTTGGCCTGAACAGAGCTGTCTCCCCTTAAACTCAGACACTTCGGTTTCTCGCCATTGACTGTTCTCCGGATCGTCTGCCGTTACTGTTGTTTTCTTTTCGCTCCCGCCTCCTTGATGCAGAATAGTCACGTATGTCACGTATTGATGACGTATGGGTTGGATGGAAGCAACCTGGTGGTTCAGACTGAAGTCACATGCCAAAAGATCGGATACGTATCGGATTTAGGGCCACATGCTGAAGTGTCCTGGGTCGCATTTGAAAAAATCAGATCTGTGTTGTTCAGACTGACATAAAAGATCAGATTCAGGTCACATAGAGGCAAAAAAATTGGATTTGGGTCACTTCAGCCTGCAGTCTGAACGTAGCCTAAGTGAGATCCTTCTCTTTCGCTATCTAACTTGTTCCACAGTTTTCATCCGATTTCAGCAATTTATATATCAAACATGCGGCTCATTAAGGTGAGGGGTGCTATGACTTTTGGTGTTGATATCTCTTACACTTTTTAAGTTTTTAAACTTTTTGCACCCCCATTGACTTAGATTCACATTTTTGAAAGTCTTTCTAATTTCTTCAACTCTTTCAACCTTTAACTACTTCAGCTCACTTCAACTTAAAAACTCCATTCAACATTTAAACAAGTCATAAGAATTTGAACTATCACAGATTTAATGATCTTTTACATTACTTGCTCTCAGCATTCACACTGCATGAATGGGGGGCATGAATAGTTTCCATGCGCCCTTCCATGCAGGACCTGCGCCCTCCCATGCAGGACCTGCGCCCTTCCATCCGGACCTGCGCCCTTCCATGCAGGACCTGCGCCTTTCCATGCAGGACCTGCGCCCTTCCATCCAGGACCTGCACCCTTCCATCCGGACCTGCGCCCTTCCATGCAGGACCTGCGCCCTTCCATGCAGGACCTGCGCCCTTCCATCCAGGACCTGCGCCCTCCCATGCAGGACCTGCGCCCTTCCATCCGGACCTGCGCCCTTCCATGCAGGACCTGCACCCTTCCATCCAGGACCTGCGCCCTTCCATCCAGGACCTGCGCCCTCCCATGCAGGACCTGCGCCCTTCCATGCAGGACCTGCGCCCTCCCATCCAGGACCTGCGCCCTTCCATGCAGGACCTGCGCCCTCCCATCCAGGACCTGCGCCCTTCCATGCAGGACCTGCGCCCTCCCATGCAGGACCTGCGCCCTCCCATGCAGGACCTGCGCCCTTCCATGCAGGACCTGCGCCCTTCCATGCATGACCTGCGCCCTTCCATCCATGACCTGCACCCTTCCATGCAGGACCTGCGCCCTCCCATCCAGGACCTGCGCCCTCCCATGCAGGACCTGCGCCCTCCCATGCAGGACCTGCGCCCTTCCATGCAGGACCTGCGCCCTTCTCCATCCAGGACCTGCGCCCTTCCATCCAGGACCTGCGCCCTCCCATGCAGGAACTGGGCCTTTCCATCCAGGAACTGCGCCCTTCCATCCGGACCTGCGCCCTTCCATCCAGGACCTGCGCCCTTCCATGCAGGACCTGCGCCCTCCCATGCAGGACCTGCGCCCTCCCATGCAGGACCTGCGCCCTCCCATCCAGGACCTGCGCCCTCCCATGCAGGACCTGCGCCCTTCCATCCGGACCTGCGCCCTTCCATGCAGGACCTGCACCCTTCCATGCAGGACCTGCGCCCTCCCATGCAGGACCTGCGCCCTTCCATGCAGGACCTGCGCCCTTCCATCCAGGACCTGCGCCCTTCCATCCAGGACCTGCGCCCTCCCATGCAGGACCTGCGCCCTTCCATGCAGGACCTGCGCCCTTCCATGCAGGACCTGCGCCCTTCCATGCAGGACCTGCGCCCTTCCATCCAGGAACTGTGCCCTTCCATCCGGACCTGCGCCCTTCCATGCAGGAACTGGGCCTTTCCATCCAGGAACTGCGCCCTTCCATCCGGACCTGCGCCCTTCCATCCAGGACCTGCGCCCTTCCATCCAGGACCTGCGCCCTTCCATCCAGGACCTGCGCCCTTCCATGCAGGACCTGCGCCCTTCCATGCAGGACCTGCACCCTTCCATCCGGACCTGCGCCCTTCCATGCAGGACCTGCGCCCTCCCATGCAGGACCTGCGCCCTCCCATGCAGGACCTGCGCCCTCCCATGCAGGACCTGCGCCCTTCCATCCGGACCTGCGCCCTTCCATGCAGGACCTGCGCCCTTCCATGCAGGACCTGCGCCCTTCCATCCAGGACCTGCGCCCTCCCATGCAGGACCTGCGCCCTTCCATGCAGGACCTGCGCCCTCCCATCCAGGACCTGCGCCCTTCCATGCAGGACCTGCGCCCTCCCATGCAGGACCTGCGCCCTTCCATCCATGACCTGCACCCTTCCATGCAGGACCTGCGCCCTTCCATCCGGACCTGCGCCCTTCCATGCAGGACCTGCGCCCTTCCATCCAGGACCTGCGCCCTTCCATCCAGGACCTGCGCCCTCCCATGCAGGACCTGCGCCCTCCCATGCACAAACCCACAGCCTTCTGTGTCTTCCAGTACAGAGGAACTGTTTCTTAATTTTTATTCTTTGTGCCACGCTGTTTTGGATTCTGTGGCCCCGGTTAAAATCAGGCGATCTAAGCCCAGATCTGACCCTTGGTTGACTGACCAAACCCGTGCGATTCGACGAGAATGCAGGAGAAATGAGCGCAAGTGGAAGAAGGACAGATTGGTGGTATCTTTTGAAATACTGCGAGATAGTTGGTATCGTTATCAAAAAGCTGTCAAAAATGCTAAAGCAAAATATTTCTCTGGTGTTATTTTGGCAAACTCTCAAAACCCTTGAGTTCTTTACCAGACGATTAACACTGCATTAAATGCCCATGAACCTGTCCCTTTGGAAGTTTCCTGGGAACTCTGTGATAAATTTCTTAATTTTTTCTTAGAAAAAGTTGCAAATATTAAGGCGAGTATTTCTCAGCCCACTCATGACCCGTCAATCTTCGTTCCCTGTCCTGTGGTCCTAGATCACTTTAAGCCCATTTCTCTTTCTTTCTTAGAGAAACAGTTTACTTTTATGAAGCCATCTGGTTCCCCTGCAGATGTTGCTCCTCCACGATTTTTGAAGGAGGTTTTTCCTGCTGTTGGTCCCTCTATCCTTGACATCATCAACAGCAGCCTGACCTCCAGTGTAGTGCCTAGCCATTTTAAACATGCTGTGGTTCAACCTTTGTTGAAGAAATCTGGCCTTGATCCCTCCGAGCTGTCAATTTTTAGACCGATTTCTAAGCTGCCTTCCTTATCCAAACTTTTGGAAAAGATTGTTTATATCCAGCTAAAAGACTTCTTGGATGAGCACAATATTCCGGAAGTGTTCCAGTCTGGTTTCAAGGCGCATCACAGCACTGAATCAACTCTTTTAAAGGTTTTTAATGATTTATTCTTAGCTTTGGACTCTGGAAACTGTGTTTTACTTGTGCTTTTAGATTTAACAGCTGCCTTTGACACAGTGGACCATAATATTCTTCTCTCCAGGCTGGAGCAGTGGGTAGGCATCACTGGTTCAGCTTTGCAATGCTTCAGGTCCTACCTCTCTGACAGGAGTTTCTGTGTCATGTTAGAAGATTTTATTTCTGCCTCTGCTGCCCTTCCTTGTGGAGTCCCACAGGGCTCAATTCTTGGTCCTCTTTTATTTAGTATTTATCTGCTACCACTTGGAACTATTTTTAGGAAACACTGTGTGCCTTTCCACCTGTATGCAGATGATTGTCAAGTGTATTTTCCTTTAAAAAGTGATGGTTCTGTTCAGCCGCTTCTTGACTGTATCAGTGACATTAAGGAATGATTGGCACTTAACTTTCTTCATTTTAATAATAATAAGACAGAGGTCATTCTTTTTAAATCTGGCGGCGGCAGCTTTACTCCCACTTTTGATTTTTCCTCCCTGACTCCCCAAGTTAAGTCCTATGTCACAAATCTAGGTGTGAAAATGGACGCCACCTTGAAACTTGACTCACAAGTAAACAGTGTGGTAAAGTCTTGCTTTTTTCATTTGAGGCGGCTTTCGAAAATTAAGCCTTTCCTGTCTCGGCCCCATCTAGAGACAGTAATTCATGCTTTTATTACATCCCNGCCTGGATTACTGTAACTCTCTTTTAACTGGCATTAGCCAGGCCTCTTTGTCACGCCTGCAGCTCGTACAAAACGCTGCTGCACGATTTTTAACTGGCACAAGGAAACGAGAGCACATAACTCCGGTTTTAGCGTCCCTTCACTGGCTTCCCGTTCATTTGCGGATCCATTTTAAGGTTCTTTTATTTGTTTTTAAGTCTCTTAACGGTCTTGCCCCTTTTTACCTGTCTGAGCTGCTCTGTCCGTACACGCCTCCTCGTGCTCTCCGATCAGCTGATCAGCTGCTTTTAACCGTCCCGAAGACATTTTATAAGTCCAGAGGAGACAGAGCCTTTTCAGTTTTAGGTCCGAAAATTTGGAATGAGCTCCCTCTAAATATTAGACAGGCTCCCTCTCTTGCTGTTTTTAAAACCCGGTTAAAAACTCATTTTTACTCTTTGGCTTTTAATCAGTAATGAGTTGCCATCTGTGTCTTAATGTCTTTTATTTTCCTTGTCTGTTTTATATCTGCTCTGTTTTTAACTTGTGTGGTGTCCCTGTATTGTACAGCACTTTGGTCAGCTGTTGTTGTTTTTAAAGTGCTCTATAAATAAAATGGTATGGTATGCAGGACCTGCGCCCTTCCATCCAAGACCTAAGCCCTTCCATGCAGGACCTGCGCCCTTCCATGCAGGACCTGCACCCTTCTATCCAGGACCTGCGCCCTCCCATCCAGGACCTGCGCCCTTCCGTGCAGGACCTGCGTCCTTCCGTCCAGGACCTGGACTCTTCCGTCCAGGATTCAGTTCCTGAATGAGTTGCTTTGTAGATTGTCATGTAGTGACTGACCCAGCTGATCTGACTTGTTTTCTTTTTGACAGGAGTTTAAAATGCCTCATGACATCGTTTTAACTGTGGATGGAAGTGTGTTTGTTGGAGATGCCGGCAGTAATTCTGTTTTTAAGTTTACTTCTGAGAGTAAGTTCATCTTCTTTTATCTTCACTCTAAGTCAGATATTGTTTAATTAATATATTTGGTTGTTTATTTGACTATAAAATCAGTTTGGTGGAAGTTTTTAAAGAGGAATGTTTTTAATGTTTGTGTATTTCTGTACAACATTTGTTCTGAACATTAACATGTTAACGTCTTTTCTTCTTTTCTTTTATTATCTTTATTTTTCAGAGTCTCATCGTTCCGTCAAGAAAGCTGGAATTAAGATCCAAGAAATTTTAGGTAAAATCTGCAGACCTGAAACAGTATTATACTGATCAATAGATAGATCAATAGATAGATATTGAACCAGGGGTGAGGTGTGTGTGTGTATGTGGGGGGGGGCATTAAGGTTGGGTGCAGAGAGAGCAAACACCTGCAGCATAAACTGGTTTTTGGGACAGCACTGGCTTTGGAACCAACTCCCAGAGAGGGTCTAGACTCTCTCCTACTCTGGTGTGGCCCAGGAGGCGTCAGGCTGGTGTTGGGATTCTGACAAGCCCCCAGCTGTGGCCCTGGGTGTTAAAGTTCTCCCCATTGAACAAGAGGGCGGCCTCTCTGTAACTTCTCGATGCAGGAGAGAACAATCTGTTGTTCTAACCTAACAGCAGGTTAGAATACCTGACCTTCTGGGGGTTCTGTTGTTCTTCTGGTTTATCCATAGCTTTTTTTGTTGTTGTCTGTTTTTCAAAAAAGTGACTACTCTTTGATCTGTACCTTCACTTCGAGTTGTTGATTCCTGTGCACCTTCCCTCTATGAGACGCTGTTATTTTGTCTTGAACATTGTTTGGGTTTATAAGGTTGTGTTTGAAGGTTTTCCAGTCTTATCTTACAGACACGGTGAATCTGCCGTGTGATGGACTGGCAAGCAGTCCAGGGTGGAACCCTGTCTCTCGCCCAATGACACCTGGAGATCACTGCAACCCTGACCAGGACTTACTGACCTTGGTGAATCTTTTGCAAACATGTAGTGTCCCTTAAGGGTCCATTCTTGGCCCCCTTTTGCTTATCTTGTACAATCATGGCTAAAAGTTTTCAGAATGACACAGATGTTGGTTTTCACATTTTGCTGCTGGAGTTTTTATAATCTCTAACAGGTGAGATCATGATGTCATGCTGATGGAGTTAGACTAGCAGACTGGATAAAAGAGGCTGATGCTTGAAATCACTGTTCTTCCTGGTAACCATGGTTACCTGCAAAGAAACACGTGCAGCATCACTGTGTTGAATAAAAAGATCTTCACATGCAGGATGTTGTTGCTACTAAGATGCAGCTAAATCAACATTTATCAGAAAGAACTTCAAGGAAAGACGTTCAGGAGACCAGAGAAAGTCCAGCAAGCACCAGGACCGTCTCCTAAAGATGATCCAGCTGCAGAATGGGAGTGATACCAGTACAGAGCTGCTCAGGAACAGCAGCACGCAGATGTGAGAACATCTGCATAGTGAGACTGTGTGAAGATGGTCTCGTGTCAAGAAGGACAGCAAAGAAGCTGCTTGTCTCCTAAAACCATCAGGGACAGACTGATAGTCTGCATCAAGTCCAGTGAGTGGACTGGGGACAAGTCAATGTCTCTAATGAAGCTCCTTTCTGATTGGTTGGGTCATGCAGGGCAAGTTGCAGGTCTTTAAACTCTTTACATGTTAATAAAAACCTTGAAACTGATGAAGTTTGTTATTAAACTTTAACACAGAAACAAACTGATACAAAGTTCTAAAAATAGTGAAGCAGAAAACTGTGAAAAACATTGTGTGTTGTTCTCAGAACTTTTGGCCATGACTGGACATTCTCCCCCTGGTTCTGTACTACATAAGTCTCCTTCCACATTCAGATCTACTCCCTTTCACATCAGACTATCAGGAGTCTCTCATGTCTGATGGACATTAAGTCTTGGACAAATTCAAACTTGTTACATTTAAATGAAGACTGAAGTCACAGTGTCACTGGACTTCCTAAGGATCCTTCTTAAGAGTCTGGGTGGGACCTTGACAGGCTTTTGGAGGTTATTGGGTAAACTCAAGCTTTATCTTTGCAGACTACTATAAGTCCCTTTATGTTGGGTTGGATCATTCTTCACTGCAGCTGATTCAGAACGCTGCAGTTCGTTTAACTGGAACCACGTTACTTCTGTTCTTTCTACTCTACACAAGCTTCAAGAACCTTTTAGGATCCATTTTAAAGTCATGTTTCTTGTTTATAAGCAGGGGTGCACATAAGTGGTCCGCAGGTCCACACACACTGTCAAAATATAAAATGCACCAGATGAAAAGCTGCAACACGCGTTTGCGTACTTAGCATTGGTTTGGCTGAGCTGAGTGAATTTTTAGGTTAATCAGAGGCGGTTCATTGTCAAATAAATGAAGAATCCCGTTGACTTCTTTTGTTTGACTGATATGTTTCTCAGCCAGAGCGCCGAAGTTCCAGCTGATCAGCTGATGCTGCGTCTCTCTCTGTCTCTGTGTATCAGTTTGCCAGTGTGACGGATTTTCAGTCAGTCAGATCAGTGCAGCTGACTGCAGGATTCTGCATCGCGTCAAAAAATTCACTGAATAAGACAAATAGATCATTGTGGCCCCAACAGCTGACTAATAAATTTCAACACCAAACTGTTAAATGTAGATTAAAGTGAACAATCAAACCTGTAAACAATCCAACCTGAACTCTGAAGGTTTTTTTATATTTTACTGGTTTCTCTTGATTTTTTCAACAATTAAAGGATTTTTATTGAAACAAATATAGAGCCAGGTAAAGTAAACAGACTGAATTTGAAGCTTGATGAAACCAAAAACAAAGCAGAGGAGCTCGGAAGAGACACAGCGAGACACATTTAAAAATGTGAGGACCAAGCAACAACCCTAGGTTCTCTTCTGAGAACCAGGACAAAAATATTATGTGCACCCCTGATTATAAGGTTCTGAGTGGTGTTGCTCCTCCATACCTTGCAGAGTTCTGAATGTTTACCTGCCCAGGAGAACTCTGAGATGTTCCAAAGTATAAGCTAAAACAAAAGGAGAGCTGATCCTAAACTAGGAGCAGTTACCATAACACATTAGATTCTGTACATCTCTAGAAAGTCACCTGTTTTCTTTGGCTTTTAACAAGGGTTAAATTTTATATCAATGTTTTAATTGTTGTGGGTTTTGATATACATCATCAGAGCTTTTGCATAATCGTGTTATTTGTATCTTGTTTTATTGTTGCTATGAAATTTGAACTGAACAGAACTTTGGTCAACCAAGGTTGTTCTTAAATATATTTTATAAATAAACTTGACATAATGAACACCATGTTTGAACATGAGGCAGTTTATATTTGAACCTGGTACCAGGCCAGTTTGGGCTGAAGGTCTTTAAACATCTCTGACACTCGGGTAAAGAGAGGGGCAGAGCTGTCAGCTGATCGACACAATCTGGTGGTAGGAGAGGATACCAGACAGACTTGATAAACCCAAACGAGTAGTGAGGGTGATCTAGAAACACTGAGCAGAGGCTAAAATGTTTCCTGTCCTCCAGGAGAGTTTTTCTTGCATTCTGAGGGAGGTTGGAGACATGGACTCTGAGTGTCCCATGTTCAGAGCCTCATGAGTTACAGTCAGAAAGTCATTGGTGTCTGTTACGGCAGCAACCGGACCTGTTGGTGGACACCAGCGGTGATGGAAGCTGTCAAGCTGAAGAAGGAAGCCTTTGGGACTCAGAGGACTCCTGAAGCAGCTGACAGGTACCATGTGGCTAGAAGAACAGCTTCTGTGGGCGTGGCACTTAAAACTTGTGTGAAGGGGAATTCAAAGAGTCCATGGAGAAGAGCCTTCAGTTGGCCTTAAAGAAGTTCTGGCAAACCTTTCAACAACTGAGAAATGGAAAGTAGAGCCCAGCTATAGGTGGATCACACCTCCCAGCCTCACAGGGAACGTTTACTGCCGGGTGTTGGAAACGAGGATCCAACCTACCGCCAAACCTCAGATTCAGGAGGAGCAGTTTGGTTTCAGCCTGGTGAACAATCGACCAGGGGTCTCATTTATAAACGGTGCATACGCACAAAATGGGGCCTGAAAGTAGCGAACGCCACTTTCAAAGCAAAAGTTGGGATTTATAAAACACGAACTTGACTTGAAAACGTGCGCACCTGTACGCCAACTCTGACCCGTGCGTACGGACATTTTGGAGACGAGGGGAATGAAGTGGTGAACTGCAGTCAGACTGCATGTTACTCCTCTCACACACGTCATTTCATCTCATACCAAATATTAATTATAGATTCATGTTATTATAAACATTCAGAACAGCAATAATATCTATATTACAGCTTGTAGTGAGCTGTAGTTCTCCTAAAAACTGTTTTTAATACTAAGAGAAATACATCAAATGAATCTCCTCCTCAACAGGAAGTCTTTACTAAAGGAACAATTGGGTCTGAGGGTGTAATGCAGCGTATGAGACGACAACAACAAGGTTCATTTAATGTTTTTAATGTATCATTTAAGGCACCAACAGCTGTCATCATGTCGTAAAACACACTCTTTATTTCTTTTAATTCATTGGTCACAGAATTAATAGCGCTGATGGAGTCTCTCTGTGTCTGTATCACAGCTTCAGTCAGAACCCGACCACTGCTGGATGCACCGCGGTCACCGGCAGCACTAGTGCTGGGGACGGTCTGACGTCCTCATCCTCGCCTTGTGCAAATGCTGAAAAGACACGACATATTAGTCTGTCTCCTTAAAACATGCTAACATTTGTTAACGTAGCCACGTATTACAAAAGGTGTTTTACCGAGTTTATTAGTTGTTTCTGTCAGGTCGGTGTCGCCCTCCTTCTCTGACACAAGACCGTACACCATCCTGTCAGCTGCACTGACAGTCTGCACTGCAGACGCTGCCACTCAGAGTTTTTACTTTTATTTGTGACACCGCTGCTGTTTCCACCAAATAAAATGTCTCTCCTAGCCTCCACTTCACCCACTAACACTTTCATTTCCGTCTCTGTGAAGTTTATCTTCTTGTTTTTTTGTTTAGTTGTCATATTTCCCGTCTTCCTCACATGCATCAATATTCATGTCCTGCTTTACATTGACCTTATATGGCCTGGTTTGGGCGTGTTCAGGGCGGGACATGAGCCAAATTCACGTACACACACTTCCAGGTAGAGTGTGATTTTTAAACGGGAAGTTGCTTAGAACTGTGCGTAGGCATGGTTTTATAAATCGGAAATTTTTTTGGCGTACGCAAACTTTTTGTTTTGGTCGTATGTACACTTTTAGTAGGGTTTCTACGCAATGTTTTATAAATGAGACCCCAGCTCTTTACCATCATGGAGTTCCTGAGGGGGTTGTGGGAGTTTGCCTCTTCAGTATATGGACCTGATTTATTAAAGATCTGCGGTTATTTAAACGGGTGCAAACCGCTCAGCGTCAACAAAAACAAGCAGCAGGTGATTTACTAACAACGCGCAGGTAAAACTGCGCCTGTTAAACCTGTCGCTAAACACGCAAAATAATTTTATCACTTTTCCTCTTGATGAATATTCAATGTGGACGTTTCTGTCAGAAGATGTTAAATATTGGGAGGAGAACATGAAAATAATCATACTGTGGTAGTTAGTGCTGCATCTCAGGCAGTTTTTAGTGTGTTACAGGTTTTGAATACAATGTTATGTTGGCAGATACATTAATTTTCCAAACACTTGTGATGTATTAAATGCCACTAAACAAGGCTTTTATGATATTGCTGGATTTCCTAACATTATTGGAGCTATAGGCTGCATCCATGTGCAACTTGTTCCCCTTTGGACAAATAGATTCTGTACAGGAGCGTTTGTTATAACGCCCTGTCAGCGTTTGTTATAACACCCTGACGGTCGTTTGTTATGACACCCTGAAAGTTGTTTGTTATAACACCCTGACTTTGTTTATTATAACACCCTGACGGTCGTTCGTTATAAAACCCCGCCCGTCGTTTGTTATAACACCCTGACAGTCGTTTGTTATAACACCCTGACGGTCGTTTGTTATAACACCCTGTCGGTTGTTTGTTATAACACCCTGCCAGTCGTTTGTTATGACACCCTGACATTTGTTTGTTATGACACCCCGCCGGTCGTTTGTTATAACACCCTGACGGTCGTTTGTTATGACACCCCGACGGTCGTTTGTTATAACACCCTGACGGTCGTTTGTTATGACACCCCGACGGTCGTTTGTTATAACACCCTGACGGTCGTTTGTTGTAACACCCTGACAGTTGTTTGTTATAACACCCTGACGGTCGTTTGTTATGGCACTCTGACGGTCGTTTGTTGTGACACTCTGAGGGTCATTTGTTATAACACCCTGCCAGTCGTTTGTTATGACACCCTGACGGTCGTTTGTTATAACACCCTGACGGTCGTTTGTTATAACACCCTGTCGGTTGTTTGTTATAACACCCTGCCAGTCGTTTGTTATGACACCCTGACATTTGTTTGTTATGACACCCCGCCGGTCGTTTGTTATAACATCCCAAGGGTCGTTTGTTATAACACCCTGACGGTCGTTTGTTATAACACCCTGTCGGTTGTTTGTTATAACACCCTGCCAGTCGTTTGTTATGACACCCTGACATTTGTTTGTTATGACACCCCGCCGGTCGTTTGTTATGACACCCCGACGGTCGTTTGTTATAACACCCTGACGGTCGTTTGTTGTAACACCCTGACAGTTGTTTGTTATAACACCCTGACGGTCGTTTTTTATGACACCCTGACGGTCGTTTGTTGTGACACTCTGACGGTCGTTTGTTGTAACACTCTTGACGGTCGTTTGTTGTAACACCCCGCTGGTCGTTTGTTATGGCACTCTGACGGTCGTTTGTTGTGACACTCTGAGGGTCATTTGTTATAACACCCTGCCAGTCGTTTGTTATGACACCCTGACGGTCGTTTGTTATAACACCCTGTCGGTTGTTTGTTATAACACCCTGCCAGTCGTTTGTTATGACACCCTGCCGGTTGTTTGTTATGACACCCCGCCGGTCGTTTGTTATGACGCCCCGACGGTCGTTTGTTATAACGCCCCGACGGTCGTTTGTTATAACGCCCTGTCAGCGTTTGTTATAACACCCTGACGGTCGTTTGTTATGACACCCTGAGGGTCGTTTGTTATAACACCCTGACGTTTGTTTGTTATGACACCCCGCCGGTCGTTTGTTATGACACCCCGCCGGTCGTTTGTTATGACACCCCGACGGTCGTTTGTTATAACACCCTGAGGTCGTTTGTTATGACACCCCGACGGTCGTTTGTTATAACACCCTGACGGTCATTTGTTGTGACACCCCGACGGTCGTTTGTTATAACGCCCCGACGGTCGTTTGTTATAACGCCCTGTCAGCGTTTGTTATAACACCCTGACGGTCGTTTGTTATGACACCCTGAAAGTTGTTTGTTATAACACCCTGACGGTCGTTCGTTATAAAACCCCGCCAGTCGTTTGTTATAAAACCACGCCGGTCGTTTGTTATAACACCCCAACGGTCGTTTGTTATAACACCCTGACATTTGTTTGTTATAACGCCCTGACGGTCGTTCGTTATAAAACCCCACCGGTCGTTTGTTATAACACCCCAACGGTCGTTTGTTATAACACCCTGACATTTGTTTGTTATAACACCCTGACGGTCGTTCGTTATAAAACCCCGCCGGTCGTTTGTTATAACATCCCAAGGGTCGTTTGTTATAACACCCTGACAGTCGTTTGTTATAACACCCTGACGGTCGTTTGTTATAACACCCTGTTGGTTGTTTGTTATAACACCCTGCCAGTCGTTTGTTATGACACCCTGACATTTGTTTGTTATGACACCCCGCCGGTCGTTTGTTATGACACCCCGACGGTCGTTTGTTATAACACCCTGACGGTCGTTTTTTATGACACCCTGACGGTCGTTTGTTGTGACACTCTGACGGTCGTTTGTTGTAACACTCTTGACGGTCGTTTGTTGTAACACCCCGCTGGTCGTTTGTTATGGCACTCTGACGGTCGTTTGTTGTGACACTCTGAGGGTCATTTGTTATAACACCCTGCCAGTCGTTTGTTATGACACCCTGACGGTCGTTTGTTATAACACCCTGACGCTCGTTTGTTGTAACACCCTGACAGTTGTTTGTTATGACACCCTGACGGTCGTTTTTTATTACACCCTGACGGTCGTTTGTTGTGACACTCTGACGGTCGTTTGTTGTAACACTCTTGACGGTCGTTTGTTGTAAAACCCCGCTGGTCGTTTGTTATAACACCCTGACAGTTGTTTGTTATAACATTCCGACAGTTGTTTGTTGTAACACCCTGACAGTTGTTTGTTATAACACCCCGCCAGTCATTTGTTATAACACCCTGACGGTCGTTTGTTATGACACCCCGCCGGTCGTTTGTTATGACACCCAGACGGTCGTTTGTTATGACACTCTGACGGTCGTTTGTTGTGACACTCTGAGGGTCATTTGTTATAACACCCTGCCGATTGTTTGTTATGACACCCCGCCGGTCGTTTGTTATGACACCCCGCCGGTCGTTTGTTATGACACCCAGACGGTCGTTTGTTATGACACCCTGACGGTCGTTTGTTATGACACTCTGACGGTCGTTTGTTGTGACACTCTGAGGGTCATTTGTTATAACACCCTGCCGATCGTTTGTTATGACACCCTGACGGTCGTTTGTTATGACACCCCGAGGGTCGGTTTTTTTTGACACCCAGAGGGTTGTTTGTTATGACACCCAGACGGTCGTTTGTTATGACACCCCGACGGTCGCTTGTTAAGACACCCTGAGGGTCATTTGTTATAACACCCCGATGGTCGTTTGTTATGACACCCCGACAGTCGTTTGTTATAACACCCTGAGGGTTGTTTTTGATTATGACACCCAGACGGTCGTTTGTTATGACACTCCGACGGTCGTTTGTTGTGACACCCCGACGGTCGTTTGTTATGACACCCTGAGGGTCGTTTGCTATGACACCCCGACGGTCGTTTGTTATGACACCCTGAAAGTCGTTTGTTATGACACCCCGACGGTCGTTTGTTATAACACCCTGAGGGTTGTTTGTTATAACACCCAGACGGTCGTTTGTTATGACACCCTGAGGGTCGTTTGTTATAACACCCTGAAGGTCGTTTGTTATGACACCCTGAAAGTCGTTTGTTATAACACCCTGAGGGTCGTTTGTTATGACACCCTGACGGTCGTTTTTTATGACACTCTGACGGTCGTTTGTTGTAACACTCTTGACGGTCGTTTGTTATAACACCCCGACAGTCGTTTGTTATAACATTCCGACGGTTGTTTGTTATAACACCCTGACAGTCGCACACCTAAACATTTAAATAATGCGCCTGTCTGAGGTTGTCTCTGCGCTCTTGGGGTAATTTTGGTCGGCCGGCCACTCCTGGGAAGGTTCATCATGTTCCATGTTTTTACCATTTGTGGATAATGTCTCTCACTGTGGTTCTCTGGAGTCCCAAAGCTTTAGAAATGGTTTTATAACCTTTACCAGACTGATAGATCTGAGTTACTTTTGTTCTCATTTGTTCCTGAATTTCTTTGGATCTTGGCATGATGTCTAGATTTTGAGGTGCTTTTGGTTTACTTCTCTATGTCAGGCAGCTCCTATTTAAGTGATTTCTTGATTGAAACAGGTGTGGCAGTAATCAGGCCTGGGGGTGGATACAGAAATTAAACTCAGGTGTGATACACCACAGTTAGACTATTTTTTAACAAGGAGGGCAATTCCTTTTTCACACAGGGCCGTCTAGAGTTAATTAGTTTGTAATAACTCTGAACAACAAGATCACTTCCCAGCCGCTTTACAGGCTCTGAATCACTTTCTCATTCACCAACTGTCTCGTCCTGAGTGTCTGGCTCCTCCCCCGCTGCACAAAGCTTATAACACTTCCTGTTAAAAGGGAGTCGTTCCTTTCCACTGTCTCCAATCGTGCTGCTCAGGATGGAGGATTGTGCTGAAATAACAGTTCAGCCCAATCGGCTGGTTCCTGATAGAAAATGTTTTAACTGTTTGAACTGGAACTTTATAAATAAATAAACTTGAAACTTGAACACAGTAAATAATAAGTGATCTCACCCAGAGAAGTGCACCACTGCCCCCTCCTGGATCAGATGACTAAAAACAGCCTGTAATGAGTTCAAATTCAGCAAGCAGCTGCCCCAGAATGCTTTGCAGGATTTCAGCCTGTTGGAGATTTTAAGGTTTTTACGATGTTGGTAAAAGGTCACAGGTCATGCTGGAGGAGTCAGTGATCTAGATTTGCCCTGACTTGTATAAACACTTCTGTCTTTATCTTAGAAACCAGTTGGTTTACGACTTGTTCATGTTGTTTATCCACAGGTGTGGTTGTTTATTCCACTCTGACTTCATTATCTGACCCACACTTGTTTCCCTTCCTTACTTCCTCCAGATGGGAGGTGTCTTTGTGAATAAAAAGGCAAGGCAAAGGTGGACACATCAGAATCGTCTCAACACCTCAGTTGGGCATTCTCCTTTGCAAAGCTCATTGAAACCATACCTCTGTGTCTGACTGATGGTCTTTTTGATAGTTATTTAACTTAAGGGTATTAAAATATCCTGACACAGCCAATAAAAGCTGTAGAGACATCAAGATGTGTATGGCACTGAATGAGTTAAAAAAAACAACTTTAGAGTTGTAAGAGAATGATATCTCACAGTGCTGAGGACCTTCTTCTTCATTGTCTATCCTTAAACATGATCTTTAAGGAGGAGAGTGACACCCAACATACAACTGCTTTTTAATATCAGCCAGTCATCACAGAGCAGCTCCTTCTTAGATGTTCTTTGTGATGGGCGGGGCCAATTTCATTCTGTTTTATGGATGTAGCAGTAACAGTACCTTTAGAATGATACACAGTCTGAAATATCGGCGGATTCTTTCTTTTTTATGTTCATGTAAGTAGAAACGTGCAGAGATAACCTGCAGCTGCAGTTCGTTCCAGTTTAACCTTTTCATTTTATCTCCATGTAGAAATGGAGGCGTTGGTCCAGAGCAGGATGAAACAAGGTGGCAACATTTCAAAGTCAGCAGCTGTCCAGGAGAAACAAACTGTAGCTGAAAAGAGTCATGAAGAGGTGGAGGAGAAGATGGTCTCAGCTACATCATCAAAGGAGAAGGTGTTGCTTCCAGCCACAATCACTGCTCTGCTTCTTATTCCTCTGCTGCTCGTCAGCTTCCTGGGGTTCTTCATGTGCTGGAAGAAAAACAGTATGTGTGACAGAAAATCAGACAATTCCTAAAATACTGATGATGAAAATGAACATTATATGTTTTCAGCTATTTCTGGTTAAATAGAAGATGTGACTGTTCTGATTTAGACTTTTACAATAAAACGAGTGAAATTTTAAGAAGTAACTGCTTCACATGCCGACACTGACATCACAGGAATCCAACTTACGGAGCTGTTGGGGCTGAGGTTCCACCTACAGAACATCCTTTTCTTACAACATTTATATGAAATTTGGTTCCATAGAAGATTTTGGGTTAGAAATGAGAATGTGAGTCATGGATCTGTTTTTCTAACAGTAGTTGTAGAAAGTGACGCGTCTTCTTTCTGTGTTTTTCTCAGGTAAAACTGGAGCTTCTCTGAATCTGGGACGATTCTTTGCTTCTCACAAAGGTTACAGTCATCAGGGCTTTGACCAGCTGAGCACTGAAGGCAGTGACCAGGAGAGGAATGTTGGAGACAGCAGCGACTCTGATAATGAAGAATACTCTGCTCCTCCTCCTCAGTAGCTCTGCTGTGCTGCGTTTTCTATCGTGCGCTTTATTTACTGTGTTTGTAAGTTGTGTCTCTGCTGCTGGTCTTCATGTATATTTCAGTGTGCTGTTGGAGTCGCGGCTCCGAGGACGCTGGTATTATATTAATAGTTTGGTTTCGTGAAGCTTCTCTGAAACTCTTTGCACAATAACCAAAACAAACAGCACTCTAACATTCAGCCTTGATCACAGAAACAGTCTATTTATTGATTATTTATGTTGTAAAGTGGATTTGAACCCTGCAGATGTTTTGGACATCAGGACACATCTGGTTAAAGGGCCACCGCTGACTCTAGTGGCAGAATGCTAAAGCTAACATGTTCTACTGTCAGTGGCTCATTAACATTCATCAGATCATTTCACTGAGTGTTTTAGAAGATTTGATTAGTTTTTATTATCTGGATTCATGTGGGTGAAACGTTGCAGCTGTTTAACAGCTTGTTGTGAACACAAACATCTGTAAAGTTGAATCTAGTTCTTAACTTTTTTCTTTTTTATGTGTTAAATGTCTTTGTAGTTTCCTGTAAGAATGTAATTTCTGTCTGTCGCAGTCATGTTGTACCTGTGTAACATGTGACCAACATTCTAACACACCTGCTGCAGGTCGTCAGTGTGGAAACTGAGACAAAGTCACAATTTGACTAAAATATCAGGTAGAATTACTTTTATTCACTCTTTGAACTTTTACATCATTAAACTCAAAAGAGGGTTTTAGGTTTGAATCTTCAAGAACTTTTCAGTCTTTCTAATAATTTTCTGGAGATTTAATTTTAAAGATTAAAGGAAAAATTTAACAGTTTTTACTGCTGAAATTTCTAAAAATTTGAGCTGCTTGTTAAGTCAGTAGCAGCCAGTTAGTCTGAGTCATTAAGATTTAACATTAATCATAGTGATTGATTGAGACTGAGTCTGTCTTCAGCTGTCATTGGGTGAGAGGCGGGGTTAAACCTGGACAACTCATAGGTACACCATGAGACATAGTCGACGCCCCAAGATTTTCTCCCTTCTAACTCAGATTTGTCTTATTGTACCCTTTATGAGCCAAAGCCTGAATCCATTTTCCTATTCTTGCTTATGGCACCTTTTACTGCTCATAGCCACACCCCCAAATCCAGGAATAAACACGGGACTCACAGTGTGAAGGACCATCACATGACTGCGAGAGTTGTTCGTTGCTACTTACAGTTTTATGTTTTAAAGTTGTCATTTTAAATTGTATTTTGTTTTGTTTTGTTTTGTCTTTTACCCAACATGCATTTCTCTGGTCACATGATGTCTGAATGACACATTTTGGTGACCGCATGCCATAAATGTTCAGCTGTGTTGTCACACGTGGCCTACATTATATTTGTGATAACACTGGTTTTAGTGCAAGAGTACTATTTTCAGTAATTCTAATATTTCTGTAAGAAAGTGTAATAAAGTGTCTGCAAAGTATTACTGTGTCAGAGTACCATTACTTTAGTGAGTTGATCAGTACCTGGTTCTGGGTCTAGACCAAGAATCTTACACAGGCCTGAACTTTCTACAGGGGAACAAATAAAGACTCCAGTTTTCTTTTCATTATGTAGGACGCATCAACAGCCTCATTTCTGATTAATCAAACTGAAGAAGCGTGTGTGTATCAGTGACTGTTCTTTTAGTTTTACATCCCCTGGGGTCATAAAACTACCCCGGGACTTCTTCTCTCTGGTGTGTCTGGTGAACCCCCCCCCCACTGTGAAAGCAGTTTTCAGCAGGACCTGGTCTGGAAAAAGCCCTTTGAAGCCACATACCCTGCTGAGATAATTTACAGCAAATGTGAATGTGTTTAGAAAACCTCCTTTTGTGTTTGGATAAAGCATCCTGGTGTATCTCAAACGACAGACAGAATGGCTCCGAGCCTCACCCGAGTCTCACCCGAGGAGGGCACCCCCCCTCTTCATCCACAGATGTCCCCAGACTGCTTCAATACACATACGAACTATTTAATGTGATCACAGCTAATTCAATCACTCCCTTTTTCTTTACAGGTTTCAAATCAGCATCTTTGCTCTGAAGGAATGTTCACCCAGTTAACTACAGTGATAAAATGATTTGATGTATATCTGAAAACTATATTCAGTGAAACTCTGATAATAAGCATGTGAATTTCAGAATTATTCAACTGTGATCTGATCAATGACTGCTAATCAAAAATCCTCTCTACAGGAGATGCCTAAGGAACATTCTTTCTATGTGAACTAGTGATACATTGTTCAATGCATAAAACGAAATGTGTTTAAATCACTCTCTTCAATTCAGCCCAGTCGGCTGGTCCTTTAGATAGTAAATGTTTTATTATTAATTGGCTGATTTTTCTGTGAAGTGCCTTGAAATGACTTTGTCATGAACTGGCGCTTTATAAATAAATAAACTTGAGACTCTTCAGTAAGTCACTATAGAGAGCAATGTAACCTAAATTGATTTAAAATAATGCTTTGATTAAACATGTTACAGATCTTAGGATATATTGAATTAACCTGCAAATCCCTTCTTTACTACTCAGGAACAAATACTGATATGTGTAAAAGTAATATGTCATCAGAATAAGGAAACACTGTTCATTAATTCTTGTTAAAAGATAAAATTTATGGCAACGATAGTCTTACAAAGAGTGGATGAGCAAGCGTTTTTTTTATTCGATGTAATGAAAGGGAATCTGTGACCACCACCCAAGGGCCGTCCTAACATTCGAATTCCCCAAAAAGGATTTTTCATTGGCTAAGAGCCAGTGATAGCCACACCTAAAGGCGGAGAAAAGGAGTCTATAACTGACCCTTATCGAAGGATTCACACCTCACTTTTACTTTTTACTTTTTTCTACCCACTTCAACTTCTTACTTCCTTCACTTCTTTCATTTTTATACTTTTTATACTTTTATTTCATTTTTGACTTTTATTTCCTTTTAGACTTTTTTTTCCTCACGTTTCATTTTTATCATTTTTACCTCGTTTTTCGAGTTTAAAACCTTTTTCTTGATTTTATTTTAACAAACTCCTCGTTTATTAGACACTTAAGCTTTCTTTTTGACGCGCGATTTTCTTTATCTTCAAAGTTCAATTTTTCTTTAAATTCGACGCACGTTCAAACACGCAAAGTAGTTTATTTGAATAGTTTAATTCCACAAAATCCAGACTTCACGTTGCCAGCTGGAGGAAGAAACTACAGATCCCAGAATTCCTTCAGTGGGCCTTCGACACATGACGAGTACCTTCCAGCGACAGATCTCTACCTGATTCTTACAAAGCAGACGGCAGCCAAACCCAGGAAAAGTTCCGACATTTGGAGGAAAACCACTTCGAACCAGACGGAACTCTCTGGGAACTAAAGGAGCGAAAACTCCCAACCGTGCTGCAAAGAAGTAAGAGATCGATTTCATTTAATCCATGACAAGGATTGAAAACAGTTGTGTTGGTATCTCAGTGGCCCGGAAGTGAAATCTGTGCCTCCATCTTTTTCTTCCCCTCTCTCTCATTCCAAAATTACAAATTTTCCTAAATTCAAAATTATCTTCCGTGTTAAAAGAGCATTTTCCGTTTCCTCACCCACTCTTACTAGTGTTTAAGATTCTTGAACGTTAGAAAGTCCACTTATTCTAGAAACATACTAAATCTGATGTAATTTCCTGTTCATAGCATTGTTCATCCCATTCCGTGTTTAACTGTTTATTTGTTTGTCTGTTTATTGGTCTGTCTTCCTTGTTGTTCAATAAATATTCACCTTAATTTTAATTGGATGATTCAGTGAGTTTTTATGTGTGATTTGAGTCACTATCTGGACGGACATGCGACTTCATATTATGAGACTGACATAATCTGATTAAATATTCTAATATTTAATTCCTTCGAAAGAAGGTGGTGCCCCGAATAACACGTATTGAAGAGGCAAACTTTCATAATACGTGTTCCCCTACAATTAATAGAAGCCTTCCAACATTTAACAACACTGAAATACTAAAGAAGAAACTGGAACTTTGAGGGGAAGGATCTCCTGTAGAGGGTTCTAGCTGTGGACGGGAAGAACCTCCTGTAGAGGGTTCTAGCTGTAAACAGGAAGGATCACCTGTAGAGGGTTCTAGCTGTAAACAGGAAGGATCTTCTGTTGTGGGTTCTAGCTGTGGATGGGAAGGATCTCCTGTAGAGGGTTCTAGCTGTGGACGGGAAGGATATCCTGTAGAGGGTTCTAGCTGTGGACGGGAAGAACCTCCTGTAGAGGGTTCTAGCTGTGGACGGGAAGGATCTCCTGTAGAGGGTTCTAGCTGTGGACGGGAAGGATCTCCTGTAGCGGGCTCTTGCTGTGGACAGGAAGGATCTCCTGTAGAGGGTTCTAGCTGTGGACAGGAAGAACCTCCTGTAGAGGGTTCTAGCTGTGGACAGGAAGGATCTCCTGTAGAGGGTTCTAGCTGTGGACGGGAAGGATCTCCTGTAGAGGGTTCTAGCTGTGGACGGGAAGGATCTCCTGTAGAGGGTTCTAGCTGTAGACGGGAAGGATCTCCTGTAGAGGGTTCTAGCTGTGGACAGGAAGAACCTCCTGTAGAGGGTTCTAGCTGTAAACAGGAAGGATCACCTTTAGAGGGTTCTAGCTGTAAACAGGAAGGATCTTCTGTTGTGGGTTCTAGCTGTGGATGGGAAGGATCTCCTGTAGAGGGTTCTAGCTGTGGACGGGAAGGATCTTCTGTAGAGGGTTCTAGCTGTGGACGGGAAGGATCTTCTGTAGAGGGTTCTAGCTGTGGACGGGAAGGATCTTCTGTAGAGGGTTCTAGCTGTGGACGGGAAGGATCTCCTGTAGAGGGTTCTAGCTGTGGACGGGAAGGATCTCCTGTAGAGGGTTCTAGCTGTGGACGGGAAGGATCTCCTGTAGAGGGTTCTAGCTGTAAACAGGAAGGATCACCTGTAGAGGGTTCTAGCTGTAAACAGGAAGGATCTTCTGTTGTGGGTTCTAGCTGTGGATGGGAAGGATCTCCTGTAGAGGGTTCTAGCTGTGGACGGGAAGGATCTCCTGTAGAGGGTTCTAGCTGTGGACGGGAAGGATCTCCTGTAGAGGGTTCTAGCTGTGGACGGGAAGGATCTCCTGTAGAGGGTTCTAGCTGTAAACAGGAAGGATCACCTGTAGAGGGTTCTAGCTGTAGACAGGAAGGATCTTCTGTTGTGGGTTCTAGCTGTGGACGGGAAGGATCTCCTGTAGAGGGTTCTAGCTGTAGACGGGAAGGATCTCCTGTAGAGGGTTCTAGCTGTGGACGGGAAGGATCTCCTGTAGAGGGTTCTAGCTGTAGACGGGAAGGATCTCCAGTAGAGGGTTCTAGCTGTAAACAGGAAGGATCGCCTGTAGAGGGTTCTAGCTGTAAACAGGAAGGATCTTCTGTTGTGGGTTCTAGCTGTGGACGGGAAGGATCTCCTGTAGAGGGTTCTAGCTGTAGACGGGAAGGATCTTCTGTAGAGGGTTCTAGCTGTGGACGGGAAGGATCTCCTGTAGAGGGTTCTAGCTGTAAACAGGAAGGATCACCTGTAGAGGGTTCTAGCTGTAAACAGGAAGGATCTTCTGTTGTGGGTTCTAGCTGTGGATGGGAAGGATCTCCTGTAGAGGGTTCTAGCTGTGGACGGGAAGGATCTCCTGTAGAGGGTTCTAGCTGTGGACGGGAAGGATCTCCTGTAGAAGGTTCTAGCTGTGGACGGGAAGGAACTTCTGTAGAGGGTTCTAGCCGTGGACGGGAAGGATCTTCTGTAGAGGGTTCTAGCTGTGGACAGGAAGGATCTTCTGTAGAGGGTTCTAGCTGTGGACGGGAAGGATCTCCTGTAGAGGATTCTAGCTGTGGATGGGAAGGATCTCCTGTAGACGGTTCTAGCTGTGGACGGGAAGGATCTCCTGTAGAAGGTTCTAGCTGTGGACGGGAAGGATCTTCTGTAGAGGGTTCTAGCTGTGGACGGGAAGGATCTTCTGTAGAGGGTTCTAGCTGTACGGGAAGAACCTCCTGTAGAGGGTTCTAGCTGTAAACAGGAAGGATCACCTGTAGAGGGTTCTAGCTGTAAACAGGAAGGATCTTCTGTTGTGGGTTCTAGCTGTGGACGGGAAGGATCTCCTGTAGAGGGTTCTAGCTGTAGACGGGAAGGATCTCCTGTAGAGGGTTCTAGCTGTGGACGGGAAGGATCTCCTGTAGAGGGTTCTAGCTGTGGACGGGAAGAACCTCCTGTAGAGGGTTCTAGCTGTAAACAGGAAGGATCACCTGTAGAGGGTTCTAGCTGTAAACAGGAAGGATCTTCTGTTGTGGGTTCTAGCTGTGGACGGGAAGGATCTCCTGTAGAGGGTTCTAGCTGTGGACAGGAAGAACCTCCTGTAGAGGGTTCTAGCTGTAAACAGGAAGGATCACCTGTAGAGGGTTCTAGCTGTAAACAGGAAGGATCTTCTGTTGTGGGTTCTAGCTGTGGACGGGAAGGATCTCCTGTAGAGGGTTCTAGCTGTGGACAGGAAGGTTCTCCTGTAGAGGGTTCTAGCTGTAGACGGGAAGGATCTCCTGTAGAGGGTTCTAGCTGTGGACGGGAAGGATCTCCTGTAGAGGGTTCTAGCTGTGGACGGGAAGGATCTCCTGTAGAGGGTTCTAGCTGTGGACGGGAAGGATCTCCTGTAGAGGGTTCTAGCTGTAGACGGGAAGGATCTCCTGTAGAGGGTTCTAGCTGTAAAAAGGAAGGATCTTCTGTTGTGGGTTCTAGCTGTGGATGGGAAGGATCTCCTGTAGAGGGTTCTAGCTGTGGACGGGAAGGATCTCCTGTAGAGGGTTCTAGCTGTGGACGGGAAGGATCTCCTGTAGAAGGTTCTAGCTCTGGACGGGAAGGATCTCCTGTAGAGGGTTCTAGCTGTGGACGGGAAGGATCTTCTGTAGAGGGTTCTAGCTGTGGACGGAAAGGATCTTCTGTAGAGGGTTCTAGCTGTGGACGGGAAGGATCTCCTGTAGAGGGTTCTAGCTGTGGACAGGAAGGATCTCCTGTAGAGGGTTCTAGCTGTGGACGGGAAGGATCTCCTGTAGAGGGTTCTAGCTGTGGACAGGAAGAACCTCCTGTAGAGGGTTCTAGCTGTAAACAGGAAGGATCTTCTGTTGTGGGTTCTAGCTGTGGACGGGAAGGATCTCCTGTAGAGGGTTCTAGCTGTAGACAGGAAGGTTCTCCTGTAGAGTGTTCTAGCTGTGGACGGGAAGGATCTCCTGTAGAGGATTCTAGCTGTGGACGGGAAGGATCTTCTGTAGAGGGTTCTAGCTGTGGACGGGAAGGATCTTCTGTAGAGGGTTCTAGCTGTGGACGGGAAGGATCTCCTGTAGAGGGTTCTAGCTGTGGACGGGAAGGATCTTCTGTAGACGGTTCTAGCTGTGGACGGGAAGGATCTCCTGTAGAGGGTTCTAGCTGTGGACGGGAAGGATCTCCTGTAGAGGGTTCTAGCTGTGGACGGGAAGGATCTTCTGTAGACGGTTCTAGCTGTGGACGGGAAGGATCTCCTGTAGAGGGTTCTAGCTGTGGACGGGAAGGATCTCCTGTAGAGGGTTCTAGCTGTGGACGGGAAGGATCTCCTGTAGAGGGTTCTAGCTGTGGACGGGAAGGATCTTCTGTAGAGGGTTCTAGCTGTGGACGGGAAGGATCTCCTGTAGAAGGTTCTAGCTGTGGACGGGAAGGATCTCCTGTAGAGGGTTCTAGCTGTGGACGGGAAGGATCTCCTGTAGAGGGTTCTAGCTGTGGACAGGAAGAACCTCCTGTAGAGGGTTCTAGCTGTAAACAGGAAGGATCACCTTTAGAGGGTTCTAGCTGTAAACAGGAAGGATCTCCTGTAGAGGGTTCTAGCTGTAGACAGGAAGGTTCTCCTGTAGAGGGTTCTAGCTGTGGACGGGAAGGATCTCCTGTAGAGGGTTCTAGCTGTGGATGGGAAGGATCTCCTGTAGAGGTTCTAGCTGTGGACGGGAAGGATCTTCTGTAGAGGGTTCTAGCTGTGGACGGGAAGGATCTCCTGTAGAGGGTTCTAGCTGTGGACGGGAAGGATCTCCTGTAGAGGGTTCTAGCTGTAGACAGGAAGGATCAGCTGTAGAGGGTTCTAGCTGTAGACAGGAAGGATCTCCTGTAGAGGGTTCTAGCTGTGGACGGGAAGGATATCCTGTAGAGGGTTCTAGCTGTGGACGGGAAGAACCTCCTGTAGAGGGTTCTAGCTGTAAACAGGAAGGATCACCTTTAGAGGGCTCTAGCTGTAAACAGGAAGGATCTTCTGTTGTGGGTTCTAGCTGTGGACGGGAAGGATCTCCTGTAGAGGGTTCTAGCTGTGGACGGGAAGGATCTCCTGTAGAGGGTTCTAGCTGTGGACGGGAAGGATCTTCTGTAGAGGGTTCTAGCTGTGGACGGGAAGGATCTCCTGTAGAGGGTTCTAGCTGTGGACGGGAAGGATCTCCTGTAGAGGGTTCTAGCTGTAGACGGGAAGGATCTCCTGTAGCTGTTGTAGCTGTGGACAGGAAGAACCTCCTGTAGAGGGTTCTAGCTGTAAACAGGAAGGATCTTCTGTTGTGGGTTCTAGCTGTGGATGGGAAGGATATCCTGTAGAGGGTTCTAGCTGTGGACGGGAAGGATCTCCTGTAGAGGGTTCTAGCTGTGGACGGGAAGGATCTCCTGTAGAGGGTTCTAGCTGTGGACGGGAAGGATATCCTGTAGAGGGTTCTAGCTGTGGACGGGAAGAACCTCCTGTAGAGGGTTCTAGCTGTGGACGGGAAGGATCTCCTGTAGAGGGTTCTAGCTGTGGACGGGAAGGATCTCCTGTAGAGGGTTCTAGCGGGAACAGGAAGGATCTTCTGTTGTGGGTTCTAGCTGTGGACGGGAAGGATCTCCTGTAGAGGGTTCTAGCTGTAGACAGGAAGGTTCTCCTGTAGAGTGTTCTAGCTGTGGACGGGAAGGATCTCCTGTAGAGGATTCTAGCTGTGGACGGGAAGGATCTCCTGTAGAGGGTTCTAGCTGTGGACGGGAAGGATCTCCTGTAGAGGGTTCTAGCTGTGGACAGGAAGGATCTCCTGTAGAGGGTTCTAGCTGTGGACGGGAAGGATCTCCTGTAGAGGATTCTAGCTGTGGATGGGAAGGATCTCCTGTAGAGGGTTCTAGCTGTGGACGGGAAGGATCTTCTGTAGACGGTTCTAGCTGTAGACGGGAAGGATCTCCTGTAGAGGGTTCTAGCTGTGGACGGGAAGGATCTCCTGTAGAGGGTTCTAGCTGTGGACGGGAAGGATCTCCTGTAGAGGGTTCTAGCTGTGGACGGGAAGGATCTTCTGTAGAGGGTTCTAGCTCGTGAACGGGAAGGATCTCCTGTAGAAGGTTCTAGCTGTGGATGGGAAGGATCTCCTGTAGCGGGTTCTAGCTGTGGACGGGAAGGATCTCCTGTAGAAGGTTCTAGCTGTGGACAGGAAGGATCTCCTGTAGAGGGTTCTAGCTGTAGACGGGAAGGATCTCCTGTAGAGGGTTCTAGCTGTAAAAAGGAAGGATCTTCTGTTGTGGGTTCTAGCTGTGGATGGGAAGGCTCTCCTGTAGAGGGTTCTAGCTGTGGACGGGAAGGATCTCCTGTAGAGGGTTCTAGCTGTGGACTGGAAGGATCTCCTGTAGAGGGTTCTAGCTTAGACCTGTAGG
>SSNP01000445.1:9148-40115 GCA_006937955.1 Pachypanchax playfairii
GGAATATTTCAGGGTGCTGAGAAATCCTGTTCCCCCCTGTAACTTTGACTGTCTGTCCGTTCATCCATCTACATATATAAAGTAATATAAAAACATGGCAGCCTAAACAAACAAGAAGTTATAGAAAATAGTGTTTGGTGGATGATAATCATTTCAATTGAAATTCAAAAATGTATTTTTAATCCCAGAGTAAAATTAATCATTGTTTTAGCTCAGACTAATCAAGTCTAACCGCCAGGTTTAGTGTACGTGAATACCGAGAGACTTGATTCTCACGGCGAGTAAAAAAAACACTCAAAACTATTTTCGTTTTCGTTCATTGATTTAACGGAAGCTTAATAAAGCAAGAACTTCGACAGGGAAACTTGTCCTTTTATCAGTCTGGTTTCAGTCTAGCGAGAAACTGATCTGAAGGGCTGTGAAGCTTGTCGGCTCCGCCCCTCTGGCTGCGGTGCGCGCTCCCGAGACAGGGGAAACAGAATATTTCAGGGGAACACATTTTCGCACAAGACCGGTCTTACTAGAGCCGGTGTGATGTTGTAGTTTTCTAACGTAACGAATTTTTTGCAAAATCGTGGAGAAAAACTACAAAGGGCTGGCCCAAATAGAACGAGCGTTAATCTCGCAATAAAAAATTAACACCGTTAAAATGGGTTTCAGTTAATGTCATTAATAACGCGTTTAACTGACAGCACTAGTTTAAACGCAACTTATACATGAAGTATCCATTGTAACAAAGGTGGTGTGCATGCTATGGTACCGTAGAAACAGAGGGGTGGAACTTAAAGAGGAACTCAACTCCTCTAAATTGGGTTCCTGCCTTTTAACTTCTTTTTTAAATAATGCTGAAAAAGGCGTTACTTTAAGAGGCTGTCCTAAGCTGGGATTGATGTGTAGCACTTCTCCGTGTTTAGATTAGCTCCAGTGTGACTCTGGTGTGTTGTAGAGAGGTAACCCAACCATGATGAGAATATAACGTCTATAAATCACATCCACACGATCACAACCACTGCAGGGAAGTCTTTGCCCTGATTTAATGCTTTGTCATGATTACACAAGGCCAAACCCAAATGCTGAAACTCAGACACGTGCTTTAGGAGTATTAAAAAAAAAAAAAAAGTGTTTATTTACAATAATGTAGACTGACAAAGATAGGAACTTTGAGTACTGTGGGGGAATTCTCTGCAACAGAGGGAGAATAGGATTAGACTCTGTATGATTCAAAGATTGTGCACAGCCAGTGGATTTTATCTTACATGGTCCAGGAGGAGATGAACAAATGAGGGGTACAGAGCCTGAGCGAGCCAAACCAAGGAGCATGAAGGGGAGCAGGTCCAGAGGCAGGCATGTGGAGATGGTGAGAGGATGCAGGCGATGATAGTCGAGCCCAAACGTGAATAGTGGCAAAATGGTTCCAGCAGACACAGGCAGCAGTAGGTCCAAAAAATGCAAACATAGACCGTCACACGGGAAGGAAAAAAGAAAAACTCACACATTAACTTTCATACTCATAAAACAAGACTTACGCAATGCTGTGATTCTACATAGGGCCGTCACCCAAGCAGCTCAACAGTCTGGCGTTGAATGGTTGTCCAGCCTTGGCTCTTAACTGTCACTGTGGTTGAGTAGTGAAGTGATCACAGCTGTGTCTGCTGGCAGAATCCAGTCCAAAGTAATCAGCAAATGCCTGCCACCTGATGACCTGCAACCCACAGGGAAAGGAGGAAACAACAACTAGAAGGGAGGGGAGAGAGTGAAGAGTAACTGACAGGAGGGAAGAAAATAAAAAGCAAACAAAAGCACAGACCAGCCTAGACTCCTAACACTTTTAATGATACTAGTTATTCTCTTTGTTGTAGTTTTCAGAGTAGTTTACCGATTGATTGTTGTTAGCCACAATGCTAAAGCTACTGCCGCGTTGCTAAGAGGGGTCTGAGTAAATGTCTGAATAGCAATATAACGTGAAAAAATCACATCCACACAATCACTGCAGTAAAATAAAGTCTTTGTCCAGATTTTAATGATATTAGTTATTCTGTTTGTTGTAGGGCGGGCGGGGGGGAGTGTGTCTGTCTGAGAGATGGTTTAATACTTCAGGAGGCGTGTCTTAGAGACAATGCTGGTGACGTAGACATGAACCGCTGATGTAGGCATGTACCGCTTTCAGCTAATCACAAAATTCAAATGCAGTAGCCACCTTTCAACCCTAAGAGGGCAGCACTATGACGTTTTTAGACCCAAAAGTGTAGAATTTAACAAGTTTACATATAAATGTCAAAAAATGCCCAGAAACTGAAAGGTTGCATAAAAGACCCACTAATACAGTTTATTAGCAGAAAAAAGCTGTTTTGAGGGTAAGTTGATCTTTAAAGGTGCAACACATTTTTTGCCTCAGTGGCACCCTCTGAGGGAAAAAAAACTCTGGATTATTTCCTTTATTCATTTAGTTAATTTTCACCATAGCAGACAGCCTGGTTTCTGGTACATCTCTCTTGGGAAGAATCAATTCACTGTTAGTTATCTCCCTTTGATCTCAGTTCTTTCAAGTAGATGTTTTGTGTTTCTCCAGCAAGTGGAGGCTAGACAGAAGTGACCAGGTTGGACTGCAGCATGTTACTCCTTGTAGTAGAGTACTCCTTCTAGTCTTGTAATGCATACGCTGGAGGTGCATATGTGGACTTGTATAAGGATAGAGTAATACAAGACAAATTGTTGAAATTTTTCTAAAAAAAAGGAAGTAAGTGCATGGCTGTACAGTGGTGCAGTTGGTAGAGCTGTTGTCAGTAGTGAGAAGGTCCTAGGTCTGAATCCAGGCTGGGACCTTTCTGTATGGAGTTTACATGTTCTCTCTGTGCATATCTGGGTTTCTTCCTCCCACAGTCTGAAAACATGGCAACTTTAAATTGTACCTAGATGTGAGTGTGTGTGTGAATGGTTGTTTGTCTACATGTGGCCCTGTGATGGACTGGCAGCCAGACCAGGGTGTGTCCCCTGCCTATTGCTCTGTGACCGCTGGAGACACCAGCTCCCTGTGACCCTGAAAAGGACGAAGAAGGTTCCGAAAATGGTTGATATAAAGAAAAAAATACTTAAATATTGAATATGCCATCTTGAACTTTAATTCTTTAGAAACAACTTTCACTTTCTTTTTTGTTTGTAGAAATTAAACTTTCACTGAAACTTGTTCATGTTACTCTCAACAGACACACGCCTTCTTACCTCTTTATCATGTTTCCAGTTTACTGCAGGGAGCCCTGCTTCTGATGTCTGTGGTCTTGTACTTCTGTGGGCTGAAGCAATATGTCTGGTTCCTTGTCATGTCGTTAGCTTTTGGATGGTTCAACTGTTTATTTTACGCAAGAGGAAACACAACACTGGGGAAATATGTTGTCATGATGAAAAGAGTAAGAATTCAGTATCAGAAGTCAGAGAATGTGGTGTTAGATCTGATGCTGGTTGTCTGGTTTACAGTTTGTTTCTTTTCAGATGATCCTGGGTGACCTGCTACAATTTCTATGTATCTACAGTGTCTTGTTTCTTGGATTTTCAGCAGGTAAACTTTGTAAAATAAAAAAGATGTTGAGGTTTTTGAAAGTTGAAACTACTAACTAAAATATTATTGTTTTTTCTGTAGCTGTTGTTACCCTCATAGATGATTCAACTCCAGTTCATAATGGCACACTTGTACCAGAAAACAGCCCTGAGGTTGGATCACTCAAGTGTGAAAAGTTTTGTTACCATGAAATTCGTTATACTTTCATTGAAATGTTCAAGTTCACTATCGGGATGGGAGATCTGGAGTTCGTTGAACATGTTGAATTCGTGGAAGTTTTCTACGTCCTGCTCATTACCTACATAGTGCTGACTTACATCCTAATGCTCAACATGCTCATAGCTGTAATGGGTCATACAGTCGATGCTACATCACAGGATAGTAAAAGCATCTGGTTCCTGCAGGTAAGAACATTTACTGTTAATAAACAATGGCTCCAGTTCACTGATACACCTTTTATTTAGAAGATTAGATAAAATATGGTAAATGGCATGCACTTGTATAGCACTTTAATCAGGTCCTACAACCCCCAAAGCGCTTCACACTACAGTTTTTTTTGTCATTCACCCATTCACACGGGAGAGGGGCGGGGCTAACACTCACACAACCTGATACGCAGATCGGGGGGGCAAAATGGGGTTCAGTGTCTTGCCCAAGGACACTTCGACATGTGGCGGTGGAAGCCGGGATCGACAACCGCGCTAACCACTGAGCCACAATGATAATTCTTTATGCTAATTAATTCTGTTAAGATTCTCAGTCATTCACATGCCAATCCAAAACATTTTTTCAGAAAAGAAATGTGACTTTTTTATATTTCTTGAATCAAATTTCACCTTAATCTTCTGTTCTGATTGTTGAGAGTTCCAGGTTTATAAATTGTTATTACCAAAGTGTAAATCGGGTTATTAAAGTCACAAGTGTCACTGAAACGCCTGTCTGTCCTGACAGCCATTAAGTCATTATTTAAGGAAACATTATACTGCCAGAGCTGAGAAATAAATTCAGGAGCATTATCTTGTTATAATGAGAAACTTTCTCATTTTGACAAGAAAGAACGTATTAAAGCAGCAACACCTCACAAGATGTTTGAGTGTCATCCAGAGTAATGGAGGGAGAAGAAGGAGAGTCTGAGCGAGTCCCTTTATGCCTTTGTAAGAGACCGTAATGTTTCAGAGGGATGTATTTCTGCACTAGCCTGACATAAGTCAAATGGTAAATGGCCTGTACTTGAATAGCAGTTTGTATATAAGTCCAGAGGACTCCAAAGTGCTTCATACTACGTTTGTTCACCCTCACGCATACACTGTTACTGTCTTTTAACAAAAAGAAGTCTCAAACTACCTTAGAATTTCCTGTTGTCGTGGCAACCTTTTTTACGGTGACATTGTAGTTTGCTGACATTCCAAAGTCAGTGAAAAAGGGTCTGAGCTTGAGTTGGCGAAAGGGAACATTTACAAGATTAAGGTGAGGTTGTGACTCTGAGCAGGTATGTGAAGGAGGGTTGGGACGTTTACAATTCATCAAAATCAATTTACGGTCCAGAAGGGGTGTAAATGCAAAAACTCTCTTCAAATGTCCTGGGTACATCAGTAGTGGATGGGAGTCAGAGGGTTAGAAACAATGACACTAACTAAGGGCGTGCTCAGCGTAGTCAACATGTCTGACCAAAATGCTGTCAATTTAGGGCAAGACCAAACCATGTGAATGTGATTGGCCGGTGACAAGTGACCTCTGCCACAGCCATCACTAACAGAGTGGTAGATTTTGGCTAGTCTAGCATTAGTATAGTAGACCCTATAAAAAACCTTGCATTGAATTAACCTATGACGAGCACATATAGAGGACAAATCAACAAAAGAGTCTCATTGCTGTTCAGATAAGGTGACACCAAGGCTGCTATTTTAGGTAGTTTTAATAGCAGTAAATGGGTGATGTTGAGGTCGACCACAAAAAACTATACAGGACAAAATACCCCTCCCAACACTGACATCTGTGGCCAGAAGGGTGTCTATAAGGATTTCAGGGGGGTGGTTCGGGAAGTGGGGAAATTATTTCTTTACATAGTATCTCATTTGAAAAAGGCAAAGAAATTTTGGGAGAACCACCATCTTAACTACTGTACAGGGTGGGCCATTTCAATGAATACACCTTAATAGAATGGGAATGGTTGGTGATATTAACGTCCTGTTTGTGGCACATTAGTATATGTGAGGGGGCAAACTTTTCAAGATGGGTGGTGACCATTTTGAAGTCGGACATCTTGGATCCAACTTTTGTTTTTTCAATAGGAAGAGGGTCATGTGACACATCAAAGTTATTGGTAATTTCACAAGAAAAACAATGGTGTGCTTGGTTTTAACGTAACCATTGTCAGTAGTTATTCCACCTGCAGCAGATTTCGATAGCAGAAATTAATCCTGGCCTGATATGAGAGAAGTTTCCCTGCTTTGTCACCAGATTCATAAAATCACTGTCTAGACGTCAACAGTAGTGTTTTAATTTTGGTAGTGGACAAAAGATCCAACTCGTCTGCAGCTAGACTGGGTACTGGATTAGAGGCAAATTGTTCATCAATATATTTTATGTCCCAAAGGAGTTTGGTGGTGCACGGAGTTTCTGCCTTCTTCCTATGTGAAATGAAAGAGATAAGTTGGTCCCTAATATAAGCTTTAGAAGCTTACCAGAGAGTGCCCCTACTTGTGCCAGGTGTGTCATTTAATTTAAGGTATGTGAGATTTGAGTTTGTATGAACAGCTTATAAGTATCTTTCGCTAAGAGAGCAGAGTTAAATCTCCATATTTTACAAGGACTATGTTGAGTAAGCAAAGCCAGATCCAGAGAAGTGGCAGCAGATTTAAAAATATATGTTTTAAGCTGGCCTTTGAAAGCAGCAGCAGTGTCCATAGATCTCAGTGATAAAGGCAATGAGTTCCAAAGTGTGACCTTTTGTTTTCAGTCTAGAGTAAGGAACAGACAGCTCTCCATTAAGAGCTCCACATTAAACTGTTGTGTGAGTATTTACCTGTAAACATGATGACAAGAGCATGTTACACACTCTAGTTACATTTTCTATCACCGACCAGAAACCAAACCTCAGCAGGCTCTGTCCACATTGACTAGGTGAACATGGGATACAATAAAAGTCTTAGCTTCATCCACAGATGAAAGGTGTTTTCTTGAGCCAACCTCGGTCAACCTCTGGACAGTATTGTCTTCAAAGATGTAAATGAGAGAGCCTTTGAATTTTAGCTTACCCCGTGGTGTGCGGGCCCCACGAATCACTAACTCCTGAGTCTGGAACCGGTCATTACCGTGACTTCTGTGATGGTCCTGGTTTAGCGGCCAGTGTACAGTGGGCCCTGTCCAGCTCAAGTGGTGAGGATAAAATATCATCTCCAAGTATGTTAAAAAGCAGTTGAGAAAAGAACGTAGCTGGTTGAAGGCCCTCGGTGCCCTCTGGCGGGCCAAATATGCACAGATAGTTGCAGCAGCTTCTCTTTTCAAGGTCTGTTAGCTTAACCTTTAACTTAGCATTGTCCACTAGCACAGCAGAGAGCTTAGACTGAGCCTCCCATAAATCAGAGACAGCAGCATCCACAAAGTCCACCAGTTTTGCAGTACATAGGCATTGGTCATTAAAGATCCCATATTATGCACTTTTCACACACTCTGAATCATTTCTTTACATCTCAATGACAAGTAAAAGCCATGCTGTGGCAAATTGGCCCTTTTTGAAAGTTCAGCTGTTGTTCCCAAACTTGTCTCATCTCACCTCATTTTGAAATGCTCCGTTTCATGTGGGCACGGCTCTTGGGGAGCACTAGAAGCGCTAAGCCCCGCCCATCTCTGTTCTCTGCGCGTTTGTGAAACATTGAAGATTTTAGCGGCGTTGGTAAACAAACAGCTGATTAAACTGCAATTAATGATAAACAAGTGTTCCAGTGCCAAGAAATGGACTTAAAATGTGATAAAAAAAAACAAAAAACTTTGAGCTTGAAGACTCCAACAGCACGTTATTGAAAGGTTAGTCTGACGTTTACTCATGTATCTGTGTTGTTTTGCTGTATCTGGTGGAGATGTGATTCTTCAAGCTTACCAGTTTGACCCAGAAAGAGATGTAACGGTGTTAGTTCTCTTGTATAAAACAGCGTGACTAAGCAGCAGCTCGGCTCCTGTTCTTATTAGCAGCGGATCGGCTCCGGTAACGGTGTTAGCTCTTTATTAGTAGCAGCTAAGCTCCGGTCGTTTTTTGCGAATGGTAGCAGGTACGCTACTATTACAAATAAATTCAAATGCCGCTCTTCTGTCCTCTTCGACTGGGACGTGATGAACTGTGTTCTTTGTGTTCTTCTCAGCAGCAAACAACAACAGCATTTTGTGTGGTGAGTTTCCTAATCTGAACCAGTCAACCATGGATGTTTTTTTTTCAACTTTGTATGAGTGTATATGCACCACAGACACACAATAACACCCCAAATCCCAGAAAAAGTCGATTTTTCACAATAAGGGACCTTTAACAGTGGTTTGAAAATTGTCCAACTTAGCCTCCAGTTTGGAAAACTGCTTGAAGCACCTCTTTATTCTCAGCTAGCTTTGTTGTTAGCAACACCATAATGGGGCAAGTACAATACTCACCTTCTTGTTCTTCCTTTCTTAATTTCGTTGACATTTTAAAACATAAAAGATGCACTACCCACGACAGTAAATGCAGTTCTGCTTACAAATGATATGAGATCGATATAATGACCATAAAGTCAGGGAGCAAAGACTGGTGCGACTACTCCAACCAGCTACTCCAGAAGTACTCCGAACACCCTGGGGCGGCTGTGGCTCAGTGGTTAGAGCGGTCGTCCTCCAATTTGAAGGTTGGTGGATCGATCCCGGCTTCCACCGCCACATGTCGAAGTGTCCTTGGGCAAGACACTGAACCCCATGTTGCCCCCCGATCTGCGTATCGGGTTGTGTGAGTGTTAGCCCCTACCCTCTCCCCCCGGTTTACATATCGGGTTGTGTGAATGGGTGAATGCAAAACCTTGTAGTGTGAAAGCGCTTTGAGTGGTCTGAATGACTAGAAAAGCGCTATACAAATACAGGACATTTACCATTTACCATTTACNCCCCCTGTAACTTTGACTGTCTGTCCGTTCATCCATCTACATATATAAAGTAATATAAAAACATGGCAGCCTAAACAAACAAGAAGTTATAGAAAATAGTGTTTGGTGGATGATAATCATTTCAATTGAAATTCAAAAATGTATTTTTAATCCCAGAGTAAAATTAATCATTGTTGTAGCTCAGACTAATCAAGTCTAACCGCCAGGTTTAGTGTACGTGAATACCGAGAGACTTGATTGTCACGGCGAGTAAAAAAAACACTCAAAACAATTTTCGTTTTCGTTCATTGATTTAACGGAAGCTTAATAAAGCAAGAACTTCGACAGGGAAACTTGTCCTTTTATCAGTCTAGTTTCAGTCTAGCGAGAAACTGATCTGAAGGGCTGTGAAGCTTGTCGGCTCCGCCCCTCTGGCTGCGGTGCGCGCTCCCGAGACAGGGGAAACAGAATATTTCAGGGGAACACATTTTCGCACAAGACCGGTCTTACTAGAGCCGGTGTGGTGTTGTAGTTTTCTAACGTAACGAATTTTTTGCAAAATCGTGGAGAAAAACTACAACGGGCTGGCCCAAATAGAACGAGCGTTAATCTCGCAATAAAAAATTAACACCGTTAAAATGGGTTTCAGTTAATGTCATTAATAACGCGTTTAACTGACAGCACTAGTTTAAACGCAACTTATACATGAAGTATCCATTGTAACAAAGGTGGTGTGCATGCTATGGTACCGTAGAAACAGAGGGGTGGAACTTAAAGAGGAACTCAACTCCTCTAAATTGGGTTCCTGCCTTTTAACTTCTTTTTTAAATAATGCTGAAAAAGGCGTTACTTTAAGAGGCTGTCCTAAGCTGGGATTGATGTGTAGCACTTCTCCGTGTTTAGATTAGCTCCAGTGTGACTCTGGTGTGTTGTAGAGAGGTAACCCAACCATGATGAGAATATAACGTCTATAAATCACATCCACACAATCACAACCACTGCAGGGAAGTTTTTGTCCCAGTAGGGTTAGTTATTGGGGCGACTGTGGTTCAGTGGTTAGAGCGGTTGTCCTTCAACTTGAAGGTTGGTGGATCTATCCCGGCTTCCACCGCCACATGTCGAAGTGTCCTTAGGCAAGACACTGAACCCCATGTTGCCCCCCGATCTGCGTATCGGGTTGTGTGAGTGTTAGCCCCTACCCTCTCCCCCCGGTTTACATATCGGGTTGTGTGAATGGGTGAATGCAAAACCTTGTAGTGTGAAAGCGCTTTGAGTGGTCTGAATGACTAGAAAAGCGCTATACAAATACAGGACATTTACCATTTACCTCGTCTTTTTAATGTAGGCTCTAGATAGATGGAACCTGAGACGACTTCCTCTGTTTAATGTAGGTTCTAGATAGATGGAACCTGAGACCACCTCCTCTGTTTAAAGAGGCCCTTCCTTTAAAAACGTTTTTTCTGAGGTATCTGTTGAATATTTTAGCCCCACAGGTGTTCTTACCTTCATAGTGGGTGTGAAAACAGGTCAACAACTTCTCTTTCAGTTTTAATCTCTCAAACTACGCAGGTGGTGATAACACCCGAGTTCTCCCAAGTTCGAACGGCCTGTATCTGTTTCATCACAACTCCTTTGTTCATTAGTATTTGGCAGCTCTGGCAGTTGAAACCACGACTAGCATGCTACTGGCTAAAAGCTGTTAGCATAAGACGTAGCAAACAGGAAGACAGAACGTCTGATGTTGCCATGCGCAGTGGGGCAGGAAGCAGTATGCTTTGCTCTTATAGGCTAGTTTGTTATCCAATCAGAGTCCAGCAAATCCGAACAATGAATATGAACGAGCTGCTGCCGAAGCAGCCTGATGGAAGGAGGCGGAAACACCCGAATTTTAATGCAGACAGATTGAAAGGTCTGTTAATCAGTGTTTCCTGATGTTTTTTAGATATAAAATGTTTCATATTACTGGTTAATATTTAACTCATTCAGTGCCACTTTCAGATTTCATATCCCCCTCAGTACCAGAGATATTGAGCATTTTTACAGATTTTTGAAGGCCCACAGAATATTTTCTCCTATGGCTATGTAAATTATCCAACCTTCATCACAAAGATTAGTCTTTCTTCTTTCACAAGCAAAAAAAGAATGTCTCTATCTCTTTCTGTTATTTAGTAATCTGCAGTACAAAAGAGGAACTTTTATGAAACTCCACACGTTTCAGGACTAAAAGCTGAGATAAAGAGCGTTTTGTGTAAAGAGGTTTTTCAAGCAGATCAGTGACTTTGATGTAAATATTTCCTGTTTCAATGATTTATTCAACATCTGAACTATGTTTTACTACTATGAATGTAAAAAACAACAGCAAAAAAGTACTTTTGTTTGTTTATTTTATGTCTAAAACGAGTAATTTTTAGACAATTTCAACATAAAATAGAAAAAAAGCAGCAAATTTCTGATTCAGATACTGTGTGTGTGTACGTGCGTGCACATGTGCACGTGTGACTGGTGCGACAACTCCCCTCAACGGCTATTTGTTTGTTTATGAACACTTATCGTTTTATGTGGTGAATCCTTCTTTATTTTGCTCCCTGCTGCCTTTAGAAGATCCTAACAGGAGATACTGGTCGGATAAATCCACCTCAGCTTCACTAGAATCACCAGAAGAACCTCAACGTCAGGCTGAAGACATCACAAGTCTGAAAATGACGAGCTGGAGCACAAACCACGCCACCTTCGGCACAATACTCGTTCCCGGTAGATCCGGTAGACACGCTGGAGGGATTTTATCCATGTAATAAACTCCATCACCTTCTACATTCCATTAATTCTACACTAGTTTGTCATAAGTCTGAAGAACAAGATTGCGTCCCAGCCGCTTCACAGACTCTGAACCGCTTCCTCATTCACCGTATGTCTCGTCCTGAGTGTCTGGCTCCTCCCCCGCTGCACATGGCTTATAAGATTATGAGTGATCTCACCACTGCCCCCTCCTGGATCATATGACTAAGTACAGCCTGTAATGAGTTCAAATTCAGTGAGCAGCTGCCCCAGAATGCTTTGCGGAATTTGAGCCAATAAAAGCTACGTCTATGGCACTGAATGAGTAAAGAAATAACCACAAAGTCTTGAAATTTGTATGAAATGGAATCTTTAATGTAGGTTCTAGATCAGAGGTCACTAATTAGCAGACCAGGTTCTTTAATGAGCGCTTGTGGTTGATGCAGCTTTTGCATTCTTTACCGGTAGTGTTCTAGTATCCATGGAAACCGACAGACCAATTGTAGGCGAGTTTTGCCACATCACATTGTACCACCCAGCAAATAATCACTTTGCATTCCAGGGCAAACTTAAAAAAAAAAAAGCAAAGCACAGCAAAAATAATGAGCAGCTCACCATGTTCATTCAGAACCCATTCCTCATCACAGATGGCAGGAGCTTCTCAAAAGAAGTCACACAGCACTTTAAATGGGTAAATGCTGGGAATCTTCAGATGGAGTTAGTTGACCTCCAAGCAGACATGTCCATGAAAGAACAGTGTGTTAGGACCGACCCTTCCACTTTCTGGCTCCAAATGGTTCCTGAGACAACTTTCTCAGGTCTGAGGAAAGTAGCCCTGCACATCTTGACCACGTTTGGATCCAACCACAACTTTCTCTATAATGAACATTCTAAAAAACAAACATGGTTCCAGGCTGACCAATGAACACCTCCATACATGCAGGATGGCCCTAACTCCATTCAACCTCAGGTTCAAAGTTTTAGCAGGGCAAGCAAGAGCTGAAAACCCCTATGTTCAGTTAATACATGTGTTGAGATTTAGATTTTTTAAAATTGTTTGAGACGGTTTAGTTCACAAAGGAAAAAGAAAAATATAAAAAAAATATTTTCCTATATTTGTTGTTTTCTGAAGTTTGTTTGTGAGCATGCAGTTGTCATATCTTAGTTTCTTATCTACTTGTTACATGTAAATATACATACTTTTATTTAGTAAACACACTTAGAAAATCATACGTACATGTTCAGCATTTTTTGTGAAAATAAATGTAAAAATTATTTCAATCACACTGAATTTATTTGATTTGATAGGCAAATCTATAATGCAGGTGTTGATACAACTGTAGGTTTGTATCACACCTTTTGACATAATCAATAGGTAATTAGATTAGTACTTCTGGTTTCCAAAAGAAAAAGTTAGAATAATAATTAGGGCCAGGACTCGATTAAAAATTTTAATCTAATTAATTAGAGGCTTTGTAATTAATTAATCAAAATTAATCGCATTTTAATCGCATATAAATATTTGACCAGAGAACAGTGAGAATTTTTTTCAAACGGATTTTTAGTATACCATTGAATCATGACTGAATACACATAAGCTTAAGCAACAAAATATTGTTTATTTTTGTTCAACCAAGTCCAACAGACCAGTGCATTAAGTGTAGAAAATGTCTACACTTGTACTCGGAGTCGGGCTAACGTCCACGCTAGCTGCTATATGTTTAACATTGAGGTGATACTTCAGGCCCGATGTGCTGCGATGTGCAAATTCCTTGCTGCATAGCTTGTACACACACATGCTCTTATCCACGCTTCCATCCAGTTGTTTTTTATAACAAAACTTCCCATCCACGGGGCCAATAAAAAAGGTCGCTTCTTCATTCATGTTCACTGTGGTTTGTTGTTGTCCTAAATAATGAACGCTGGTAGGTGCTCCAGTATAATCGGTCCGCTGAAACTCATGAGAGATGTTCTGCGGTGCTTAAATAAGTGCGATTAAAATGCGTTAAAAAAAATTAACGCGTTATTTTTGTGTAATTAATTAATCTTAATTAACGCGTTAAAGTCCCGGCCCTAATAAAAATATATCATAGACCTGGTGGTGTCGAAAGCATTGCATTATCTATTGGCTTGATAAATGCATGTGCACTTCTTGAAAAACAACAAACAGCCATTGAGCTTCTCATTCAAGGCAAAATCCTCTTTACCACCTTTAAACAGTTTTATTAGTTCTCTTAAAAATATCTTCTGTTGGCCAGCAATTCAAACGCAACTTTTATCCAGGTGGTAGAGTGTGTCTTCTGGTAACCAGAGGGTCTCTGGTTCAAATCTCTGCTCCGCCCAGAAACGATCACCTGGCCGTTGTGTCCTTGGGCAAGACACTTAACCCACTTTGCCTGTTTGGTGGTGGTCGGAGGGTCCGGTGGCGTCTGGTAGCCTCGTCTCTGTCAGTGTGTCCCAGGACAGCTGTGGCTACAACATGTGTGTAGTTCATCATCACTAAACGTGTGAGTGTGTGTGTGAATGGGTGAATGACATACCGTAGTGTGAAGCGCTTTGAGGGTCGTAGGACCTGAATAAAGCTCTATGCAAGTACACGCCATTTACCATAAAATACTTGTTTTGTCAGTATTTTACTTATTTCAGTAACCACTGAGGAATTTTATTTTTTTAACTGAGGTATAACAATGTTTTAATTCTCATGTGTTTATTGTTTTCATGCTAATTACAAGTAAAAAAACAGTTTGAAAGAAACAATTGTAAAAACTGTTTGATGCACATCCTTAGAGAGCCTTTGCCATTTTGGACATGGAGAATATGCTACCAGACTGTGTGAGGGACAAATTAAAGTCCAAAATGTTGGTGGATGGATGGTTGGAAACAGAAGAAGAGAAAGAGAAAGAGAAAAAGAACGAGGAGAAGGAGAAAAAAGAAGAGCCCAAGAAATATTTCAGGTAAACATCTGCTGTATGTTTCTAGTTCTAAATGTCCACCGAGGATTCATGCTGAATTTATAAATAGATAAACACTGTGAATTTGTTACTGCAGATCTCGTTTCCACTCTTTGTTTTGGATCATTGAAGTTCAGCTTTGTTCTTCCTGAAACTTGCACAGAGAGAGTTGTGTAGATCAGAGGTGTGGCCCATGCCCCCATGGACCACCTTTCAGATTAGATTGGCCAGCCCAGGTGACCCCCCCCAAGCTAGCACAACACTTTTACATTAATGAAAGAAAATAATTCATGAAAGTGAACCATTGACTTTGTGCTTTGACGTTATTTCCTTTTTGTTTACGGTGCCACTTAAATTGTTGTAAACTGTCTATAATTCTGTAAAAAACTAGATTTTTAAAGATTATGAGCCTACTTACATGTGCCACCCTTTTGGAAACATGTGCCCCTACCTGCCCCCCCGAACAAAGATTTTCTGGGTACACCTGTTGTTTTAGACCTTATGGTGCGTTCACACCGGCCCAACCATCAACGTCATAAGCAGCTAGTTTATATGTAAAGTCTATGGTGGACGGGCGTCAGACAGACGTCAACGGCTCTGCGGCGCTTTGTGAGCGTTATGAGCGTCAACTTTTCAAGCTTTTCTAGCGTTTCAGGCGTTGACGCTTGAAAAGCTTGAAAAGCTCAAAGTTCAGCTAGCTGAACTTTTGACACTCTTAAAGCTCTTGAAGCGGCATGTCAACCAATCAGAGCGTCTCATCGTAGTGACGTAAGACGTCACAGCACGTAGCCGGAAAGAAGCGGGATCAACCAAAATGGAAGATAAATTAACCTCATCCAAACGCTCCTGGAGCAAATGGTTAAACTCACCAAACTCAGAACGCATCTGAAGAATGGGGTGTATCCACAAACGGCGCTGATGCACCCGACGTCGACGTTGTCTAGATCTATGAAGTAAATAAATCCAAGCCACTGTCTCAATATGATCCGCCATAGCTCCGAACATCCCATAACAAAGGAAGCCCCGCCTTTTCGGTCAGGCTTTACGAGCTTTAACGCCTATGCGCCCTGACTGACAGGCGTTATGAGCTTCAACTTCAAACGTCAAATTTGGAGCGTTATCAGCGTTGCTTGACGTTGACAAAGTCGCCGGTGTGAACGCACCATTAGAAATGTAATTCTTTATCTCTAGGGTACATAAAAGGACCTGGGGAAAATGGAGGTCAGGTCTGAATGAGCCTCTCAGAGAAGATCTTTCAGATTCTATTCCACAAACAAATCCAAGAGGCAGAAGACGTAAGTTTTACATTTACTGATGTTTGAAGTTGTTGAGGGAAAAAAAAATCATGTTAAACCCCTTTTTTATTTTGTATTAGCTGGACGTTTCAGCGATGTGGTTAGGCGCTTAATGCAAAGAAGAAACAATTCTGAGAGGAACAGCATGGTCTAAGATTACTGAGGAATCCTGATGTTTTATTATTTTTTTTCTTTACTGATGGAAAAGTTTGTTTTTATCTTCCTCAGGTCTAAAACAGAGGGTAGTCCCCTCTTTATTATATCTGTCTGTCTGTCTGCCTTTCTTTAATTCCCATTTGATCATTTGTTCAACACCATTTTTACATTTTATCTCTCATAGTCAGACTGCAGGTGGTTCTCTCAACTCACATGTCTGATATGAAAAAGATGTTTCCAGTCACTGTTTAATGATCTTTACACTCAGGGTCAACAAAGCTCAACAGTTTAACAGTAGTTGGAAGTGTTTCAATCCTTGCAGAAGGAAAATGTAACTCTGCTACCAGTAACATTAACAGATTTAGTTCATTTGACAAATCTTAAATAATCGTTTGTATATTTAAATCCTGCAACATACACATTTGTTTATGTAACACAGAAAATGCATTTTTAGTTTAAAGGTTTTTAGAAAGACTAGATCATGACAAAAGTTCTAAACTGAGTTTAAACAAAATGAAACTTAATAAATATGTGACACAATATAATAATCTATTAAGGTGAATGTCTTCTGAAAGCATGTACAATTTTGACATGTTAAATCTGGGGTTTGAATAACGAATATAACTAACTAACATTTTGTCATTAACTTTATTTAGAAGGAATTGTAACAAAAGGCTTTGCTGATACAATTTGTAAATATGCATAATAAAGAAAATCATTCATAAAATCCTTGTGTTGTATTGTTTGTGTTTTATGGGTGGACCTTCATGTGTGAAAGGGGACTGTCTCTTTCTTTTAAACAGTTTATTGAAAGAGGATGTTATGAACTAGGAGAGTAAACAGTGGACCAACCACTCACCAGCAGCAGCTGTTTCAGGTCATGCACAGGATAACACAAGCAGACAGGTACAAAGATGTCCTCCAAACTCAAGTTCAGCAGACAAATTATCTTCACTCACGGGAGGAAGATGGTCAGAAGCACAGGCAAGGGCTGAGACACAAGGCAGGTTCAGGTCCAGAGTCCAACTGATCCAGTCCTATTGATCCAGTCCAGGGTCCAACTGATCCAGTCCAGAGTCCAACTGATCCAGTCCTATTGATCCAGTCCAGAGTCCTACTGATCAAGTCCAGGGTCCAACTGATCCAGTCCAGAGTCCAACTGATCCAGTCCAGAGTCCAACTGATCCAGTCCTATTGATCCAGTCCAGGGTCCTACTGATCCAGTCCAGGGTCCAACTGATCCAGTCCTATTGATCCAGTCCAGGGTCCTACTGATCCAGTCCAGAGTCCAACTGATCCAGTCCAGGGTCCAACTGATCCAATGATGAAGAAAGATCCAAAACAGAAACAGGTGAAAGACAAAGTCAAGGACATATTACCAGGGTAAGTGGTCCACAGGTGCTCATGCACTGTCAAAATATAAAAGGTGCACCAGATGAAAAGTTGCATTGCGTCTTTGCATAATTATCATTGGTTTGTTTGAGCTGCATGAATTTTTATGTTAATCACTTAAAATGGAAACTGTCACGGGCTCAGTGATCTAGTTGACCCACATTGCAGGACTCAGACACAGACAGCAGCTCGGGTGCAAAAGTGAAAGATTTACAGTGTTTATATACAATAGTGAAATGGGCTCGATGATCTGGTGCGCCAGGGAGAGTCTCAGAACTGCAAGGGAGAGGAGAGTTAGTTCAGGTGCCATGGAGAATGAACTGGAGATATTGCGTGGAGCGGATGTGAATGACTCACGGGAGAGATAACGCTTGAAGGGAGGGCAGGTCCAGTGTGGTGCTGTGCAGGGAAGTGGTGAGTCCAGGTCGGGTGAGGACGCCGGAGGGAGACAGACAGGACTCAAGGCGATCAGACGCTGGACACGGAAGAACACTCGGGAACACAAGGAGCAGGGTGATCAATCCTGGGAAGAACAAGGTTAGGTGCACACAGGGGGATCACCAAACATCTTCTCAAAAATGTTTCTCAAAATCACAAGGAGTAAATCACAAGGACGGCACACGGGAGCTACCATTCAGGTCAACAACCAGGCGCTGAATGAAGGTCTGACTCTAGTTTAAATAGCACCCTGCTCCTCATCAGCGCTGATCGCCGCCAGGTGTAGGTAATCTACCTCACGCTCCAGCGCAGATCCTCACTGAAAGAAGATGACTCACCTGACACAGAAAACACAGCACACACACTGAACCTGACAGAAACATTCAGGAAATAAGACAAACAGACCATCGTGGCATGGATGAACAGAATTCTACCTTTTTGTGCTATAAAATACAGAAAACCATCAGTTTTTATCAACAAAATTAGCGTATTTTCCTTTGATCTGTGCAAAGTACTGTCACTGTACCTTTTTATCTGACTGCATCACATTACAAACATCCTCATCATTTCAAAACAAAAAACAGTTACAGTAAATGACAGAAGCTCCAACAGCTGACTAATAAATTTCAACACCAAACTGTTAAATGTAGATTAAAGTGAACAATCAAACCTGTAAACAATCCAACCTGAACTCTGAAGGTTTTTTTTACCAGTATTTTTATATTTTACTGGTTTCTCTTGATTTTTTCAACAATTAAAGGATTTTTATTGAAACAAATATAGAGCCAGGTAAAGTAAACAGACTGAATTTGAAGCTTGATGAAANGACAGGTCTAAGATTACTGAGGAATCCTGATGTTTTATTATTTTTTTTCTTTACTGATGGAAAAGTTTGTTTTTATCTTCCTCAGGTCTAAAACAGAGGGTAGTCCCCTCTTTATTATATCTGTCTGTCTGTCTGCCTTTCTTTAATTCCCATTTGATCATTTGTTCAACACCATTTTTACATTTTATCTCTCATAGTCAGACTGCAGGTGGTTCTCTCAACTCACATGTCTGATATGAAAAAGATGTTTCCAGTCACTGTTTAATGATCTTTACACTCAGGGTCAACAAAGCTCAACAGTTTAACAGTAGTTGGAAGTGTTTCAATCCTTGCAGAAGGAAAATGTAACTCTGCTACCAGTAACATTAACAGATTTAGTTCATTTGACAAATCTTAAATAATCGTTTGTATATTTAAATCCTGCAACATACACATTTGTTTATGTAACACAGAAAATGCATTTTTAGTTTAAAGGTTTTTAGAAAGACTAGATCATGACAAAAGTTCTAAACTGAGTTTAAACAAAATGAAACTTAATAAATATGTGACACAATATAATAATCTATTAAGGTGAATGTCTTCTGAAAGCATGTACAATTTTGACATGTTAAATCTGGGGTTTGAATAACGAATATAACTAACTAACATTTTGTCATTAACTTTATTTAGAAGGAATTGTAACAAAAGGCTTTGCTGATACAATTTGTAAATATGCATAATAAAGAAAATCATTCATAAAATCCTTGTGTTGTATTGTTTGTGTTTTATGGGTGGACCTTCATGTGTGAAAGGGGACTGTCTCTTTCTTTTAAACAGTTTATTGAAAGAGGATGTTATGAACTAGGAGAGTAAACAGTGGACCAACCACTCACCAGCAGCAGCTGTTTCAGGTCATGCACAGGATAACACAAGCAGACAGGTACAAAGATGTCCTCCAAACTCAAGTTCAGCAGACAAATTATCTTCACTCACGGGAGGAAGATGGTCAGAAGCACAGGCAAGGGCTGAGACACAAGGCAGGTTCAGGTCCAGAGTCCAACTGATCCAGTCCAGGGTCCTGCTGATCCAGTCCTATTGATCCAGTCCAGGGTCCAACTGATCCAGTCCAGAGTCCTACTGATCCAGTCCAGGGTCCTGCTGATCCAGTCCAGGGTCCAACTGATCCAGTCCAGAGTCCAACTGATCCAGTCCTATTGATCCAGTCCAGAGTCCAACTGATCCAGTCCTATTGATCCAGTCCAGAGTCCTACTGATCCAGTCCAGGGTCCAACTGATCCAGTCCTATTGATCCAGTCCAGGGTCCTACTGATCCAGTCCAGAGTCCAACTGATCCAGTCCAGAGTCCTACTGATCAAGTCCAGGGTCCTACTGATTCAGTCCTATTGGTCCAGTCCAGAGTCCAACTGATCCAGTCCAGGGTCCAACTGATCCAGTCCTATTGATCCAGTCCAGAGTCCTATTGATCAAGTCCAGGGTCCAACTGATCCAGTCCAGAGTCCAACTGATCCAGTCCAGAGTCCAACTGATCCAGTCCTATTGATCCAGTCCAGAGTCCTACTGATCCAGTCCAGGGTCCAACTGATCCAGTCCTATTGATCCAGTCCAGAGTCCTACTGATCAAGTCCAGGGTCCAACTGATCCAGTCCAGAGTCCAACAGATCCAGTCCAGAGTCCAACTGATCCAGTCCTATTGATCCAGTCCAGAGTCCTACTGATCCAGTCCAGGGTCCAACTGATCCAGTCCTATTGATCCAGTCCAGGGTCCTACTGATCCAGTCCAGGGTCCAACTGATCCAGTCCTATTGATCCAGTCCAGAGTCCTACTGATCAAGTCCAGGGTCCTACTGATCCAGTCCAGAGTCCAACTGATTCAGTCCTATTGATCCAGTCCAGGGTCCAACTGATCCAGTCCTATTGATCCAGTCCAGGGTCCTACTGATCCAGTCCAGGGTCCAACTGATCCAGTCCTATTGATCCAGTCCAGAGTCCAACTGATCCAGTCCAGGGTCCTACTGATCCAGTCCTATTGATCCAGTCCAGGGTCCTGCTGATCCAGTCCTATTGATCCAGTCCAGGGTCCAACTGATCCAGTCCAGAGTCCAACTGATCCAGTCCTATTGATCCAGTCCAAAGTCCAACTGATCAAGTCCTATTGATCCAGTCCAGGGTCCTGCTGATCCAGTCCAGGGTCCAACTGATCCAGTCCAGAGTCCAACTGATTCAGTCCTATTGATCCAGTCCAGGGTCCAACTGATCCAGTCCAGAGTCCAACTGATCCAGTCCTATTGATCCAGTCCAGGGTCCTACTGATCCAGTCCTACTGATCCAGTCCAGAGTCCAACTGATCCAGTCCAGGGTCCAACTGATCCAATGATGAAGAAAGATCCAAAACAGAAACAGGTGAAAGACAAAGTCAAGGACATATTACCAGGGTAAGTGGTCCACAGGTGCTCATGCACTGTCAAAATATAAAAGGTGCACCAGATGAAAAGTTGCATTGCGTCTTTGCATAATTATCATTGGTTTGTTTGAGCTGCATGAATTTTTATGTTAATCACTTAAAATGGAAACTGTCACGGGCTCAGTGATCTAGTTGACCCACATTGCAGGACTCAGACACAGACAGCAGCTCGGGTGCAAAAGTGAAAGATTTACAGTGTTTATATACAATAGTGAAATGTGCTCGATGATCTGGTGCGCCAGGGAGAGTCTCAGAACTGCAAGGGAGAGGAGAGTTAGTTCAGGTGCCATGGAGAATGAACTGGAGATATTGCGTCGAGCGGATGTGAATGACTCACGGGAGAGATGAAGGTGATAACGCTTGAAGGGAGGGCAGGTCCAGTGTGGTGCTGTGCAGGGAAGTGGTGAGTCCAGGTCGGGTGAGGACGCCGGAGGGAGACAGACAGGACTCAAGGCGATCAGACGCTGGACACGGAAGAACACTCGGGAACACAAGGAGCAGGGTGATCAATCCTGGGAAGAACAAGGTTAGGTGCACACAGGGGGATCACCAAACATCTTCTCAAAAATGTTTCTCAAAATCACAAGGAGTAAATCACAAGGACGGCACACGGGAGCTACCATTCAGGTCAACAACCAGGCGCTGAATGAAGGTCTGACTCTAGTTTAAATAGCACCCTGCTCCTCATCAGCGCTGATCGCCGCCAGGTGTAGGTAATCTACCTCACGCTCCAGCGCAGATCCTCACTGAAAGAAGATGACTCACCTGACACAGAAAACACAGCACACACACTGAACCTGACAGAAACATTCAGGAAATAAGACAAACAGACCATCGTGGCATGGATGAACAGAATTCTACCTTTTTGTGCTATAAAATACAGAAAACCATCAGTTTTTATCAACAAAATTAGCGTATTTTCCTTTGATCTGTGCAAAGTACTGTCACTGTACCTTTTTATCTGACTGCATCACATTACAAACATCCTCATCATTTCAAAACAAAAAACAGTTACAGTAAATGACAGAAGCTCCAACAGCTGACTAATAAATTTCAACACCAAACTGTTAAATGTAGATTAAAGTGAACAATCAAACCTGTAAACAATCCAACCTGAACTCTGAAGGTTTTTTTTACCAGTATTTTTATATTTTACTGGTTTCTCTTGATTTTTTCAACAATTAAAGGATTTTTATTGAAACAAATATAGAGCCAGGTAAAGTAAACAGACTGAATTTGAAGCTTGATGAAACCAAAAACAAAGCAGAGGAGCTTGGAAGAGACACAGCGAGACACATTTAAAAATGTGAGGACCAAGCAACATAATTTAATTCATTAATTTCATAATGTTAAATTACTGTTAAACCAGGAAGTGGACCAGCTGGTCCTCTGGTGCGGTCAGAACCATCTAGAGCTTAACACTCTAAAAACTGTAGAGATAACAGTGGACTTCAGGAGGAGCCTCCACCCTGTCCCCCATTATCATACACAACACACCTGTAACTATGGTGGACAGGTTCCTGGGGACCACCATCATCCAGGACCTGAACTGGACGGTCAACATCAGTATCTAAAAAGGGTCCAGCAGACGTTGTCCTTCCTGTTGCAGCTCAAGAAGTTCAACCTGCTACAGGAGCTGCTGGTGAACTTCTACAGACTGTCACCATGTTAAACATGTTTAACTCTCCTGTTTCATCATTAAAAATAATGTTCTACCTGAACTCAAACCACCAACTAGACTTGTATCAGGTATGGTGTGAGTTCTATGTGTTCTATGTCTGTCGGTCTGTACAAGTGAAAAGTGAGCCGGAACCAGATTGTCATGAATTACTATGGAGGGTGGATCTCAAACGCAGAGAGGTAGAAAAAAATCCAAAGTTTATTAATGACAAACCAGGAAAGGGGGAACAAAACAAAACACAAATACTGTTGCTCACTGTGGAAGACATGGGGGGGGGGGGGTCAATTCAAAAGTCCAAACAAAGTAACAAATAAAATCCAAAAGGACCAAAACAAACTTCAAAGTATCAACTAAAAGGGCTCCCTACCCACTAGTGATGTTACCTGTGACACGCAGGATTCACCAAAACGAACCCCTGCAGAGCAAAGCACTGAGTTGGAGCTTGATTTGTTTACAGGAGGTCACGTGACCAATGACTGATGAAGCTTCGTCTCACCCTGCCACCCATGTGACCGCGTCACACATCGCTTTCAATATTTGAAAGCGTCCCAAACAAGGAGACTCAGGTCCTGGTGTGTGTGGTTGTTCTGAGAATGATGGTTTAAATGGATCCTGTTGAAAAGAGAGGACGTTCTGAGATGTGGGAATATTTCAATTTAATCTCTCCAAATAAGGTTTGAAAATGTATATGGTCTAGTGAATTACCTTTATAGTAAGTAGTACTACTAGGTGTGTACTGTAGGGCTGTATCTTTTAGACAGTTTGTCATTTTATTGTAATTAAATAAACTAGTTTGGTATGATAGTTTTTCTTTTATGAGTAATTAATATAATTATAACAGTTGATAAGCTTTTCTGTTTGGTTGTGTATATTCTGTTAGAAAACATAATGGACTTTGGTATGTCTGATCCTTTATCTTTATTTTATTACCCCATCTCTAAAAAAGATACATGAATTGAGATAATTAGACCTTCCTGCCTAATAAAGCAATAGAAATGTGAAAAGTAACATTTTGAATATGTAGAGAATGTGAATATGTGTAAATAAAGAATATTCCCTCTAGGAGGCACCAGGCTGTCATGTTGTGGTTGTGGTGAACTCCAAACCGTACCCAGACTTCAGACCAACACAAGATGAGATGTAAGTAACAGATTTATTTACAGGAGGATGATTGTACAGAGAACCAGGAGTTAGTCTGTAAATTATATATCGTAACAGGAACTCAGGCACGGGATCTGGGAACTTCTGGAGGCGCTCTAGCGATGGAGGAGAGAACAGGTTAGTGATGCGGTTTCTGGGTTGATGATGACCAGTACGGTGTGCTGGGAATGTGCTCGCAGACGTATGGTGATGGTAGACGGAGAGAAGCCTGGAGGAGGACTGCAGGAACCAGCAGTGGTGGTGGTGTGTCTGATGATGATGATGATGATGACGAGAGTGATCCAGAGTGAAGCGACTGATGATGTTTTGTTGCAGAAGGGTGGACAGACCTACAGCGAGGAACAGAGCAGGCGTGGACGGATCCAGGAGGAGAGACAGACAATCCAGGAACAGGAGCGGACGTGAGACGCACGTCAGAGACAGAAGCTGGGTCCTCCGAGCGGCACGGCAGACGGCCAGTGTGGGAGATGAAGGCACCCAGGGACTGGAGCTGAAATCCAGAGAGGACGAACTAGGAAGAGGAGGACAAGGTCGAGGTAAGTATCTAAACTACATGAATGAAACTCGTAACTAGGAGGCCTAAACGTTACCACGTGTAAAGCGGAACAAACTGGCGTCTGTCTCTGGTTCCTCCAGGGCTTTTAACCCAGCCCGGGCGGGGCGGGGTAATGAACCACACCTGCACCTGATCAGCAGGATTCACCTCAGCTGCTCTGTCACACCCTGCAATGACAAACCACAACAACACACCACTCACCAAGTGCTGAGACCTGACACAGGGTTAAGGTTAGTGCATCCCAGCATCCTCTGCTCCCTGTCAGAGGGTTTTTCCAAATCTGGGGAGGTTGTCAGAGAAAACAGAAACAGGCTCAGACCTGGAACTGTTGAACAAATTCTGTTTTAGAATAAAAATGACATTTGATCTCCATATTGTCACCAAGCACAACCATCAGATCACCCCCCCCCCCTCACAATGAAAGCACTTTAAAATCTAGATAAATAAATAATCAGACTCAACTATCCACAAACTCATCTCATACTGACATACATGGTTCAAAAGGACATATTCCAACTGAACAAACAGCAAACGCTGCTAAATGGTCTTATAACACTGGTTGTATTCATAATTCAGTTAGACACCACATTAGCTATATTAGTGAGGACACAATGATACATTGTTATTATTGAAATATATCAAATATTTGTGAGAGACTCCTTTATCAATATCCCTCCATGAATAATCAACTCACGTATTCACACCAAGAAATGTCATTTTATTATATTTAATGTTAAAATGATTATTATAAAATATTTTATGATCCTGGGGAGCCTCTTTAATGCTTTATTTGTTCATAAAGTTAAATCCATCCTTTATTTTCAACAGTAGAATTGACATGAAACGATACAATACAAACATTTACCAGCAGATGTCCTCAGAGTTCTGAACCTTTTTACAATACAATCAGATTGGAAAGCTTTGTTGGTTCAAAATGCTTCACATCACCATCACTACTACTCACCTCAGGTGGAGGAGGCAGGCGTGAGTCCTAAACATAATCTAAAGGGGCAAACAGTGACAATGATTCTATAGATATGACTGAGACAAAGACTATGACAAAACGCTCTGACAAAGACATGACAGTGGACAACGGTCCAGCACTGAACTGACAACCGCTCTCACCTTAAGTAGTGCCGGACCCAGACAAGACGCAGGTAAAGACAGTTAACTAATGAACACAGGTGCAGAAAATAATCTAATCTAACAGACAGGAGTGAAAGAACAGGAAGTGGCATGACCATATAAAGGAAAGAGACTGTTAAAACCAGAGAGACACAAATCCTAAACATGAAACACACAGTACAACAGACCCTGACTAGACATGAAGACCCAACCCTAAACTAAACTAAACTTAAAACCAGATACAAAACACACAACAACAAAAACCCCTTAAACATGAAACTCAAAACTGCACACTAAACATAAACAGGAAACCATGGAAACCACACAGTTCCTGACACAGATTCCTTGTATGTGTAACATACTGGACCAAATAAATCTGATTCTGATTTATATTTAATGAGAGTTAATGAGAACAATAAATACTAGTAATCTATAGAACCAAATCATCCCTCAGATTCACATCAGACCTCTTTATCTCTGTCTGAGGTACATGGCAGAGCTGCTGTCATCTGAAAAATAACAGTAAAACATTCTAATAGATGCAGTCAGACAACATGAGCCTCAAATACAGTGATGATGAACCATCATCAGCCTATCCGTGGTCACACTACATCACCACGTCACCATTCAGTTTCACATGTGAACTTGTCTCTCCATCGCTCACTGAGCTGAAGCATCATTGTGTTGGTTTCTGTCACCTGACAGAAAGGACATGCATGACGATAAGAAAAGAAAATGGGTAGCTACTTCACTGTGTCACTTTGTGAAGTTCTTGATTCATCAGTAATGTCTGCAGAGTGAGTCATTTTTGTGCCAAATTCCACTACAAAGTGGAATATTTGTAAAAGCATAACTTCCTCATGATATTTTGTTGTCTTATAAAAATTAACCCTGTGAACACGTCAGTACTATTAGAATTAAATCACTGTGTCACCAAAATTTTAACATTAGACATATAATTTAACAGCCTCTGTAAACTAATAATATATTTGCACAAGGCTCCGTTTTCTCTGCTCTGACGGTTTCAATCAAAATTACAAAGACGGACACATTTCATTAGCAAACTTTACTTTAAGTGACTTACAGGTTTCTTTGAAAAATAGTTCCGGGTACCATCCCTACTCTCTGTGACACCTGCGACCTGAGTCCTCTCGCGGACTGGAAACTTCTCGTTGTAGTTTTGGCGCTGCTAGATGCTAACAACAAAAACATAGCTGCAGAGTCTCACGTGTCTCACGCAGGGAAAGCCACAGCCAATCACATTGGCCTTGTATGTTACAGGAAGTAGGACTCCGGTAGACAACGTAATTAACCCTTTCTGCACCTCTAGGTAAATAAGACATTGACAGATCAAATTAGTGGGGACAATTCAATAATCCCTGGATATTGGTGGGGACATGTCCCTTCCGTCCATGCTAATTCTACACCCTTGCAAGGACAGTCCGGTGTGGAGAGAAATTAGTCTCAATACTGTTGTGTGTGTGTAACTTAAGACATAATCTGTAAAACAAATTTTGTATGTAACTTTGGGTGTTCGCTGTTCGGTAATGTCACAAGCAAATATCAATAGATTATAAATACAGAATAAATTTACACAAGCACAAATTGCAAATTATACAACTTTTTATCTAAACCTCTCAAATCCAATAAATACGTGTTCAGAAAGGCTTGTACACCTGAAAATACCTATTTATGCATGGACAAATCACCAGATACACACGGACAAAACTACAGATCAGCTGACACGAGGGGTTTTGAGACTCATCTCACGCTGAAAGCAGGCTTTTTAATTTGTGCACAGATGGTACGTTCAAGTTCTGGTAAAAAGCTGGGTCATTTGATTGTCCATCTCTCTTTCATCATATAGACTACCATTAATGTGGTGTAGTTCACTGTAGTTTTCTGTTGTGGACCTTTGTCAGCCTATAAAGAATTTATTCCATAAAATCATGCATGAAGTGAGAGTGTTCAGACAAATGCAAAGGCAGATGCAAAAAGACTCTGGAGGTCACTGCAGCTTGGCTGTTTTTATAGGTACACTGATACCGTGAGCTATCAGAATATGGTCGTTATAATATGTCTGAGACGGCAGCTGGAAGCTTAAATAAGAACTCTTTGTCACTGTGACCTGTCTGTAGAAATGTTACTAAAATTCTACCTTCTTGGCTTCCTGGTCAGCTGACCTAAGGAACCTGGTTGGGACATGAACATGAATGAGCTCGGACAGGTAAGGAGGGGCGAGAGCATTTAATGCCTTAAAAACAAATAAAAGAATCTTAAATTGAATCCTAAAAGCAACGGGCAGCCAATGCAGTGAAGAAAGAACAGGAGTAATATGTTGATGTTTATGGGTGCCAGTCAGCAACCTGGCTGCTGCATTCTGGACCAACTGCAGCCTGGATAAGTGCTTCTGCGAGGTCCCAATTAAAAGAGCATTGCAGTAGTCGAGGCGTGTCGTAATAAAAGCATGTATTAATATTTTAAAATCGTGCTTTGATAAGACTTGTGCTGCAGCTGCCACTGGGGATGTTGTGTGTTAGCAGTACGAGGCAACAGCTCTACCAACTGCACCACCGTGTAGCCATTCTTTGCTTTTTTCTCAGTGTGGACCTTAAAGGGTTATTAACTCTTATTTTTCTCTTCAGGTTGTGCACATTCACATCAGAAGGTTACTTCAGTCAGCAGTCAAGAATAATAATCATATGTAAAAAAAACATCTTATTGCCTCAGGGTAATAATGTGAAATATGCACCCTGAAACTTCATGATCAGGAAGAACAGGTTATATTACTCACTGAGTTCTGGTAAAAACAGCTTCATTTCTGAAGAAACTTTGAGGAGAGTAACTGTAAATTGTAGCCTAACCCCTTCTTTCCACCAGAAGCGTAACATCAGTGAAGCGTAATACGTGGCTGACAGCCACCATTATAGTCAATAGGAACGTTTCCAGTGGGTGTGAAGCAACGCGAATCGGAAGTCTCTCAGAACCGTAGTGTCGTGACCTTTAGGCAGTTCTATTTTTTACACACTCCACTTCTAAAATGTGTCAAGTTCAACAGTTTAGTTTGGACCAGACAGGAAATCAGGCATTTGTGAAAAGTAAAATACCTGGAAGTTTCAAAATAAAAAAACATGTGCTGACTTCCATTTGCGAGACTACAAAAAAATACATGACCAGTGACGGGTTTGAAGTCTGTAGGTAATGTGAAAATAAGCCACATTCTTTTTTGGATACATGCTGTCGTCTTTCTCCCTACTTTTTGTTGTGTGTACTGACAAACTCACATCTTCCAGGACCAGCTGGATGGAATGCTTTTTACGATAGTGATATGCATCTGAAAAGCTCCTGGTGGGAAGGGATGCACGGCTAATTTTGCACACGAAATGCTATGCACCACTGTTGCATCCAGTGTAAATGAGGGGTAACTTGTACTTGCACTCTGTACAATAAAGTTTTCAAAAAAACTTCTTTGTGAGTGGGTGTTAAACTGAGAAAGGCCTATGATTGGTCGGATGTGTGGCGGGTTCGTTCTTTGTAGCAAGACTCAAAAACCCCACGATGGCCAAGTCGGAAGGCTGAAGGCTGTGAATTTTATTTACACACATCCACAAAAAAAATCCTCTGTACAGGTAAGGTGGATGTAGACACAAATATATCATCAATTTATTTATAAAGCACATTTAAAAACTGCAGTGACGCAGACCAAAGTGCTGTACACAAATAAAAACAACAAATACAGAGATAAAAATAAACATACTATAAAAACAAACATAAAAACAATAAAATAAAAATATATATATATATATTTGCAAAGAGCTCAATATTTACAGCTCTCCTTCAGAGAGATTTTTGTCAAAGGGTTTCACAGCAGTGTTACGTGTATCTTTGTGCGTGCTGCCAGTAGACAGAGGACACAATGTAGAAATTCATGTTAGATTTTGACCACCATACCTATTCTGAGTTTCGGTACCCAACCATAGATACATGTAATTACATCTTACAGTTTGGGCAGCGGGAGATTTTTGGCAAGGTACATCGCCATGGTAACGTGAATCCTCAATAAAAGTAATTGCCTGCTTCTCGTAATCAAGCCAAATGATTTGATGTATGTTGTGTGGGCGTGTCTTTCTGTTTGAGCAGCATTAATTTTTAAGGAAGAATAAACAAATCTATCTATAAAGAGTCACTTTAGAGCTGTAGAATAAAAGGTCTCCCATTTAAATAGAGTTCAATGCAATGCACTGATTTGTATTGACTTCCATTCATTATGAGAGTCCCCAACACAGAAAATAAAAAAACTGACTCTCAAGTTGGATCATTTTTCAGTTTGTTTTACATTCTTCACGTTTCCTTGACATGTTTCTACCTGTGAAATTAGCAGGAAAAGAATCAATAAATGGGCGGAGCTTTTAACAGACTACCTGAACATGTCAGGCATGTAACCTGCTCAGATATGTTGTGTGTTCGGGGTGGATCTTAACAGATTTGCATAGAATCACCTTCATAACTCTGAAAACTCTCACTTCAAGTTCAGACATCTTGTATTAGATCTCCTGTGGTGATGGATCTAGAACAATCTTTACTCAGGTAAGTGATTAAACTGACACTTTGTTTTCTTTTCCACACGTTACGAACATAAACATCAGATGATAGAGTGGATTGGGTTGAGATCCGTTCATAAACTAGTTTGTTTTGGTCTGAGAATGTTTTTCATAACAGACTGTCCTGTAATATTTTATAGTTCATTTTTTCATGATTGTAATAATTCAGATACTTTACTAATGTTTATGATTTTTTTACATTTCAGCAGTGGTGACAATACTGTCAAACATGAATCTTTTAAAAAGAAAATATTTCATGCAGTGACTCAGCGAGACAAAACAAAGTTGACTGGCCTGCTTGAATACTTGACAGACAATAACAAGCTACTTAGCGAGGACTTTCTAGGTAAGTCGTCACTTTATTTATCTTAAAAATGATAATATTATCTGATTATTTACAACCAAGCTTATTTACACCAGTGCTGCTATGTAGATCTACACTGGTAATAAAATACTACCAGAAAATAAACATCTTCAAAATGAAGAAAAAAATTATAAGAAAATGAATATTTCTTTAAAATACGGACAAATTAATTTGGATTGAAATTTTGTCATTTTTAGAAAAAAACTTTTCTCGAGTAAAATTTCTTTGAGCAGAACTCAAACAAAGATGAGTACCTCCTCTGGGAGCAGAGCACAGAAAGATAACCATAAACCAGACTGAGGTTTGAACACAGGTATTACTACTACTACTACTACTACTACTACTACTACTACTACTACTACTACTGTCATTTAGCAGACGCTTTTATCCAAAGCGACTTACATTGAGAGAACATACAAGCAAGAAATCAAAGAGAAGGAAACAATATAAGGAGGCGGACTGTTTGGAGTCCAGTTTAATTCCGACGCTGATACATCAAGTGTATCAATTTTTTTTTTTTTTTTTTTTTTTTT
>SSNP01000445.1:45242-75817 GCA_006937955.1 Pachypanchax playfairii
CGGCAGCGGCGGGGGAACGTTACGACTGTGAGCTTTCACAGGGGACCAGTAGGGGGAGAGCGAGAGCAAAACTTACTTAGTTCTGCTTTAATACATGTTTATTAAACAGCTAATTCAACCACTTAAAAAAAGACACTTTTAAAAAATTAATAAAAAAAGATGAAAATATAGAAAGAAATGCAAAGTCTGCCCATCCCACATTTATACACAGATATTTTTTTCTCTATCAAGTTAAAAAGCAAAAAGGTTCAAATCTGCTCTTTACAGTGACATTGACAGCAGCAACTAGTTTTTTGTTATGGAGCTTTAAAGACATCTCATGGTGGAGTAACCATTTTCTTCTGAGGGTTAATGCATAACTGTAATTTGTCCCCTTTAACAAACAGTTACATACATGATAGTCTAACTGGAATCTATGAATTGTTTAACAACAAATTGATTTATTTCAGATGAAAACAATAGAAAAACAGTTCTCATGAAAGCTCTGTTGCACCTGAAAGGGGATGAAAATGAGACGATTGAAGTTCTTCTTGACATAGCAGAGCGGACTGGAGATTTAACAGACCTGATCAATGCATCTGACCCAGATCCTGTCTACAAAGGTAAGTGAACACAACAGAAAATCCTAAATCATTTATGATTTTAATTACTTCTACTTGAAAACCCTTAAAGAGTCCATTTCATACAAATTTCAGGACTTTGTGGTTATTTCTTCTGTTAAGTTCTGTACTATTTAAGGGTTGGACCAAAACGCAAGAGAGCACTCACCAAGTACAGTGGGGCAAAAAAGTATTTAGTCAGCCACCAATTGTGTAAGTTCTCCCACTTAAAAAGATCAGAGAGGCCTGTAATTTTCATCATAGGTATACCTCAACTATGAGAGACAAAATGAGGAAAAAAAATCCAGAAAATCACATTGTCTGATTTTTAAAGAATTTATTTGCAAATTATGGTGGAAAATAAGTATTTGGTCACCTACAAACAAGTAAGATTTCTGGCTTTCACAGACCTGTAACTTCTTTAAGAGGCTCCTCGGTCCTCCACTCGTTACCTGTATTAATGGCACCTGTGTGAACTCGTTATCAGTATAAAAGACACCTGTCCACAACCTCAAACAGTCACGCTCCAAACTCCACTATGGCCAAGACCAAAGAGCTGTCAAAGGACACCAGAAACAAAATTGTAGACCTTCACCAGGCTGGGAAGACTGAATCTGCAATAGGTAAGCAGCTTGGTGTGAAGAAATCAACTGTGGGAGCAATTATTAGAAAATGGAAGACATACAAGACCACTGATAATCTCCCTCGATCTGGGGCTCCACGCAAGATCTCACCCCGTGGGGTCAAAATGATCACAAGAACGGTGAGCAAAAATCCCAGAACCACACGGAGGGACCTAGTGAATGACCTGCAGAGAGCTGGGACCAAAGTAACAAAGGCTACCATCAGTAACACACTACGCCGCCAGGGACTCAAATCCTGCAGTGCCAGACGTGTCCCCCTGCTGAAGCCAGGACACGTCCAGGCCCGTCTGCGGTTTGCTAGAGAGCATTTGGATGATCCAGAAGAGGATTGGGAGAACATCATATGGTCAGATGAAACCAAAATAGAACTTTTTGGTAGAAACTCAACTTGTCGTGTTTGGAGGGGAAAGAATGCTGAGTTGGATCCAAAGAACACCATACCTACTGTAAAGCATGGGGGTGGAAACATCATGCTTTGGGGCTGTTTTTCTGCAAGGGGACCAGGACGACTGATCCGTGTAAAGGAAAGAATGAATGGGGCCATGTATCGTAAGATTTTGAGTGAAAACCTCCTTCCATCAGCAAGGGCATTGAAAATGAGACGTGGCTGGGTCTTTCAGCATGACAATGATCCCAAACACACCGCCCGGGCAACGAAGGAGTGGCTTCGTAAGAAGCATTTCAAGGTCCTGGAGTGGCCTAGCCAGTCTCCAGATCTCAACCCCATAGAAAATCTCTGGAGGGAGTTGAAAGTCCGTGTTGCCCAGCGTCAGCCCCAAAACATCACTGCTCTAGAGGAGATCTGCATGGAGGAATGGGCCAAAATACCAGCAACAGTGTGTGAAAACCTTGTGAAGACTTACAGAAAACGTTTGACCTCTGTCATTGCCAACAAAGGCTATATAACAAAGTATTGAGATTAACTTTTGTTATTGACCAAATACTTATTTTCCACCATAATTTGCAAATAAATTCTTTAAAAATCAGACAATGTGATTTTCTGGATTTTTTTTCCTCATTTTGTCTCTCATAGTTGAGGTATACCTATGATGAAAATTACAGGCCTCTCTGATCTTTTTAAGTGGGAGAACTTACACAATTGGTGGCTGACTAAATACTTTTTTGCCCCACTGTACTAACGAGCAAAGGAGCCGTGACGAAACAGATACAGGCCGTTCGAACTCGGGTTTTATCACCACCTGCGTATGTTAGGTATTTTTTGGTAAACTAGCAGACTCAATTGCAGGAGAGCAAAAAACAACCAGGGATAGGATAAAGTAAATAATTTAACTGTAAAATAAAGTAGCTGACGGGGCAGCAAAACAAACTTACATGTGGAGGATGAGGAACAGAAGAACCAGAGACAGCGCGAATATCCAACAGTAATCCATCACACAAAACACGAACAAGAACCAAAACGAACATGAACACGCTACTTAAATACTAAACTGAAAACTAATCAAACAAACCAGACACACCTGGAGAGCAGATGAAGGAGCAAAGGAAGTGACGATACACAATCAAGCGACCTATACATGGGGAAAAACAGGAAGTACAAACTATATCAAAATAAAAGCACAACAGGAAGTAGGGCGAGACCAAACATAAAAGCCTAACAGGAACACATGAGACACGACTACACTGAACAAGAAACGGAGTGACCAGTGAAAAAACTAAACACAAAATCACAGATCTTCTGGAGGAAAACAATTACCTTAAAATCAAACAAACCCCAGAACCCAACAGCGTAGTAGTTAAAAACTGAAAGAGAAGTTGTTGACCTGTTTTCACACCCACTATGAAGGTAAGAACACCTGTGGAGCTAAAATATTCAACAGAAACACTGTTTTTAATGGAAGGAACTCTTTCAGATTCATTTTGGCTATTCTCCTCACCTCTAAAAAACGTGCCACTCCAATCCCAGATCTCTCATCTCTTTCTATTAATCTCAGGCCCTGTGTAACCAGTCTGTGTGTTAAACTTGACTCTGACTTGTCCATGCTGCCTCAAGTTAATGCCACCATCAAGTCCTGTTTCTTTCAACTCTCGTATTATCCGGTTTAAACCCATCCTTACAAGGAAACACCTGGAATCAGTCATTCAGGCATTCGTTACATCTAGACTTGATTATGTGAATTCTGTCCTCTATGATGTTAACAAGTCCTCACTTGACCGCCTGCAGAAAGTTCAGAATGCAGCAGCACATTTCCCCACCATCACAGACCGGCGATCTCACATGACTCCTATTTCTGCAGAACTTCATTGGCTTCCTGTTTCATACCGTATTCAATTTAAAATTCTACTCTTTGTTTACAAATCTCTTCATAATCTGGTTCCTTCATATCTCTCTGAACTACTCATTACCATATTTTCTGGACGATAGAGCGCACTTGTATATTAGCCGCATTTAAATGCCCGATTCACACTTATGTCAAGTGGCTGCAAATATCTTGTTGTGCCTCCAGGAATCACAGCTGGAATGGAGTTTGTTTTCTTGATCGCTGCTTTCACAGAATCTGTGATGTGAGCCCTCGTGCTATCCAAAACAAACAGTCCGTTTTCTGGTGAAAAAACCCTCCTGGGCGCTTGCCGTAGCACTCTGTTAACCATTCCTTCATTAGGCCTTCCATCATCCACCCTTTAGTGTTAACTTTGACCACTATGCCTTTCGGGAGTTGTTCTTTTGGCATAGTTATGCACTTAAAAATCACCATTGCTGGAAGTTTTTGTCTGGATGCAGTGCATGCCAGAACGCAGGTGAAGTGCGTCCTCTCGTGGCCTGTTGTTTTCAACAACACGGATGATGAGCCTGTCTTGTTCACAGTCCTGGTCAGAGGCAGATCAAACGCCAAAGGTACTTCATCCATATTTATGATGTCGTCTGGTTCGATTGAGTTTTCTTGTATTTTTGTTTCAACAAATTCGTGGAAGTTTTCAACTTTTTCCTGATAGTCGGGGGGGAGTTGCTGACAGAGAGTGGTTTGTGCCCTGATGGACAGGTTTTTACGTCTCATAAAGCGGAAACACCATGACAGCCCAGCCTTGAAATCTTCAATATTCATTTCGCGGGCGATTGTCTTGGCTTTCAGTCGGATCTGTACAGTGGATACTCCTCGGCCACCTGCTCTCTGTGTGTTCACCCAGTCCTCCAGGACATTTTCAAGTTCAAGCCACCTGCTTTTATGTCCTCTGAAAGCCTTTTTCCACTTTTGGCATTGTATGAGCTCTTCCCGCTGCCGCCTCCATCATCTCACCCAGTGGCGGATCTAGAAAAATATTAATGGGGTGGCAAAGGAGGGGCAGGAATTTTTCAGGGGTGGCAGCTTATTTTGTTATATAAGCGGTAGCTTATAAAACAAAATAAGCTAAGTAAAAATCTATCTGAAGAGATTTATGGACAGAACTTTACTACAAGGTATATAAATGTATTGTGAAGAAATAAATTTGAACTGAAACCAATGCTGGACATTACTTTTAATCTTAACCCTGAACATGTTCTCCCCACTCAATAGTGGCTGCAATAATTACACTGATAATGCATTATATTACAATACAAAAAAAGCAAAACTCTACATTTCTTATACACACATTATGGTCATCACTTTGCCAATTAAAGGCTCATTGAAGAGAATAGCTTAGAGTTGTCATCTATAACAACTGAATGCGACGATTTCCATGTTGCTCAGCAAAACGCTTTACAAATTTGTCCAGATCCAAAGTTTTAGTGCGTTTTGATTCAATGCTGAATACAGCCAAACTTGATAGTCTGTTTTCTGTCATGGTAGACCGCAAGTAGTTTTTGATGAGCCTCAGAGATGAAAAACTTCGTTCACAGGATGCACTGCTCACTGGTAAAACAACTGCTATTTTACACAACCTGAACAACTCATAAAAGACATCCTGGTATGGGTCCAAAAATTTAGTGAATGCCATCAGAGTGGTAGGGCTCTCCTTTTCGACCTTTTTTCTGTCCAGCACTCTCTTTGTCTGATGTAACTCATGCTTGAGATCCTCAATATTTGATCCATAAGCTTCAGCCAACAGAAGAACAGCCTCCTCTTTCAAAAAAGTTAGACTGGATGGATTTAATGCCTGTACACCTTGCATAATGTTACAGTTTGTACTAGAAAATCTCCTTCCCATTTCCCCAATCATGTTACCCAGAACTGGATAGTATACAGAGACACAAAAAGCATGTTTGCTATCTGGAACTTCATGCTGTCCCAATGTGGAGGGGATGACACTATCCTGAAGACTCTTTGCTTTTTTTCTTGACCTTTTTGGTTTTCGCTGAGTTGTGTCAATGTTACTTCGTTCACATAAGTCAAGTGTTTCACTCCACATTTCTTCAAAAGAGGCTTGACTACGGTACTGGATCAATGTCTCTTTAAGAGATTCAGTCAGCTCAACAACCTTTGAATAGTCCACTGCTTTAGACTGAAGCATGTCGGATAAAAATTTGGAGTTACTCAAAACCTTATGGAATAGAACAAGAGATCCAGCAAAATTTAAATCTATCTGAGCTAATATCCCTCTTGCTTCAACTGCTCTTTGTGGGTGGTTTTCAGATGCAATCTCGTCAAGCACCTGCACTATGGCAGGAAGCCTGTCCATAACATTGCGACATGCTATGTGCCTACAGGCCCAGTGTGTGTCACTTAGCTGCTGGAGCTCCCTTGGTGGACCATCAAACATCTCCCGCTGCACTTCCAGCCATCTGTTATGCACATAAGAACCAGATATGAATGTGTACATTCTTTCTAACAGTGAGAAGAAGTTTCCTGCATCTGCCACACTTTTTACAGAGTCTACTATGACCAAGTTTAAGCAGTGTGCACTACAATGAACATAGAAGGCGTGTTTGGCTACATCTTTTATTTTAGCTTGGACACCTGCATGTGCCCCACGCATCACTGCAGCACCATCGTAGCCTTGGCCAACAAGGTTTTCCTTATACTCCAGCCCATGCTTCTCAAAAAAACTTATAATCTTTTCACTTAAAGCCGTAGCATCCATGTGTTCTGCTATTTCAAACTCAAGAAAGCTCTCATGAACCACACCATTGTAGTAGTATCTCAGAACAAAAGACATTTGCTCTTTTTTCTGAACATCTTTGGTTTCATCTACAATCACTGAAAACTGTTTGCTCTTTTTAACCTCTTGAATGATTTCCTCTTTAACCATTGCAGCCAAGCATTCAATTATTTCATTCTGGATTGTTTTACTGGTGTATTTTGCATTTTTAGCTTGTTGTTCAATTCTTTTTTTAATCACTGGGTCATGGTTACCCAACAAATCTAACATAGACAGAAAAACACCCTTTTTATCTGAGTCAGCAGATTCCCTGTGACCCCGCTGAGCTATGTTTTCTGTGGCAGTTAGAACCAGGATTTCAGCGAGCGTTTTAATGTAGTACTGATTTTCAATCATTTGTTTCTTATTTTGCTCATCCATCAGTCCCAATATTGAGGTATTTTTGTCTGTATTTTTTTTGTTTTCTGTCCATGCAAACATTGCATTTACGTGGCTTTCAGATCTTGCATGAGAACAGAACCCACTGTCTTTCATTGTTGCCTTTTTCCAATTGCGATAGCCCTGGAGGGAGGTGAAAACAGTCCTCGGAGCATCAGGGAGCGAAAAGTGCCTACAGGCAAAACAGTAAGCTGCGTCATTTGACTGTGAGTATTCCAGCCAAGGATTGGATTGATACCAGTCGGTGCGGAAGCTTCTCCTGGCTCCTCCTTGTAGAGTCTTTGGAAAACTCTCACGTTTAGGTTGTGCTGGCCCCTCACACCAGGACTTGGATATGTCTGTGAGATAGACAATATAACAGTGAATATAAACAGAACTTGAAAGAATTATTGATTAGTACACTATCAGGCTGTAGTGTGCACAGCATAATATTTTGGCCTATAAGGGAATTTTGAGGTAAATTTGTTAAAATTTGGAATTTTTTTCTGAGCTTTGGGTCTACAATACAAAGTAGACAAAATATACTAAAACACTTTCATTTACTACTACTACTCAAATATTTCTCATTATTCAGACTGATTGCTTGAAACTTGAAAATTTTCAGCCATGGCTGTAGTGTTAAAATTAAACACAAGATCAATGTTTAGGAAATTACTATTGTACACTACTACATGTGTGAAACAAAAATAAATGAAAGGAAATGCAATAAAATGAGAATTAGAACATACAACTATTAGGATTAATATAAATATGTATTTGAAGAGAATTAAGCAATTTAAACGCACAGAAAAATGTCAATTTTTGTAAGTGTAATTTATTTTCCCCATTCAGATATAACTTAGTATGCAATAAGTCTCCATACCGTGAGGACCAGCTCGACTGGAGATGTTTGATGATGGCTCAGACACTCTTTCACTGTCTGAGACCTGCATGTTGTCTCCTCTCTCGCTTTCTCCTTCCTCATGGTGAAACTCTCCCTCCTCCTTCTCTTCACTGCTGTGATCCTCTACCTCTTCGGCCTGTCCCTCATCGCCTTGGCCTTCCACCATGATCTCACTGTCACATTTGTGTTGTTCTTCTTCCACCTCGTCTTCTCCATCAACTTTGCTCTGTTCTTTTATTGCTGACTTTTCTCTTGCCTTACTCTTTGGTGTAAAAAAACTAGAAATGCTGCCTTTCCTCTTCATTTCTGTAAGATTTAAAGTAATTTTACAATGTTTTCCTAAACAAACTTTTAATCATATTCGCTTTCTACCTTACACAGACCTAACTTCAGACCTAAGCTAACATTTGCGAACATGTACAACAAGCAGAATAATGTTCATTTTTCTTTGTCTCAGACTCAGCAGTACAACTATTAGCACAGAGTTTTTATTGCCCCCCTTTTTATATTTTGTCGTACACAGTAAATTAATTTTTACCTCTCTCCTTCTGCGCTGCTCCCTCCTGTTGCCGCTGGCATTTCCCTCCTAGCTTCGCGCTGAGTGATTTCAAATCAAAATAGTCTCTCTACTCGGCCGCTGCTGCATTACCTCGTGCTGCGTTCAAAGCAGTCGGACATTAGAATGTCCCGCTCGAAAGTGTCCGATTTAATAGATCTCTTATATCAATTTCCAGGTTGGCAGCTGGGGTGGCAACTGGGGTGGCAAGGCTTTCTTTTAGGGTGGCAATTGCCACCCCATGCCACCCTGGTAGATCCGCCCCTGATCTCACCATAGATTCATTGACACCAAGCTTGCGTGCAGCAGTGCGGTTTCCTTCTTGGACAGCAAGATCGATGGCCTTTAACTTAAAACTTGCATCATACGAACTTCTTCGTGTGGTTTCCATGATGAAGGGGCAAAGATTGGAAAATAATTAGCAGTCTGTATTTTTTCGTGTGTCTTCTCTCTGCTGTGTGTTCTTCTTTGCATTCTTTTGTTGTCTATCTTATTTATATTCTAATTCCAGTTAGAGTGCCCCTAGCGGTGGAAGAAAAATCCACAGAATAGCCGCACCTTTATATAAGTCTCATGCTTCAAAATCTAGGGAAAAAGTAGCGGCTTATAGTCCTGAAAATACAGTAATTACAATCCCTCTCGTACATTAAGATCTGCTGAACATCTGCTTTTACAAACCCCAAGAATGAACTATAAATCTCATGGTGAACAAGATTTTTCATTTACTGGTCCTACATTATGGAACAATCTTCTACTCTCTGTGAGACAATCCATCTCTGTAAATTCATTTAAATCACATCTAAAAACCCATTGCGTCAAGTTAGCTTTTGGTTATTGATGTTGATATCGGTTGTATCAACACCCCTACTCCTGATTTTATAGCATGTCTTACATTGTATTTTTTCTTATTATTTTATTTTTTGTTTAAGTATTTGTTTATTGTTGTAGTTTCTATTTTGCTCTATTTCTTAATTTGCTGTACGGCACTTTGGTCAGCTGTCATGCTGTTTGTTGAAGAGAACTTGAAAGGTGCCTAGAAATAAAATGTATTATTATTTATCTCCAGCAGTCTTTAGGTGAGAGACAAGGGACACCCTGGACAGGTCGCCTGTCCATCAGAGCCAAACAAGAGTTAATGGCAGAAAAAAACATTTTCTTGGTGCTTCCTACATACTCAACTCACAAATCGGTTTTCCTTACTAATATTACACCATTTAAAGTAAAATAAACAGGCTTTCCATCAGCATAAGATTTATTGACAAGAAGCATTGTTTTAAAAACAACAACAAAAACACCAAACAAACATTTATGTGTGTATTTTGGTTGTATGGGGAATATCAATGAAACTGACATGATATATGACATGAGAACACATAAAGAATGTCTAAAGAACACACATGTGCAACAGGTCAGACAGCCCTACATATTGCCATAGAGAAAAGGAGCTTAAAGTATGTGAAGCTGTTGGTTGAGAAAGGAGCAGATGTTAAAGCCAAAGCCAAGGGCACGTTTTTCCTGGATACATCAAAGAAGGGCTTTTACTTTGGTGAGTAATTTCATACCAAAAAACAAACACAAAGGTCATTCAACATTATTTTCTGTCCTACTTATTTATTTCTGTTTCGATCTCTAAATTTAACTTGTTATCTAAAAGGCCAGTATCCTCTGTCCCTGGCTGCCTGCACAAACCAGAAGGATATTGTGACCTTTCTCCTGGAAGAGGCTAAAGCCAAAGCGAAGGCCCAAGACTCAAAAGGAAACACTGTGCTGCACGCCTTGGTGGTCACAGCAGCTCATAGAAAAAAGAAAACAAAACTTGCAGACATTTATGAACAAATCCTTATTCATCACTACAAAAAGAAAAAGAAAAATTTAGAATTAATTGAAAATAAGGATTCACTGACACCCCTGAAATTAGCTGCTAAACTTGGCAAGACTGGGGTAGGTCTGTTTCCTTAGTATATATTAGTTTAGTATAGTATTAGTATATATTAGGTAACCCTTTGTGTATATTCTCAGACATATTTGATAGAATAAGTTTATGCAACATTTGAATTCAGTTTGAGAATAGTTTACTGTAAAGTTAACAAAATGTAATTTAAAGGTCCTGTATCATGCCATTTAACAGCAAATCTTACCGTTGGTATTCACAAGACACCAACCTCTGGTTTTTGCACTCTTGAAGGAACTGTCCTCTTTAGACTGGGTAGGAGGGACTCTCTGTAGTAATGCAGACCCTGAATTTGGACACCGCCACTGTCTTCATCTGTGCTAAAATATAACTTATATTTTTGAGTTATTCTATGACCAGGAAGTAAAACGCTTGGTTTACCTACCCCCCCCTTGTGAGTGCTGCCCCTCAAGCTGCCTGAGTAAAATGGTGAATAAATTCATGTAATTCTCACAGCCAAATGTGCAGAGGCACTTTTAGAAAGTAAACACATGGTGGTGTTTAGTGTCGTGCTTCAGACTCTGGCAGCTCGGGGTGTGTGTGTTTAATCTGCAGGTCCTGGTGTAACAATGTTACATCACTATGTTACAGTCAGGTGGTTTTCCAGGAGAGAGTGGAGCAGCTGCTCAGAGCGCAGGATTCAGGAGGATTACTGAGGAATGTGTGTATTAAACCAAAAACCAGCCTGGAGGGTTTAATAAGGAAATAACATCATAACATGGTTTAGAATAGAATAGAATAGAATAGAATAGAATAGAATAGAATAGAATAGAATAGAATAGAATAGAATAGAATAGAATAGAATAGAATAGAATAGAAAACTTCCTTTAATTATCCCACGAGGGTAAATTTGGTCGTAACAGCAGCAGCGGATATACAAACAGATATATAAACCGAACAGGACACAAAACATAACGGAATCACATACAATATTTACAAACAAAAAATAAGAAAAAATATTTACATCATGTACCATAGTTATAAAACAGAGTACTGTAAATTTCTTAAAGTATTTACAATATGTATAAATTGAAAAGTGCTGATTTTTTATTGAACTGTGCATGAAAAAGTAAACATGTAGCTTCCAATAAGTTATTATGTACAATCTGTTGTAAACAAATGTTCAAGTTACAGCAGTATTGGTGATGGTTTAGGTCTGATGTAAACATTTATGTTTGTTAGGAGCAGTTCTGATTGTACAGTCTAACAGCTGCAGGAAGGAAGGACCTGCAGAAACTCTCCTTCATGCATCTAGGATGCAGCAGTCTGTCACTGAAGGAGCTCTACAGTTCAGTAACATTTACATGCATGAGGTGGGAGACACTGTCCATCAGAGATGTTATTATAGCCAGAGTCCTTCTGTCCCCCACTACCTGCACTGGATCCAGGGACAGAGCTGTCCTTCCTGATCAGTTTATCCAGCTTATTCCTGTCAGCTGTAGATAAACTACTGCTCCAACATACCACACTGTAAAAAATGACTGAAGCCACCACAGTGTGGTAGAAGGTTTTTAACAGTGCTCCCTGGATTCTAAATGACCTCAGCCTCCTCAGCAGGTAGAGTCTGACCCTTCCTGTATAGAGCATCAGTTGTTGTGGCTCCAGTTTAGTTTATTATTAAGGTGGACACCCAGGTACCTATAAATGGTAAATGACGTGTACTTGTATAGCGCTTTATTCAGGTCCTAGGGCCCCCAAAGCGCTTCACACTACAGTATGTCATTCACCCATTCACACACACACTCACACGTTTACACAACACAAGACTAATTTTTAATAAGTCATTGCAAGAATAAATGTGAGAAGAAGAACACCTCCTTCACACTCCATTTTCACTGCTTTTGTTTAGCATCATCATGGTTGCTAGGCGACCGGACATGTGCAGAGGGTTAGGGTGAGAACAGAAGGAAGCGTCCAAATTCACAAGACACCAACTTCCGGTTTTTGTGCTCTTGAAGGAACCATCCTCATTAGACCGGTTAGGAGGGACTCTCAGTGGTATGCAGACCCTATAAGAGTCCACTATCTCAATGTCCACTCCCTGGATGTTCACCGGTGTTAGTGTGGTGGGTCTGCAAAGTCCACCACCAACTCCTTGATGATTCTGCTGGCACCAGTCCACAAAGTCCTGAGTGCACTGTCTGTACTTGTCAGGTTCAGTGTCTGTGTGTGCTGTTTTTTCTGTGTTGGGTGAGTTAATTGTCTGCAGAAGGAGCTGCGCTGGAGCGTGAGGCAGATTGTCTACACCTGGCGGCGATCAGCGCTGATGAGGAGCAGGGTGCTACTTAAGCCAGACGCAGACGTTCATTCAGCGCCTGGTTGTTGACCTGAATGGTAGCTCCCTTGTGCCAAATCCTTGTGATTTATTCCGAGTGATTCCGAGAAACATTTATATTCCTNGGTTAAGTCACAGAGCTACTCCAACAAGCTGCTACCAGTTGTAGAGCTATTCCTGAAATCCGAGGTACAACTAATGGTCAGATTTTCCTCTCCATCATCTTTGACTAAACCTTATTGTGGAGGCTCAGGAAATTTGATCTGCCATGTGATGTTGCTGAGGTGTGTCAACCAAGACAGCCCTACAACATCCAGAGACTTGAGATACTCAAGATGGATTTCATCCACCTCCAGAGCCTTCGCACCAAGAAACTTATGATTTCAGCTGCCTGAATGGTGGGTGAACCCTCCTCCAAGTTCCCAGTTTCTGCTTCTTCATCAGAAGATGTGACTGTGGGATTGAGGAGATCCTCAAAGTATTTCTTCCACTGTCCAACTGTCCCAAGGTGGGGGAAGCAGCGCTCCACCAGCACTGTAAACAGGGGGCTGACAGGCGAGAAGACAGTTTGCCAGAATTTGAGGTTGACCAATAATCCTCTTCTATGGCCTCTCCAAACAAAATTTAATGGCAGAAATATATATATTTTTTAATATTTTATTTTGTTTTTGGTGCTTCCTACATACTCACCTCACAAATCTGTTTTCCTTATTAATATTACACCATTTAAAGTAAAATAAACAGGCTTTCCATCAGCATAAGATTTATTGACAAGAAGCATTGTTTTAAAAACAACAACAAAAACACCAAACAAACATTTATGTGTGTATTTTGGTTGTATGGGGAATATCAATGAAACTGACATGATATATGACATGAGAACACATAAAGAATGTCTAAAGAACACACATGTGCAACAGGTCAGACAGCCCTACATATTGCCATAGAGAAAAGGAGCTTAAAGTATGTGAAGCTGTTGGTTGAGAAAGGAGCAGATGTTAAAGCCAAAGCCAAGGGCACGTTTTTCCTGGATACATCAAAGAAGGGCTTTTACTTTGGTGAGTAATTTCATACCAAAAAACAAACACAAAGGTCATTCAACATTATTTTCTGTCCTACTTATTTATTTCTGTTTCGATCTCTAAATTTAACTTGTTATCTAAAAGGCCAGTATCCTCTGTCCCTGGCTGCCTGCACAAACCAGAAGGATATTGTGACCTTTCTTCTGGAAAACTCTAATGCTGATGTGAAGTGCGGAGACTCCAAAGGAAACACTGTTCTCCACGCCTTGGTTGTCACAGCTGATCATGAAAAAGAAAACCAAGAACTTTCAGAGATTTATAAACAAATCCTTATTCATCACTACAAAACTGCTAAAGAAAATGAAAAAAATTTAGAATTAATTGAAAATAAGGATTCACTGACACCCCTGAAATTAGCTGCTAAACTTGGCAAGATTGGGGTAGGTCTGTTTCCTTAGTATATATTAGTATAGTATAGTATTAGTATATATTAGGTAACCCTTTGTGTATATTTTCAGACATATTTGGTAGAATAAGTTTATGCAACATTTCTATTCCGTTAGAGAATAGTTTACGCTTAAGTTAACAAAATGGTTTAAAACAATGATGTCTATAGTTTGATTTACTTTCTACAAAGCATCAGAAAATGAAGTGAAACATCTGTGTAAACAAGCTAAACTTTCCCCTTTTGATCTCATGTGACAGATGTTGAAGAGCATGCTGAATCGGGAGATAGAGGAAGAAAACATGAGGCCATTGTCAAGAAAGTTCACAGAATGTGTCCATGGACCTGTTCAAGTTTCACTTTATGACATGAGTTACATTGACACCATTGAAAAAAATTCTGTGTTGGAGATGATTGTCTTCCAGTGTCAAGAGCAGGTAAAAAAACATTTTCACATTAAGATTTACAACATTCATTCAGTTAATATTTTGTTTATTGATAGACATATAGCAGTGTAGGATAGTTTTTTGATACAGTCCACTTTGAGTTTTTGCCCATGTAAAAGGGTACAATTTCTAATGACCTGATGATTTGCATTTGATAAATATTTAGGTAACGCTACCTTTTACAGTCCCCTAATAACTAAGATATTACTTGGTACTTATATGGTAAATCTTGGTGTGTTAATGGTAATTACCATGTGTATTACGTATGTCATTACAGATAAAGTACAGCAGAAATTACTCAGCATTTATCTGATACATATATTGAAAATTGTAGCATATATGGGGTAATTATCACATATAATAAGTAGGTAAATACAGAGGAAGTTCAAATGGACCTCCACTATTACCCATCAATTCAATTGGGCTGTTGACCAGTTTAGATTAGAGATAACCTGGATATAATTTTCTTCCTCCATGGGAAAGTAGGCAACATTTTTTTAGAAACACATCCTCTATTTCTCATCAGTTGAAGTTATCTACGATTTATGTTAGCAACAGCCCAAGTTTAATGCAGTGCTAGCATTAACATAGCATAGTACCTTCCGATAAATTACCTTGTTCGTCTTTTTTTTAAGCACTTACCTTGTACTTATCTGTAACAACCCCCTTCCCCTAGTTTTCATCTAGGATCCTGGTACATTTTAAATACTAGGTGTGTTCTTGCAGGTGATCTCAACTCATTCAGTGCCACTTTCAGATCTCATGTCCCCCTCAGTACCAGAGATATTTAGCATTTTTAGTGATTTTTGAAGGCCCACAGAATATTTTTTTCTATGACTATGTGAATTCTGAAACCATCAGCACAAATTTTAGTCTTTCTTATTTCAAAAGAAAAGAATGTTTCTACTTCTTTCTGTTATTTAGTAATCTGCAGAAGAGGAACTTTGATGAAAATTCACACGTTTCAGGACTAAAAGCTGAGATAAAGAGCGTTTTGTGTAAAGAGGTTTTTCAAGCAGATCAGTGACTTTGATGTAAATATTTCATGTTTCAATGATTCATGCAACATCTAAACTATGTTTAACTACTATAAAAGTAAAAAAACAACAGTAAAAAGGACTTTTGATAGTTTATTTTATGTTTAAAATGAGTCATTTATAGACAATTTCAACATTTAAATAAAATATAAGAAAAAAAGCTGCAAATTTCTGATTCAGATACTCTGTGTGTGTGTACGTGCACGCGCATGTGCACGTGTTACTGGCAGGACCCCCCCCCCAATGGCGATTTGTTTGTTTATGAACACTTACCGTGTGTTTTATGTGGTGAATCATTCTTTATTTTGCTCCTTGCTGCCTTTAGAAGATCCTAACAGGAGATACTAGTCGGATAAATCCACCTCAGCTTCACTAGAATCACCAGAAGAACCTCAACGTCAGGCTGAAGACAACACAAGTCTGAAAAAGACGAGCTGGAGCACAAACCGCGCCCCTTCGACACAATACTTGTTCGCGGTAGATCCGGTAGACACGCTGGAGGGCTTTTATCCATGTAATAAACTCCACCACCTTCGCAAGTCCATAAATTCTTAAACTAGTTTGTAATAACTCTGAACAACAAGATCAGGTCACAGCTGCTCACAGGCTCCTAATCTCTTCCTTATTCACCGTCTGTCTCGTCCTGAGTGCCTGGCTCCTCCCCCGCTGCAAATGGCTTATAACAGGGTAAGTGATCTCACCCAGAGAAGTGCACCACTGCCCCCTCCTGGATCATATGTCTAAGTACAGCCTGTAATGAGTTCATATTCAGCAGGCAGCTGCCCTAGAACGATTTGCGGGATTTAAGCTAATAAAAGCTGTAGAGACATCAAGACGTCTGTGGCACTGAGCGTTCGGATTTAGTTTGACGTCTATGGCAGTGAATGAGTTAATATTTACTTAGTAAGTACGCTGAAACTGGACTGCAAAAGAAAGTCATGTTTGTTTCCATGGTGTTCCCAGGTTCTTATCCTATAATTTCTAATACATCTTTCCCTTTTCCAAGCGATCTATAGACACTTTTTCCATCTTATCTTCTGCAATGTTGCTAAGTAAAACATGACATTTTACTTAGCCTCCTCCTTGAGCTGCCACCTTATCATGGTGGGGGAGTTTGCGTGCCCGGCTGATGCTAGGGGATATGTTGTCTGGGGCATTTTGCCCCTGGTAGGGTCACTCATGGCAAACACGTCCTAGGGGATGGGCCAGGCCAAGTGCAGCTAAAGTGACCCCTATGAATAGAAAACAAGCAAGGAACGTGAGGTTGCCCGGTATGGTGCAGCTGGGGTCCCTTCCAGGAGCCAGGCCTGGGGTTGGGGCTCGTCAGCGAGAACCTGGTGGCTGGGCCTTTGCCGATGGGGCCCAGCCGGGCACAGCCCATCCCCCCTCCACCCCACCCCCCCATTGACCCACCACCTACAGAGGGAGCCATAGGGGTCGGGTTCAGGAAGGACTAGGTGGTCCTGGTCTGTGTGGACAGCCTCTGGCTGTCGGGACGGGGAATGTCACATCACTGAGCGGGAAGGAGCCTGAGCTTGTGTGGGAGGTTGAGAGGTACCAGCTAGATATAGTCGGGTACACCTCCACGCACAGCTTGGGCTCTGGAACACAGTTCCTCGAGAGGAGATGGAAGTTCCCCTTTTCTGGCATTGCCCATGGAGAGAGACGGCCGGCTGGTGTGGGCTTGCTCATAGCTCCCCAGCTCAGCCATCATGTGTTTGAGTTTACCACAGTGAACGAGAGGGTCGCGTCCCTACACCTTTGGGTCGGGGACAGGTCTCTCCCTGTTGTCTTGGCCTATGGGCCCAACATCAGTGCAGAGTACCAGACCTTCTTGGTGTCCCTGGCAGGGGTACTAGATAGTGCACCGACTGGGGACTCAATTGTTTTGCTAGGGGACTTCAGTGTACACGTAGGGAACAACAGTGAGACCTGGAGGGGGGTGATTGGGAGGAATGGCCTCCCCGACCTGAACCCGAGTGGTGTTCAGTTATTGGACTTCTTTGCCAGTCACAGTCTGTGCATAATGAACACCATGTTTGAGAGTGAGTGTGCATGAGTGCACATGGCACCAGTACACCCTTGGCTGGTGGTTGATGATCAACTTTTTCATCGTGTCATCTGCCCTTTGGCCACGTGTCTCGAACAGTTGGGTGAAGAGAGGGTCTTAGCTGTCAACTGATCACCACCTGGTGGTGGGTTTGATCCACTTGCAGGGGAGAAAGCCTCTCAGACATGGCAGACCCAAGCGTGTTGTGAGGGTCTGTTGGGAACTGGACCGGAGGGTGTGTTCCAATTACAGAGAGATCACACTCCGGTAAGGTCTACTCCAGGGTACTGGAGAGGAGAATCCAACCGATAGTTCAACCTCGGATTCAGGAGGTGCTCGGGTGCTCGAGGGTTCATGGGAGTACATCCAACCAGTCCACATATGCTTTGTGGATCTGGAGAAGGCATATGACCATGTGTCCTGGGAGTATGTGGTTCGAGCTCTTTGTTAAGGGCTGTCCGTTCCCTGTACAACCACAGCAGGAGCTCTAGGTGCAGTCAGGGGCCGGAGGGAGTCAAGTTTGGGGACCACAGGATCTCATCTCTGCTGTTTGCAAATGATGTTGTTCTTTTTGCCCCTTCAAGCCAAGTTCTTCAACGTGTGCTGGAGCGATTTGCAGCCGAGTATGAAGCGGTTAGGATGAGAATCAGCACCTCCAAATCTAAGGCCATGGTGCTCGACTGGAAAAGGGTGGCTTGCCCTCCTCAGGTTGGTGGAGAGTCATTGCCTCAAGTGGAAGAGTTCAAGTATCTCGGGATCTCATTCACTAGTGAGGGGCGGATAGAGCGCAAGATTGACAGACGGATTGGTACAGCGTCTGCAGTGATACGATCACTGTATTGGACTGTTGTGGTGAAGAAAGAGCTAAGTCGAAAAGCAAAGCTCTCGATTTACTGGTCAATCTACGTTCCAACCCTCACCTATGGTCACGAGATTTTGGATCATAACCAAAAGGACTAGATCATGGATACAAGCGGTTGAAATGAGTTGCCTTCACAGGGTGGCTGAGCGCTCCCTTAGAGATAGGGTGAGGAGCTTGGTTACCTGGGAGGAGCTCAGAGTAGAGCCGCTGCTCCTTCACAGGAGAGGAGCCAGTGGAGGTGGTGGCTTACGCATCTGTTCAGGAGGCCTCCTGGACGCCTCCCTGGGGAGGTATTCCAGGCACGTCCCACTGGGAGGAGGCCTCTTGGAAGACCTAGGATGTGTTGGTGGGACTATGTCTCTCAGAGTCTCTTCCTGTTTGCTATGTCTTATGCTGCAGCTTTTAGCCAGCAGCATGCTAGTTGTAGTTTCAATTGCTAGAGCTGCCGAATAATAATGAACAAAGGAGTTGTGACGAAACAAGTACCAGCCGTTCGTACTCGGGTGTTATCACCACCTGCGTAGTTTCAGAGATTAAAACTGAAAGATAAGTTGTTGACCTGTTTTCACAACCACTATGAAGGAAAGAACACATGTGGAGCTAAAATATTAATCAGAAACCTCAGAAAAATGTTTTTAATGGAAGGGACTCTTTAAGTACCAGGAAATTTCTTATTAATAGGGGACTGTAAAAGGAAGGGTTATCGAAGTCTTTTAGTTATCTCGCAAATTACAAACAAAAAACAAAACTTGAAAGTAACATTACCTCTTTGGCAGAAAAAAAAAAGACAAACATTCAGAACTAAAAATGTTTTATTAGTATATAAAATTTCTTTGATGGGGTCATAACAACCAAAAATAAAATGTGATACCAAAATAAAATGAGTTCATACAGAGATGTGAAATGTAATTTGAGAACTTGTGTTTTAGAATCGCCATAAGATGCTCAGGATCGAACCTCTGAAGAGTTATCTTCAAAAGAAGTGGAAGACGTTTGGTCAGTTGTTATTCTGTATTAATGCTGGGATTTATTTCATATACCTGGCCATCTTCACCATCGTGGCTTACCACAGAAAACATGGAGATGTAAGTCAGAGAAGTGTAACTTAACCATTCATTAATGTGAAACATACAAATAACATGTTACCACTTTATCAGCCAAAGTAAACATAATAAACCCTCTGGTCCACAGCCACCGTTTCCTGTAGAAAACACACCAGGTGACATCGCTCGCTGTGCTGGTGAGATCATCACTGTCCTTGGAGCAGTGGGTCTTGTCTATAAATCGGTGAGAAAATTCCCAAAAAAAGTCAAATAAGGTTTAAAAAAAAACATTTATGATCTATTTATGGGCACGTTTGTCAGTCCATCATCTTGCTCAAAGATTCTTCAACACGTGGCCTGCTGGGGATTAAACTCCTCAGCCAGGGGCGATTCTAGGATCAGAGCTTTGGGGGTGCTGAGCACCCAGAGAACTGCCCAGCCAGGCAAGAAAAACTTTACTCGTCACGATGAGACGTCTTCCCTGTCTCTGTCAGTCCCTGTGCACTTAAATGTCTCCAGTTGTCCTGAGTTCTCTCTGACTGCCTCCTTGGTGCATTTAAATCCCTCTTCCTCCCTGTCCTCATTGTCTGTTGTCTTCGTCTCCGTAATCAGTCATCATAATTTTACCATCTCTGTGCAAGTCTGCAAATTTCTTTATCAAATCATAAGATTCTTAAATTGTTCAAGTCTCTAGTGTTCCAACGGCCCATATTTGGTCAGAGCCCAGTTGCTGGTTGAAATCCACCAAAATTCCACTGAAATTCAGACTTCTAACTTCTATGAACTTATACATATTATATAACAACCTAGTGTGTAATGCAAATCTTTCACAGGTCTTCTTCCAGTTTTTAAAACCATGTTTGTTCTCTGTTTTTAGAAAGTTGTCATGTTTTCTTTGGGCGGCCGTGGCTCAGGCGGTAGAGCAGGTCATCTGGTAACCAGAAGGTTACCGGTTTGAATACCCGCCCCGCCCAGAGAAAAAAATGATTACCTAGCAAGAAACTTAACCCACTGTGTGTAGTTTATCACCACCAAACGTGTGTGAATAAGTCATACTGTAGTCTGAAGTGCTTTGGGGGTCGTAGGACCTGAGTAAAGTGCTATACAAGTACCATTTACCATTCTTAAAACAGGTTTGAGACAGTAAAATCACAACTTCTACTACTACTACTAGTACTACTACTACTACTACTACTGCTCCTTCAACACCTGGGAGGAATTGAAGCCAGAGGAAGTTCTCATAGCACCCTCTCTGAAATGTTAGAGTTTTATCAACCAGCTTCTGGTTAACAGTGGATCTTTGGATCTGGCTGATGAGGCTTTAGAGCAGCTAAAGAAGATTCATCTCCTGTTATAATCAGTCTGCTGGTTCTGCAGCCTGGTTTCTACCCTGACACAAGATTTTCTCCATGAACTACTTATTAAAATACAAACAAAATATTTCTGAAGTGTGAATGACAGCAATTCTAAAAAAATCTTTGAAAACACCTGTCCTCATACCTGCTTGGTTTCACCTACCAATGGATATCATCAAATCTCAACAAATTTTAATTTCTCTTTACCTGTAAACAACCTGCATCCTCTTCCCTGCTGCTGGACTCTGGTAATAAACCTCCTCCCTGACCCTGATCTTTCTATTGTGGCAATAAAGGTAAAAACAATGTGGAATTAAAAAAAAAATAGAATTAGTACCAGTGAAATTAACATAAAAGTATCCTCAAAGTCCCCTTTTATGATGTAGATATTTTTTCTCAGCCACTTTTCTTTTAAAGACTGATAATAATATCACTAATATTGTGCAATAAAGATTTATTTCAAATATGTGGAAAGCAATAAGCACCGAGCTCTACACAGAATGAAAGAACATTGGGTTCATTACTAGCATAAACTAGCAAGGTAACAGTTAAAAACCAACAATAAGTATTGTTAATTAACATTCTTGCAATTTTTGCTCCAAATGTTTTTAAAACACAAACACAAATTAAAATTAAAACTGTTTTTGAATCATTTTGAGTAGAGACATGGCTGGAGTCTCTTTGAAAAAAAGCACTCTTAAGTTTCCACTATAACGGTAAGAATATGTTAGTGCTATTGTTACCAAGTAATATGATTTTAAATGTACTGAAAAAGGTGACATTTTATGTCTACTAATTTATTTTCTAAAAATACATGTTCTAAAAGGGGCTTTAGAGTTGTGTAGTGACCTAAAACACCATGTTGGTGTAAAACCTGACGTATTAACCAGTATTTAGCCAGAGTGCTAAAGCTACGATTAGATTAGCTTATGTGACTCTGCCGTGTTACAAAGAGGCTCCTAGCCCGAGCATGCTGAGAAAATTAATATGCACAACTCACATCCACACAATCAGAACCACTGCAGTGAAATCTTTGCCCCAATTTTATTATTATTATAAGGATATTTGTTACTCCTTTTGTCGTAGTTTTCAGTCAGTTGCTCTGGCTTGCGGGGTGAGTGTGTCTTAGAGAGGGTTTTATACCCGAGGAAGCATGTGTTAGAAACAATGCACATAAAGTAGACATGAATATCCTGCATCATAACACAAGATGTTTTAACAAACCAAACTGATTGGAAATCATACAACTTGTTAACTTGCACTTTAGTAGCTGTGATCCACTATTCTGCATTATTATTTTTTTAAACCCCTGCAATTTCAACATTTAAAAATATTCAGAATTGTAGTCACTTTAAAAACGTTTGGAAAACAGCAAACCGTTTAAAAATCTGTCAAGATTAGCTGAAAACTGAAAATCTTTCAGTTAAATATGATTCAAACCAGTTTAATGCAGTTCCCTGAATCCCAATATCATATTCAAGCCTCTTCAATAGGATCTTATGATCTATAGTATCAAACGCAGCACTGAGATCTAACAGGACAAGTACAGACACAAGTCCACTGTCTGAGGACATGAGAATATCATTAGAAACTTTCACCAGTGCTGTTTCAGTGCTATGATGAGCTCTAAATCCTGACTGGAACTCTTCAAAAAGATTATTACTGTGTAGATGATCACATAACTGGTTTGCAACTATCTTTTCTAGAATTTTTGAGATGAAGGGTAAATTGGATATAGGTCGATAATTACCTGGAGATCCTGGATCAAGATCAGGTTTCTTAAGTAAAGGTTTAATAACAGCAACCTTAAAGGCCTTAGGCACATATCCATTCATTAAAGACATATTGATCATGTCCAATATCCATGTGTTAATCAATGGGAAGACATCTTTAAAAAGTCTGGTTGGAACAGGATCCAACATACATGTAGATGGTTTAGAAGAAGCTATAATTTGTGTTAACTCATTAAGATCAGCTGGACAGAAACTGTCTAAACATGATTCAGATTCTAACGCTGCTTCACTGGACAACGAACCAGAGACAACAGTGGACAGAAGGACATTATAGATTTTTTCTCTAATTGACTCTATTTTATTAGTAAAGAATTCCATGAAGTCATCACTACTGAGGGTTACAGGGATACACGGTTCAACAGAAGTTGGATTTTTTATTAATCTGGTTACAGTACTAAACAGAAACCTGGGATTGTTCTTGTTCTCCTCTATGAGGGATCAAAGGATTACCTCTGTCTCCAACAGGCCACAGCCTCCATAAACAGATAATCATGTCAAACAAAATAAATAAAACAAATGGAAGTTGCTGTTTCTAACATATCTGATCTTTGAACCCTCAGATCGGTATTTACATGAGGAGGCATGAAAACAAGATGGATATGTTCAAGATAAAGTCTCTGTTCCTTGATGGATTTTTTGAAATCCTATTGTGAGTATTACCAGGAAACATTTTTATACATCTAAATAGATGAAGTAGAATGGCAAGACTTGGGTTTATCTGGTTATAAATATCATTACTGTGAATCCTCAAGTGTCAAAACAATTAACTGATTAATAACACTAAATTGCTTGGTGGTATTTCCAATATTTTTCAAGGATGACCAAAGGTTTGCTGTCTTTTGTCACTTCTTTTAAAGAGTCAATTTCACACAAATTTCAAGACTTTGTGGTTATTTCTTAAGTATTAACCAGTAATATGAAACATTTTATATCTAAAAATGTTAGGAAACTTTGATTTACAGACTTTGAATCTGACTGCTTGAAAATTTGTCTGGTTCGGCTCCAGCTCATTAATATTCATTATGCTAATTTGCTGGACTCTGATTGGCTAACAAACTAGCCTATGAGAGCAAGGTATACTGTTTCCTGCCCCGCTGCGCATGGCAACATCAGACGTTCTCTCTTCCTGTTTGCTACGTCTTATGCCAACAGCTTTTAGCCAGCAGCATGCTAGGCGTTATGCTAACAGCTTTTAGCCAGCAGCATGCTAGGTGTTATGCTAACAGCTTTTAGCTAGCAGCACGCTAGGTGTGGTTTCAACTGCGGGAGCTGATGAATACTAACGAACAAAGGAGTTGATACAGATACAGGCTGTTAGAACTCAGGAGAACTCGGGTTTTATCACCACCTGCGTAGTTTGAGAGATAAAAACTGAAAGAGAAGTTGTTGACCTGTTTTCACACCCACTATGAAGGTAAGAACACCTGTGGAGCTAAAATATTTACTGTGTACGTGTAATGTTGCCATGTGCAGCGGGGCAGGAAACAGTATATCTTGCTCTCATAGGCTAGTTTGTTAGCCAATCAGAGTCCAGCAAATTTGAATAATGAATATTAATGAGTTGCTGAATGAAGCCTGATAGAACCAGGAGAATTTTGAGCCAGATAGATTGAAAGGTCTATTAATCAGTGTCTCCTGACATTTTTTAGATAAAAAATGTTTCATATTACTGGTTCATACTTAAGAAATAACCACAAAGTCCTGAAATTTGTGTAAAATGGCCTCTTTAAGAAATTCCACCAATGAGCTTTTGCGGTCAATACAAATGATTTATAACATACTTTTTAAAAATTAAATTATGACAGCGCCGGCCCAGTGTGTTGGACAACGTGTCAACGCTTAGAGTGGGGGACTCACTGCAGTGGAAACTCAGAAAACTTACTGGTATAAACTGTACACTGGAAAAATGTCCCATTATGCTAAGGGATCCAATTTTAAAGTTTCAGTACTGCGCACTGCTGCATACTGGTCCACAGAAAGCACTTGTTATCTCCCTTTGATATCAGTTCATCTAAAGAAACATTTTGCATTTCCCCAGGAAGTGGAGACTGGGCAGGCAGAGCAGCACTCATACTTTTGTTTTCTTTTTCTTTTTGCACTAGTGATCACATTGGATTCCAGTGTGTTACTCCATACACTGACTTGTAGTGCATGTGAGGACATATTATATAAAAAACTATATGTTTGTCAAATACATGTTTCACAGTGAAATGCATGTTGTCTGCCGACATAAGAACCCTGAAAAGTATGTTTAAGAAATTGCAAACAAAGTTCAAAATTTGATACCAAAAGATACAAATAAATGACTGAAGATATCATAATCCATGCATAAAAATGTTCATATAAAATATGGAAATGAAAAAAAAATGCATCATGCTATCTTGTATTCAAAATGTTTTGAAAAATCTTTTAAATTTGCCTTCTTACGTCTTTGCTATGTTTCCAGTGTGCTGCAGGGAGCCCTGCTTCTGATGTCTGTGGTCTTGTACTTCTGTGGGCTGAAGCAATACGTCTGGTTCCTTGTCATGTCGTTAGCTTTTGGATGGTTCAACTGTTTGTATTACGCTAGAGGAAACACGAAACTGGGGAAATACATTGTCATGATGAAAAGAGTAAGAATTCAGTATCAGAAGTCAGAGAATGTGGTGTTAGATCAGATGCTGGTTGTCTGGTTTACAGTTTGTTTCTTTTCAGATGATCCTGGGTGACCTGCTACAATTTCTATGTATCTACAGTGTCTTGTTTCTTGGATTTTCAGCAGGTAAACTTTGTAAAATAAAAAAGATGTTGAGGTTTTTGAAAGTTGAAACTACTAACTAAAATATTATTGTTTTTTCTGTAGCTGTTGTTACCCTCATAGATGATTCAACTCCAGTTCATAATGGCACACTTGTACCAGAAAACAGCCCTGAGGTTGGATCACTCAAGTGTGAAAAGTTCTGTTACCATGAAATTCGTTATACTTTCATTGAAATGTTCAAGTTCACTATCGGGATGGGAGATCTGGAGTTCGTTGAACATGTTGAATTCGTGGAAGTTTTCTACGTCCTGCTCATTACCTACATAGTGCTGACTTACATCCTAATGCTCAACATGCTCATAGCTGTAATGGGTCATACAGTGGAAACTACATCACAAGATAGTAAAAGCATCTGGTACCTACAGGTAAGAACATTTACTGTTAATAAACACTGGCTCCAGTTCACTGAAACCTTTGATTTAGAAGATTAGATAAAATATATTAAAGAGTTCCTTCCATTAAAAACAGTTTTTCTGAGGTTTCTGTTGAATATTTTAGCTCCACAGGTGTTCTTATCTTCATAGTGGGTGAAAACAGGTCAACAACTTCTCTTTCAGTTTTAATCTCTCAAACTACGCAGGTGGTGATAAAACCCGAGTTCTCCTGAGTTCTAACGGCCTGTATCTGTTTCATCACAACTCCTTTGTTCGTTAGTATTCATCAGCTCCTGCAGTTGAAACCACGCCTAGCATGCTGCTGGCTAAAAGCTGTTAGCATAACACCTAGCATGCTGCTAGCTAAAAGCTGTTAGCATAAGACGTAGCAAACAGGAAGAGAGAACGTCTGATGTTACCATGCACATCGGAGCAGGAATCAGTATGCCTTGCTCTTATAGGCTAGTTTGTTAGCCAATCAGAGTTAGCCAGCAAATTAGAATAATGAATATGAACGAGTTGCAGACAAAGCAGTCGAAGCAGCCTGATGGAACCACCCGAATTTTAACGCAGACAGATTGAAAGGTCTGTTAATCAGTGTTTCCTGATGTTTTTTAGATATAAAATGTTTCATATTACTGGTTAATACTTAAGAAATAACCACAAAGTCCTGAAATTTGTATGAAATTGCCTATTTAATGATAATTATTTATGGTAATCGTGAGGATTTTCAGTCATTCATGACATGACAATCCAAAACATTTTTTCAGAAAAGAAATGTGACTTTTTTATGTTTCTTGAATCAATTTCTGTCACGTCTTGTAAATTGTTTGCGTTGGTCCCAAATGCGGGAGACGAGAGCCAGGCTCTAAACTGAAACACACTTTATTTAAACAGCCAAATAAACAGGCTGACGTGGCAGCAACAAAACAAGAAAAGTAAACTTACTGTGGGTGGGAGCAGAGCTGAGGAGGGTAATCCAGAATAAGAGGGTAAAATGAGGGAGAAACAGTGGACATGAACTGACAAAGATGAAGGATGAAGAATGTAGGATGAGCCCCGGACAAAGAATCTAACACAGGTTACAACTTATATACTAACTGAAAACAAAAGGGGCTTAATGACGCTACGAGACACAGCCAGAGAGGAGAATACAGTAGCGGAAGACACAAGGGTAATGGTGTATTCACACATGCCCAACCATCAACGTCAGAAACGTCAAGTTTACATGTAAAGTCTATGGTGGAGTCCGTCAGAGGAGCGTCAGAGTCTCTGCGTCGCTTTGTGAGCATTAGCAGTGTCAACTTTTCAAGCATTTCAGGCGTTGAAGCTTGAAACACGAGCAACGCAGAAGTTCAGCTAGCTGAACTTTTGACGCTCTTGAAGCGGCATGTCAACCAATCAGAGCGTCTCATCGTAGTGATGTAGCAACGTCACTGCACATAACCTGAATGAAGCATGAAGTAGTCAAACAGGGCGCGGGATAGACGGAAGTAGCGCTGGAAGCTAACCTTATCCATATGTAGCTGCTGGAGCAAATGGTTTAACTCCTAAAACTCAGAACGCATCTGAAGAATGGGGTGTATCCACAAACGGAGTAAATAAAGCCAAGCCACTCTCTCTATATGATCCACCATAACTCAGAACATCCGATAAAAAAGGAAGCCCCGCCTACGTGCTCTTTTCAACGGTCAGGCGTTAAAAGCTTCAACGCCTACGCGCTCTAATGGTGTGTTCAAGCCGGCCGCTTTGTAAACGTCAAGCAACGTTCATAACGCTTAAAGTTTAAAGCTGGAACGTTGAAGCTTGTAACGCCTGCCAGTTGTATGAAACCAGAGACCACCTCCTCAGTTTAATGTAGGTTCTAGATAGATGGAACCAGAGACCTCCTCCTCAGTTTAATGTAGGTTCTAGATAGATGGAACCAGAGACCTCCTCCTCAGTTTAATGTAGGTTCTAGATAGATGGAACCAGAGACCACCTCCTCTGTTTAAAGTAGGTTATAGATAGATGGAACCAGAGACCTCCTCCTCAGTTTAATGTAGGTTCTAGATAGATGGAACCAGAGACCACCTCCTCTGTTTAATGTAGGTTCTAGATAGATGGAACCAGAGACCACCTCCTCTGTTTAATGTAGGTTCTAGATAGATGGAACTAGAGACCTCCTCCTCTGTTTAATGTAGGTTCTAGATAGATGGAACCAGATACCACCTCCTCTGTTTAATGTAGGTTCTAGATGGATGGAACCAGAGACCACCTCCTCTGTTTAATGTAGGTTCTAGATAGATGGAACCAGATACCACCTCCTCTGTTTAATGTAGGTTCTAGATAGATGGAACCAGAGACCACCTCCTCTGTTTAATGTAGGTTCTAGATAGATGGAACCAGAGACCTCCTCCTCTGTTTAATGTAGGTTCTAGATAGATGGAACCAGATACCACCTCCTCTGTTTAATGTAGGTTCTAGATGGATGGAACCAGATACCACCTCCTCTGTTTAATGTAGGTTCTAGATAAATTTAACCAGAGACCACCTCCTCTGTTTAATGTAGGTTCTAGATAGATGGAACCAGATACCACCTCCTCTGTTTAATGTAGGTTCTAGATAGATGGAACCAGAGACCACCTCCTCTGTTTAATGTAGGTTCTAGATAGATGGAACCAAAGGTCACCTCCTCAGTTTAATGTAGGTTCTAGATAGATGGAACCAGAGACCACCTCCTCTGTTTAATGTAGGTTCTAGATAGATGGAACCTGAGACCACCTCCTCTGTTTAATGTAGGTTCTAGATAGATGGAACCAGAGATCACCGCTGTTGTTTAATGTAGGTTCTAGATGGATGGAACCAGAGACCACCTCCTCTGTTTAATGTAGGTTCTAGATAGATGGAACCTGAGACAGCCTCCTCTGTTTAATGTAGGTTCTAGATAGATGGAACCAGAGACCACCTCCTCTGTTTAATGTAGGTTCTAGATAGATGGAACCAGAGACCACCTCCTCTGTTTAATGTAGGTTCTAAGTAGATGGAACCTGAGACCACCTCCTGTGTTTAATGTAGGTTCTAGATAGATGGAACCTGAGACAGCCTCCTCTGTTTAATGTAGGTTCTAAGTAGATGAAACCAGAGAACACCTCCTCTGTTTAATGTAGGTTCTAGATAGATGGAACCTGAGACCACCTCCTCTGTTTAATGTAGGTTCTAAATAGATGGAACCAGAGACCTCCTCCTCTGTTTAATGTAGGTTCTAAGTAGATGGAACCAGAGAACACCTCCTCTGTTTAATGTAGGTTCTAGATAGATGGAACCTGAGACCACCTCCTCTGTTTAATGTAGGTTCTAGATAGATGGAACCAGAGACCTCCTCCTCTGTTTAATGTAGGTTCTAGATAGATGGAACCAGAGACCACCTCCTCTGTTTAATGTAGGTTCTAAGTAGATGGAACCAGAGGCCACCTCCTCTGTTTAATGTAGGTTCTAGATAGATGGAACCAGAGACCACCTCCTCTGTTTAATGTAGGTTCTAGATAGATGGAACCAGAGACCACCTCCTCTGTTTAATGTAGGTTCTAGATAGATGGAACCTGAGACAGCCTCCTCTGTTTAATGTAGGTTCTAGATAGATGGAACCAGAGACCACCTCCTCTGTTTAATGTAGGTTCTAAATAGATGGAACCAGAGACCACCTCCTCTGTTTAATGTAGGTTCTAAGTAGATGGAACCAGAGACCACCTCCTCTGTTTAATGTAGGTTCTAGATAGATGGAACCTGAGACAGCCTCCTCTGTTTAATGTAGGTTCTAGATAGATGGAACCAGAGACCACCTCCTCTGTTTAATGTAGGTTCTAGTAGATGGAACCAGAGACCACCTCCTCTGTTTAATGTAGGTTCTAGATAGATGGAACATGAGACCCCCTCCTCTGTTTAATGTAGGTTCTAGATAGATGGAACCAGAGACCACCTCCTCAGTTTAATGTAGGTTCTAGATAGATGGAAACAGAGACCACCTCCTCTGTTTAATGTAGGTTCTAAGTAGATGGAACCACAGATCACCTCCTCTGTTTAATGTAGGTTCTAGATAGATGGAACCTGATACAGCCTCCTCTGTTTAATGTAGGTTCTAGATAGATGGAACCAGAGACCACCTCCTCTGTTTAATGTAGGTTCTAGATAGATGGAACCAGAGACCACCTCCTCTGTTTAATGTAGGTTCTAGGTAGATGGAACCAGAGACCACCTCCTCTGTTTAATGTAGGTTCTAGATAGATGGAACCAGAGACCACCTCCTCTGTTTAATGTAGGTTCTAGATAGATGGAACCTGAGACAGCCTCCTCTGTTTAATGTAGGTTCTAAGTAGATGGAACCAGAGACCACCTCCTCTGTTTAATGTAGGTTCTAGATAGATGGAACCAGAGACCACCTCCTCTGTTTAATGTAGGTTCTAAGTAGATGGAACCAGAGAACACCTCCTCTGTTTAATGTAGGTTCTAGATAGATGGAACCTGAGACCACCTCCTCTGTTTAATGTAGGTTCTAGATAGATGGAACCAGAGACCACCTCCTCTGTTTAATGTAGGTTCTAGATAGATGGAACCAGAGACCACCTCCTCTGTTTAATGTAGGTTCTAGATAGATGGAACCATAGACCACCTCCTCTGTTTAATGTAGGTTCTAGATAGATGGAACCAGAGACCACCTCCTCTGTTTAATGTAGGTTCTAAGTAGATGGAACAAGAGACCACCTCCTCTGTTTAATGTCGGTTCTAGATAGATGGAAACAGAGACAACCTCCTCTGTTTAATGTAGGTGCTAGATAGATGGAACCAGAGACCACCTCCTCTGTTTAATGTAGGTTCTAGTAGATGGAACCAGAGACCACCTCCTCTGTTTAAAGTAGGTTCTAGATAGATGGAACCAGAGACCACCTCCTCAGTTTAATGTAGGTTCTAGATAGATGGCACCAAAGACCC
>SSNP01000445.1:83220-97362 GCA_006937955.1 Pachypanchax playfairii
TATGAAGGTAAGAACACCTGTGGAGCTAAAATATTCAACAGAAACCTCAGAACAACTGTTTTTAATGGAAGGAACTGTTTAATAAAATAGTTTATTATGATGACACGATGTTGGCATTTTGTTTACATCTACCAGCCAATAGCGGGCACTATTGTTGGTTGCCTAATATGGTGAATAGTCCTAGGCCGGTACTGTGGAGGGTGGTTGAGTTGGCAGGTTGAACAGCTGCACCAGGGATTTTGGAGCGACTGGAGAGGATCAGAGTGGGTTTGGGTGAAGAAGTTTGAGGTTATGCGGGGGTCTCGAGCCTGGCACCCTGATGGCTGGAAGCCTTGTTCTGTTGTTGTGGCTCCAGCAGCTGCACCCTGGATGTTGTTGTGGTGTTTATGTTCTATATTCCACCTTTAACTGATAATTTAAATTCTAATGGTGCGTTCACACCGGCCACTTTGTCAACGTCAAGCAACGCTGATAACGCTCCAAATTTGACGTTTGAAGTTGAAGCTCATAACGCCTGCCAGTCAGAGCGCATAGGCGTTAAAGCTCGTAAAGCCTGACCGAAAAAGAGCGCGAAGGCGGGGCTTCCTTTGTTATGGGATGTTCAGAGCTATGGCGGATCATATTGAGACAGTGGCTTGGATTTATTTACTTCATAGATCTAGACAACGTCGACGTCGGGTGCATCAGCGCCGTTTGTGGATACACCCCATTCTTCAGATGCGTTCTGAGTTTGGTGAGTTTAACCATTTGCTCCAGGAGCGTTTGGATGAGGTTCATTTATCTTCCATATTGGCTGATCCCGCTTCTTTCCAGNTACGTGCTGTGACGTCTTACATCACTACGATGAGACGCTCTGATTGGTTGACATGTCGCTTCAAGAGCGTTATGAACGTCAAAAGTTCAGCTAGCTTTTCAAGCGTCAACGCCTGAAACGCTAGAAAAGCTTGAAAAGTTGCCGCTAATAACACTCACAAAGCGCCGCAGAGCTGTTGACGTCTGTCTGACGCCCGTCCACCATAGACTTTACATATAAACTTGCCACTTATGAAGTTGATGGTGGAGCCTGTGTGAACGCACCATAATAAAGACGTATGCCCCTTTTCCACCGACAAATCAGCACGGCGTGCTTGAGAGCGGTACAGTACAGCGCGGATCAACTCGCTTGAGGCAGTGGAAACATAAAGCGGACGTAAGTGGGGATATGGGCGTGCCCATCTGGCTATGGCGCGCAAAAGTCTTTGTCCGCGACGTCACAGCGCGTGAAACAACAACAACAATGGCGGATATACAGGTGTTTTTGTACTTTGCACTCTGTCTGTGGTTCATTTTGGTTGGTTAGATTTTTGGTTCTTGTGGAGGACGTCACCATTGTCCAAAGTCAATTGTATTTTAAAATAAAATATCTGTTTGGTTGCTGGGAGTTTATTTTTAAAGCCTTTTGTGGGAGCGCTTCTATATCACACCACGTGAACACCACACACAGCCGGGTCAATCAGGGGCTACCACTACGTAGGTAGTCGTGTCACTGGTAGCAGTTTACTGGACCAATCAGTAGACAGGTGGGCGTGTGGGCCCGCTTTGGGCCGCTTCGGACCACCGAGGAGGTGGTCTGAAAAAAGAGGCCGGGTTAGACGGAATGACGTGGTTAAGACCCGAGAAAGGCGGTGGAAAAGGGTCCGCAGGGGGCTAAAGTGAACCGAGCTGCACCGTGTTCTGTCGGTGGAAAAGCGGCAGTAGACAACCACCCCTCTCAGAAGACACCGATGTCCACCTCTCTGTCTGTGTGATGATTGGGTGTTGTAGGTTCCTGTTGTGTCAGGTAGTGGACAACATACTGTCCACAGGAACTGTCCATCCAGGGTCCACACAGGCACTCAGCAGCAGAACCTGATACTTAATGGACCAAAACATGCATGTATACAGTATATCCATACAGACATATACATCTCAACATTCACACATCTACTCCTTAAAAAGCAGCAGATCCAACATAAACTGTAGATGAAATAAAGACTTTGATTCTTAGAAGAATGAAGACATACGACCCATGTTAGCTTCTGTATGGAACGTGAACACCACAGCACCATCTAGTGTCTGGATGTTGTAGTTACAACACTAGAACACGGTTTCCACGTGTGTTTTGATGCAGTGAACATGTTTTATGTGGGTTCATTTATTGTAGCTTCACCTAAACTCACTCTGGTTTTTAATCTACTCTGTTCACTCCTCTTCTGAGAAGGACTCTGAAGCAGCTGCTTGACCTGCTGACTCCGCCCCCTCCACAGTACCAGCCTCAGACTGTTTACTGTATTAGACAACCTACTACTCTGCCCCCTATTGGCTGGTAGATGTAAACATAATGCCAATGTTGTGCTCATCAGAATAAATGTTTTATTAAGTTTTACTTCAGATATAATGGTTAAGACATCCTGTACTTTCATTCTGCTCTCCTCTAAACACTCCGTAGAGGTATTGTTTTGTTTTAGTTATATATTTTTATACAAATGTTCCATGTTTAACCTTTAACTCTAGTCAGAGTTGTGTGACAAACTGTTTATATTATTGTGATTGAAGGTCACAGATGATGCAGGTTTCTTTTTGTTTTTCGTTATTTTATTTTCCTTTCATCAATGTTTTTAACTGTTAATTTTAACAATAATTTCTATATAATTTTTATAAAATACCAAGGCCAATAGACCCTAAAGAAAACATTTATTTCATTGTCAAACAGCAGGATTATTGTAAATCAGTTATAATAATCATCAGTTCATGTTAAAAACAAGTTAAAGTTATTAAAAAGACACTTCCTGTTGGTGCTGATGCACTTTGGCTTTAAGCTGCAGGACTGCTCAGGAGGTTCTTCTTTATCAACGGCTGCTGGATCTCAACATCTGAGTCAACCTGCACAAACACAACCAATCAGTTTTAATACATTATGTTTTTAATCTAGTTGTATGACATAATAACACTGAGACAGCTGCTGTAAATAAAACAGTTTTACATGTTTATGTTCTTACTTTCTGCATTCTCCTACCACACAACACACAGATACCAAACACTGTGAGCGTGATGCAGACACACAGCTGGATGCCGGCCATGATGATCAAAGTGATGTCCATGTCACTCAACAACGCCTGTAAAGTTAAAGAGTCCTGTTTGTCTTCACATTAGACAACAAACAGATTTATAATTTGGGATTTTAGATGCTTCTGACCAGTTTTGAAAGATTTACATCTTTAATAGGAATAAAACTGTTACTAAATACAGACAAATGAACTGAAAGACGTTACCTGAGCGTAATAAGCCACATATCTGCAGTTTTCATCTGAAATGTGAGCTGTGAATCTGCTGTTATTACACATCCACTGGAGGGAGGACTCCTGCAGGTCTATAGTGTACAGCACACAAGCAATAACAGCAAAGATGGCGCCGAGTATGTTCAGAATCACAGCAAAGAGCACCTGAAAGGAGACATTCGATCTGTTGTTGCTCCACTAGAATAAGGATTCATGTTCAGTTGCAGCCTTTACTTACGGTGACGAAGAAATAACAACAGTTAGGAAGAATGGAAACAATTCCAGTGATGATGAACTGAGGGAGGAAACAACAAACAGCTCATCAATTAAACCAAAACATCCCTGAAGCATCTTTAAAACATGATGATGCAGCAAAAATCCTACAGACATCAAACGCAGCTCTGATTTAAAAAAAACTCAATCAGATTCTGGATAGTCTGAAAACAGATACCGTTCCTTTATGTTTGAAATAAATATATCACTAACTAACGATTAAAACATGTAAACTACAGACCAGAAGGTGAAGAGAGGAATCAGATGCTAACAGGTAGATTCAAACAGTCCTGAGCAAAAAGTACACGTGGTTGAAAACTACTTATTGGTTCATTTTATATCAATCAGGTAAAAGTCTGTAAAAGATGTTTCAGCAACTAAAAATAAACACAAACTTCAGAGCTTAATTTCTATCTATTTACTTTAGTTTGCCATCATTCAGTAGAACACACGTCAACCTTCATGTTTAGATATTTGAGTTGAGGATAACGTCCATTAGTATCTGTAGTAATACCATCACTATAAGGTGTTTACCACAGCTCCCAGCCAATACGCAGCTCCTAAACTTGTCAGATCTTCAGGATGCGTGCTCATTCTTCCTGGACCGAGTCCGATGTTGAACAGACCCACCATGATCTGCAAAGTCTGACAAAAGATTCCAAATAATTCAGACACAAAGAGTTACACTTTGAAAATCTAAAGTTTAAGTTCTCTCACCCCCAAAACTGAAAACAAACAGTAACACATGTTTCCTTTGTTCACTGAGCAACACGTTGGAATTCTGCAGGAAGCTTTAAGGACGTGACTCAGACGTTGTAAGGTGGTCTTCTTCTCAGGTAGAACACAGACCAGGATCACTTCCTGTCTGTTACAACAGGTAAAGATGTTAATCACATCAGCAACATGAAAAGTAAATTATAGAACAGTGTTTCACTGATTGTTCAGAGAGACGAAACAATCTGATAAAATGTTGTTAAATGTGCAGATTCATCAGACAACAGAACAGATATACATTATGTATATGATGTATATGATGTATATGATGTATATGATGTATATGATGTATATGATGTATATGATGTACATCATGTACATGATGTACATGATGTACATCATGTATATGATGTATATGATGTACATGATGTACATGATGTACATCATGTACATGATGTACATGATGTATATGATGTGTACATCATGTACATGATGTACATGATGTACATGATGTACATGATGTATATGATGTACATGATGTATATGATGTATATGATGTACATCATGTACATGATGTACATGATGTACATGATGTACATGATGTGTACATGATGTACATGATGTATATGATGTACATGATGTACATGATGTACATGATGTATATGATGTATATGATGTACATGATGTATATGATGTATATGATGTACATGATGCAAACTATGTATATGATGTACATCATGTACATGATGTACATGATGTACATGATGTATATGATGTACATGATGTATATGATGTACATGATGTACATGATATATATGATGTACATGATGTATATGATGTACATGATGTACATGATGTATATGATGTACATGATGTATATGATGTACATGATGTATATGATGTATATGATGTACATGATGTATATGATGTATATGATGTATATGATGTACATGATGCAAACTATGTATATGATGTACATGATGTATATGATGTACATGATGTATATGATGCAAACTATGTATATGATGTACATGATGTATATGATGTATATGATGTATATGATGTATATGATGTACATGATGCAAACTATGTATATGATGTACATGATGTATAAGATGTATATGATGTATATGATGTATATGATGTACATGATGTATATGATGTAGATGATGTATATGATGTATATGAAGTACATGATGTAAATTATGTATATGATGTACATGATGTAAATGATGTATATGATGTACATGATGTATATGATGTACATGATGCAAACTATGTATATGATGTACATGATGTATAAGATGTATATGATGTACATGATGTAGATGATGTACATGATGTATATGATGTATATGATGTATATGATGTACATGATGCAAACTATGTATATGATGTACATGATGTATATGATGTACATGATGCACATGATGTATATGATGTACATGATGTACATGATGTACTGTATATGATGCAAACTATGTATNGATGTATATGATGTACATCATGTACATGATGTACATGATGTACATGATGTACATGATGTGTACATGATGTACATGATGTACATGATGTACATGATGTACATGATTTATATGATGTACATGATGTATATGATGCAAACTATGTATATGATGTACATGATGTATATGATGTACATGATGTATATGATGCAAACTATGTATATGATGTACATGATGTATATGATGTATATGATGTATATGATGTACATGATGCAAACTATGTATATGATGTATATGATGTATATGATGTATATGATGTACATGATGTATATGATGTACATGATGTATATGATGTATATGATGTATATGATGTACATGATGCAAACTATGTATATGATGTACATGATGTATATGATGTATATGATGTACATGATGCAAACTGTGTATATGATGTACATGATGTACATGATGTACATGATGTATATGATGTATATGATGTACATGATGTATACTATGTATATGATGTACATGATGTATATGATGTATATGATGTACATGATGTATATGATGTTTATGATGTATATGATGTACATGATGTAAACTATGTATATGATGTACATGATGTATATGATGTACATGATGTATATGATGCAAACTATGTATATGATGTACATGATGCAAACGATGTATATGATGTACATGATGTATAATATGTATATGATGTATATGATGTATATGATGTACATGATGTATATGATGCAAACTATGTATATGATGTACATGATGTATATTATGTATATGATGTATATGATGTACATGATGTACATGATGTACATGATATATATGATGTACATGATGTATATGATGTACATGATGTACATGATGTACATGATGTACATGATGTACATGATGTGTACATGATGTACATGATGTACATGATGTACATGATGTACATGATGTACATGATGTACATGATGTACATGATGTATATGATGTACATGATGTATATGATGTACATGATGCAAACTATGTATATGATGTACATGATGTATATGATGTACATGATGTATATGATGCAAACTATGTATATGATGTACATGATGTATATGATGTATATGATGTACATGATGTATATGATGTATATGATGTATATGATGTACATGATGTAAACTATGTATATGATGTACATGATGTATATGATGCAAACTATGTATATGATGTACATGATGTATATGATGTACATGATGTACATGATGTACATGATGTGTACATGATGTACATGATGTACATGATGTACATGATGTATATGATGTATATGATGTACATGATGTACATGATGTACATGATGTAAAAGATGTATATGATGTACATGATGTATATGATGTACATGATGTATATGATGTATATGATGTATATGATGTACATGATGTACATGATGTACATGATGTATATGATGTACATGATGTATATGATGTACATGATGTACATGATGTACATGATGTATATGATGTATATGATGTACATGATGTATATGATGTACATGATGTACATGATGTACATTATGTATATGATGTATATGATGTACATGATGTAGATGATGCAAACTATGTATATGATGTACATGATGTATATGATGTACATGATGTACATGATGTATATGATGTACATGATGTACATGATGCAAACTATGTATATGATGTACATCATGTACATGATGTACATGATGTATATGATGTACATGATGTGTACATGATGTACATGATGTACATGATGTACATGATGTATATGATGTATATGATGTACATGATGTATATGATGTACATGATGTACATGATGCAAACTATGTATATGATGTATATGATGTACATGATGTACATGATGTACATGATGTGTACATGATGTACATGATGTACATGATGTACATGATGTACATGATGTGTACATGATGTACATGATGTACATGATGTACATGATGTATATGATNGCAAACTATGTATATATGTACATCATGTACATGATGTACATGATGTATATGATGTACATGATGTACATGATGTATATGATGTACATGATGTATATGATGTACATGATGTACATGATGCAAACTATGTACATGATGTACATGATGTACATGATGTACATGATGTACATGATGTGTACATGATGTACATCATGTACATGATGTACATGATGTATATGATGTGTACATCATGTACATGATGTACATGATGTATATGATGTACATTATGTATATGATGTACATGATGTATATGATGTATATGATGTACATGATGTACATGATGTACATGATGTATATGATGTACATGATGTATATGATGTATATGATGTACATGATGTATATGATGTACATGATGTATATGATGCAAACTATGTATATGATGTACATGATGTATATGATGTATATGATGTATATGATGTACATGATGCAAACTATGTATTTGATGTACATGATGTATATGATGTACATGATGTATATGATGTACATGATGTATATGATGTATATGATGTACATGATGTATATGATGTACATGATGTATATGATGTATATGATGCAAACTATGTATATGATGTACATGATGTATATGATGTATATGATGTACATGATGTATATGATGTACATGATGTACATGATGTATATGATGTACATGATGCAAACTATGTATATGATGTACATGATGTATATGATGTATATGATGTACATGATGCAAACTATGTATATGATGTACATCATGTACATGATGTACATGATGTACATGATGTACATGATGTACATGATATATATGATGTACATGATGTATATGATGTACATGATGTACATGATGTATATGATGTATATGATGTACATGATGTATATGATGTACATGATGTACATGATGCAAACTATGTATATGATGTACATGATGTACATGATGTACATGATGTATATGATGTACATGATGTATATGATGTAAATTATGTACATGATGTACATGATGTACATGATGTACATGATGTGTACATGATGTACATGATGTACATGATGTACATGATGTACATGATGTGTACATGATGTACATGATGTACATGATGTATATGATGTATATGATGTACATGATGCAAACTATGTATATGATGTACATGATGTACATGATGTACATGATGTACATGATGTACATGATGTACATGATGTACATGATGTACATGATGTATATGATGTACATGATGTATATGATGTTCATGATGCAAACTATGTATATGATGTACATGATGTATATGATGTATATGATGTATATGATGTATATGATGTACATGATGTATATGATGTACATGATGTACATGATGCAAACTATGTATATGATGTACATGATGTACATGATGTACATGATGTATATGATGTATATGATGTACATGATGTATATGATGTATATGATGTACATGATGTACATGATGTACATGATGTACATGATGTACATGATGTATACATGATGTACATGATGTACATGATGTATATGATGTACATGATGTATATGATGTACATGATGTACATGATGCAAACTATGTATATGATGTACATGATGTACATGATGTACATGATGTACATGATGTGTACATGATGTACATGATGTACATGATGTACATGATGTATATGATGTATATGATGTACATGATGTACATGATGTACATCATGTACATGATGTACATGATGTATATGATGTGTACATCATGTACATGATGTACATGATGTACATGATGTACATGATGTATATGATGTACATGATGTATACGATGTATATGATGTACATGATGTATATGATGTATATGATGTATATGATGTACATGATGCAAACTATGTATATGATGTACATCATGTACATGATGTACATGATGTACATGATGTATATGATGTACATGATGTATATGATGTACATGATGTATATGATGTATATGATGTACATGATGTATATGATGTATATGATGTATATGATGTACATGATGCAAACTATGTATATGATGTATATGATGTACATGATGTATATGATGTACATGATGTATATGATGTATATGATGTATATGATGTATATGATATACATGATGTACATGATGTACATGATGTGTACATGATGTACATGATGTACACGATGTACATGATGTACATGATGTGTACATGATGTACATGATGTACATGATGTACATGATGTAAATGATGTATATGATGTACATGATGTACATGATGTACATCATGTACATGATGTACATGATGTAAATGATGTACATGATGTGTACATGATGTACATGATGTACATGATGTACATGATGTACATGATGTACATGATGTACATGATGTACATGATGTACATGATGTATATGATGTATATGATGTACATGATGTATATGATGTACATGATGTACATGATGTACATGATGTATACGATGTATATGATGTACATGATGTACATAATGTACATCATGTACATGATGTACATGATGTACATGATGTGTACATCATGTACATGATGTACATGATGTACATTATGTACATGATGTATATGATGTATATGATGTATATGATGTATATGATGTATATGATGTATATGATGTACATGATGTACATGATGTACATGATGTACATGATGTGTACATGATGTACATCATGTACATGATGTATATGATGTATATGATGTATATGATGTACATGATGTACATGATGTACATGATGTACATGATGCATATGATGTATATGATGTACATGATGTATATGATGTATATGATGTATATGATGTACATGATGCAAACTATGTATATGATGTACATGATGTACATGATGTACATGATGTACATGATGTGTACATGATGTACATGATGTACATGATGTACATGATGTATATGACGTATATGATGTACATGATGTATATGATGTACATCATGTATATGATGTACATGATGCAAATTATGTATATGATGTACATGATGTATATGACGTATATGATGTACATGATGTATAAGATGTATATGATGTATATGATGTATATGATGTATATGATGTATATGATGTATATGATGTATATGATGTATATGATGTACATGATGCAAACTATGTATATGATGTACATGATGTATATGATGTATATGATGTACATGATGTACATGATGTATATGATGTATATGATGTATATGATGTACATGATGTACATGATGTATATGATGTACATGATGCAAACTATGTATATGATGTACATGATGTATATGATGTATATGATGTATATGATGTACATGATGTATATGATGTATATGATGTATATGATGTACATGATGTACATGATGTATATGATGTACATGATGTAGATGATGTATATGATGTACATCATGTATATGATGTACATCATGTATATGATGTACATGATGCAAACTATGTATATGATGTACATGATGTATATGATGTATATGATGTACATGATGCAAACTATGTATATGATGTACATGATGTATATGATGTATATGATGTACATGATGTATATGATGTACATGATGTATATGATGTACATGATGTATATGATGTATATGATGCAAACTATGTATATGATGTACATGATGTATATGATGTACATGATGTACATGATGTATATGATGTACATGATGTATATGATGTATATGATGTACATGATGTATATGACGTACATGATGTACATGATGTACATGATGTATATGATGTACATGATGCAAACTATGTATATGATGTACATCATGTACATGATGTATATGATGTACATGATGTATATGATGTACATGATGTACATGATGTATATGATGTACATGATGTATATGATGTATATGATGTACGTGATGTATATGATGTACATGATGTATATGATGTATATGATGTACATGATGCAAACTATGTATATGATGTATATGATGTATATGATGTACATGATGCACATGATGTATATGATGTACATGATGTACATGATGTACTGTATATGATGCAAACTATGTATATGATGTACATGATGTATATGATGTATATGATGTATATGATGTACATGATGCAAACTATGTATATGATGTACATGATGTATATGATGTACATGATGTATATGATGTACATGATGTATATGATGCAAACTATGTATATGATGTACATGATGTATATGATGTATATGATGTATATGATGTACATGATGCAAACTATGTATATGATGTACATGATGTATATGATGTATATGATGTACATGATGTATATGATGTACATGATGCAAACTATGTATATGATGTACATGATGTATAAGATGTATATGATGTATATGATGTATATGATGTACATGATGTATATGATGTATATGATGTATATGATGTACATGATGTACATGATGTATATGATGTACATGATGTAGATGATGTATATGATGTAGATGATGTATATGATGTATATGAATTACATGATGCAAACTATGTATATGATGTACATGATGTATATGATGTATATGATGTACATGATGCAAACTATGTATATGATGTACATGATGTATATGATGTATATGATGTACATGATGTATATGATGTACATGATGTATATGATGTATATGATATACATGATGTATATGATGTATATGATGCAAACTATGTATATGATGTACATGATGTATATGATGTACGTGATGTACATGATGTATATGATGTACATGATGTATATGATGTATATGATGTACATGATGTATATGATGTACATGATGTACATGATGTACATGATGTATATGATGTTTATAATATATATGATTTATATGATGTACATGTATGATGTATATTATGTATATGGTGTACATCATTTACATCATGTATGTATGATGTCTATGATGTACATGATGTACATGATGTTTATAATATATATGATCTACATGATGTACATGATGTATATGATGTACATGATGTATATGATGTACATGATGTACATGATGTATATGACGTATATGATGCAAACTATGTATATGATGTATATGATGTACATGATGTATATGATGTATATGATGTACATGATGTATATGATGTATATGATGTACATGATGTATATGATGTTTATAATATATATGATTTAAATGATGTACATGTATGATGTATATTATGTATATGGTGTACATCATTTACATCATGTATGTATGATGTATATGATGTCTATGATGTACATGATGTACATGATGTACATGATGTATATGATGTACATGATGTATATGATGTATATGATGTACATGATGTATATGATGTACATGATGCAAACTATGTATATGATGTACATGATGTATATGATGTATTTGATGTACATGATGTATATGATGTACATCATGTATTTGATGTACATGATGTATATGATGTACATGATGTACATGATGTATTTGATGTACACGATGTACATGATGTACATGATGTATATGATGTATATGATGTACATGATGTACATGATGTATATGATGTACATGATGTACATGATGTTTATAATATATATGATCTACATGATGTTTATAATATATATGATATACATGATGTATATGATGTACATGATGTATATGATGTACATGATGTATATGATGTATATGATGTACATGATGTATATGACGTATATGATGTACATGATGTACATGATGTACATGATGTATATGATGTACATCATGTATATGATGTACATGATGTATTTGACTTATATGATGTACATGATGTATATGATGTACATGATGTACATGATGTACATGATGTACATGATGTACATGATGTATACGATGTATATGATGTACATGATGTACATTATGTACATCATGTACATGATGTACATGATGTATATGATGTATATGATGTACATGATGTATATGATGTTTATAATATATATGATTTATATGATGTACATGTATGATGTATATTATGTACAGTGGGGCAAAAAAGTATTTAGTCAGCCACCAATTGTGTAAGTTCTCCCACTTAAAAAGATCAGAGAGGCCTGTAATTTTCATCATAGGTATACCTCAACTATGAGAGACAAAATGAGGAAAAAAAATCCAGAAAATCACATTGTCTGATTTTTAAAGAATTTATTTGCAAATTATGGTGGAAAATAAGTATTTGGTCAATAACAAAAGTTAATCTCAATACTTTGTTATATAGCCTTTGTTGGCAATGACAGAGGTCAAACGTTTTCTGTAAGTCTTCACAAGGTTTTCACACACTGTTGCTGGTATTTTGGCCCATTCCTCCATGCAGATCTCCTCTAGAGCAGTGATGTTTTGGGGCTGACGCTGGGCAACACGGACTTTCAACTCCCTCCAGAGATTTTCTATGGGGTTGAGATCTGGAGACTGGCTAGGCCACTCCAGGACCTTGAAATGCTTCTTACAAAGCCACTCCTTCGTTGCCCG
>SSNP01000446.1:0-96097 GCA_006937955.1 Pachypanchax playfairii
TCCAGTGATCCTTCAGACCTGGAAGCTCTCACTCCCAACCACCTCTTGCTCCTCAAGTCAAAGCCGTCCCTACCTCCAGGCTTCTTTGTGAAGGAAGAGCTCTACTCCCGCAGGAGATGGAAACAAGTCCAGTATATGGCAGACATATTCTGGAAGCGATGGACAAGAGAATATCTACCTCAGTTACAGGAGTTACAGAAGTGGACTCGTGTGACTCGCAATTTCGCTGAAGGTGATGTTGTCCTGATCGTTGACGACTGTGCGCCCAGAAACTCCTGGGTCTTAGGCAAAGTCATTGAAGTGGTCCCGGACAAACTCGGCTTTGTGCGCCGGGTCCGCGTCAGGACGAAGACATCTACACTAGACAGACCCATCACAAAGGTTTGTCTCCTCCAAGAAGCAACATGAGGCAATGGTAAAGACCGTTCTCCTCCGGTGCGCTATGTGCTGGTAACCTCTGGCGCCATATCTTGGTTACCCTATATCAGAGACATTTTTTGTTAAGTTAAAATTCCAGTTTTGGCTCCTCTTTTGTTATAGTTTGGTAATTGTCTCTATTTTGTAAGAGAAATTAGGGGCCGGTATGTAGGAGCCTAAACACACAGTTTTGGACTATGATATAGAATTAAAGTTATTTGTTGTTCTTCATGTAGTTGGGGATTTTCTGCAGCTAAGAGCCCCTTTTATTCTGATATATATATGTATAATATTCATGTTTTAAGAAATTTAGTTGAACAGACCAAGCCAGGAGATTGTTAATTAATATAGAAGTAAGTTTATTTTGTTATTTGCTTCTTTAAGAAACTGGTAGAATTTCCGGTTTAGTGCCGTAAGTGCTTCCGGGGTCAAGGGGCAGAGGGCAATGTAAAGGCTGAGGCGATACAGTTTTTGTACCGTAGTTGTAGCATTTTAGAGCGATATTCAGCCAACTTTAGTTTTTTATAGCGGTGGTTTTCTGGATCACTCCTGTTTTTTGAGACGTACCTGTGGAACACAATAAATGTTTGTTGACGTCCTTTCTACAACGGAGTACTGTGGAGTTTTTCACGGCTAACAACAACTAGCTGCTGCAACACGAGTGACAAAATTCAGCTTCGGAAATTCCAGCCCTCACAACAGTCCTCTTTTGTTTCCAGGATCAACAATTAACTGATCAGAAAGTCTAAGAGGGCTGCATGAAGTGTTTCAGAGGATTAAAGCTTAAAGCTCTGAGTGTAATTTGTGTAATTATTTCCCAATTCAACAAAATGAACTTTTTGTAAAAAAAAAATATATATATAAATACAGTGAAAACCAAATAAAACATACTATTAAAAATATTTTTCTTAAAAAAATATTCTGGTGGGTTTGTGGAAAAACATTATTTTTGTCTTCTTTTGTTCTCTAATAAGAGTTTATATAGTCGCTTACATCATTCAGCCATAAGATTAGAACCACTCCCATGCAAAGAAGTGATGTGGCTCATTTTGTTGCAACTTAATGTTCTGGGAAAACTTTCATTCTGGCTTTAAGACAGATGAGACTCAGTGAGTTTGTAGCATGTCACAGTCCCTTGGATTTAAATGCAAACTGTTCCACAGAGGTTTTAAGGTCAATAATTTAGTTGAAAATAATTGAATAAACATTCTGAAAGAGCAGTTACATGTGAAGTCATGAGCAAACTGTCAGCTAAACTGGGTCAATAATGACTAATTTTGAATATAGATGAATAGTTCTTTATGAGCAATTCAGATAAAGGGATTTTCATGCCTGTCTCTTGTTTTGATGCTGTCAGTCAGAGGAAGTATTATGCAAATGATCCGATATCAGCAGGAAAAAGTCTGTATCAGAGCTACTTTGCAGGAACTAGTGTCTGATGTACAATGTTACTGTGTTACGTTTTCCCAAAAGCAAAACCCAAGTGTGACTCAGGTTTGTTACAAAACAGCCCACAACCACACCCAAACTCCAGAACAAAAGTGTACAAATGGGTTCTAAAAGGTAGTAATGAGAAAAAAATCCACACTACTACCCACTGATTCTATCAAAGGATAGATGGAATAATATTAATGTGAACGAAACAATAAACCAAAGGTGGAGATATGGGGAAAACAAAGGTGTATCCCTTTTGTGCAAACTGTAAATGGACCAAGTCTTAAACTCACAGAAAGCCAACAATAAATTGACAATCTGATCTCCCAAAGTCTCAAAACACTACTGACATGTGCTTTGAAAACTTCCCAAAAAACCATCTGAGAAAGATTCTGCTCTGCCTTATAAAGCCCTCCCACTGATTCCAACAGCAGGTGTGCTCCTCCTCCCAGGTGGAACCTATGAGTCCCAATCAACTGCAGGAACAATGGTAACCAAAACCAAAAAAACAACAATAGACAAAGAATCCCTCCAATTTCATCAAATCAATTAATTTGCATCTAACAATCCATAACAACTGTTTAATTTACTTCTAAGCTTCATGAGTGTACTTCACTCCAGTTCTGAAAATAATAATGTTCTGCATGCATACTCTCCCGGGGACATCATCATTGGAGGACTGTTTCCTGTCCACTTACAAACCAACAGAAGTGAAAAGCCTGAAGACTTCATCTGTACAGAGTAAGAATCTTCTCTTTCAGATGATACAGAAATGAATCTTTTATGGAGTTTCATGATTTCTGTTTTCTTTTTACAGCTATAATTTTTAAACGTTCCTGCAAAGTCAATATAATAAGTAAATATTACCACATTCCAATAGAATTAATCCAGTTCCAAAAAGCTGTGGCAACACGTGAGCAGTGGACAACAATCTAAGCATTAAAATGTGTCAAATTTATAATGTTGTAGCCTCAGAGACCCAGACTACTACAAACCTTTTAAAGATTTGTTTTAATGTCGTCTTCTTTAATAACTTTTTATAATTTCTGAAAATTCTAAACATTTTGTGTTCAAATAAAAAAGACAAATGTATTTTAATTATACTTTTAAATTCAAATTGTAATATCCATCAAATATTTGGTTAATCGTGTTATAAGCTTTTGTTGTTCTCTGCTTTTAATTTTTTTTTTTTTCAGAATTTCCATGTAATATGATCACAGAATCCAACACACTGCTGCATGTGTTCTCGTGTTTGGATGTGTGCTGCTTTTGACTGATATTAGCATGTGCTTTGTTTATATATAAAATTAGTTCTTCACTGCTTCAACAGACAGTCCTATTAGTTTTGTGTCATATGTAAAAAAAGGGGATTTCCAAATTCAAGCACATCTTTATGAGAACAACTTCAAACCAAGAAGAGGAAAAAAGAAAAACAGACACAATCTTATTATCATCTTTGCTGATGTTCAGCATCTTTTTTCACTAAAAAGTCATAATTCTATCAATTTCTATCCTTGTAGCTGATTGGGTAAAGACATCTTTATGTCTGAAACTTGCACAACTTAAAATCTCTGAATGATTTACAGACAAATCTGACTGTAAATATCATAACTGCATACACTGTGAAGATAAATATTATTTTCCTAATGTATTCTGTTGTATAATTTGAGTCTATACTTTTGTTTCAGCTGTTTGTATATAATGTGTAACCAGTGGTAACATTTATGCTTATGTAGCTGCTTATTATTATAATATCCCCAGTTGATTAGAATAATAAAATAAATGAATATAAGACTCTTACATGAAAAAACACAATTTCTTGAGAATTTGAAAATTATGAGTAACTCTATAATATTACAGAATATATTTTGAAATAATTGTGCTTTTTTCAGTTTTGCTAAAAATAAATCAAAGATGGATTTGTGTGTGTTTCTTTTACTTTCATCTTTACCATTAGGAAATGCACAAAGATTTTACCTTTGCTCATTTTTTAATGAAGAAATCGTCTCTAGTCCTAAAACAGATTCAATAGCTGCTTTTATGCGTACATCCACCAGCAGCCATGTTTGTTTTGCTTTGTCTGCCTGGACACTTGCTGCCAATCATACCTGAACACCCGCCCCAAAGCACAATTCTAACACATGATTGGTCTGAAAAATTTTTTGACCGAAATAGACGGTTTTCAATGGAGCAGTACAAGACGGATTTTCGTGGGTTTGGAAAACTCCATATCACGCGAGAATCCATCTTGCAGCGCAAGGTTATATTTCTATTCAGGGATGCAGAGAGCTAGTGTTTATCTCCAGCTGTCACTGGGCGAGAGGCGGGGCTACACCTGGACAGGTAGCCAGTCCATCACAGGGCTACATATGGACAGACAACTATTCACACACACCTAAGGACAATTTAGAGCTGCCAGTTACTCTCAAGCATACTTTTGGTCTGTGGGAGTAAACTTCCTGGAGAAAACCCCACATGCACGAGGAGAGCACGCAAACTCTATGTTGCTGTGAATTCACGTAATAAATGATCATTGATAAATGAGGAGCCTGTTCAATAATAAAGGGGTTATTATAGCAGATCAACATGCTGTTCATCATGTTTTAAAGAGACAGACCACCACAGGAAACAAGGCCTAACTGCAAGAGGAGGAAGATCTAAAGCCTTTTTGCTGTTGAAACTGGTTTATCAGCTGTACTTTAACGACCATGATGTGCGATGAATCGTTCTGTGTGAGAGATTCAAATCACCTTCATTTTTTTTTGTACCACTATGAAGTTCTGAGAATGTCAGAATGATTTTGTCACACAATGCAAATGATTCACTGGTTATTGGAGAAAATTTATACCGAGGTGTTGTTCAGGAACTAGTTCACACTCCATTCAGAAGACCACAGCGTCCACACATCTGATGGAACTGCATACATTAACAATGTTACTGATACAGTTACTTCTAAGCTTCATGAGTGTATTTCACTCCAGATCAGAAAGCCGTATTCTGCATACGTACTCTCCTGGTGACATCATCATTGGAGGACTGTTTCCTTTTCACTCTGAAGTTGACAAAAGCTCAAATCAGACAGCCATCTGTTCTGAGTAAGTATGTTTTCATTTAAATTAAATTACAGGGTGGGCCATTTATATGGATACATCTTAATAAAATGGGAATGGTTGCTGATATTAACGTCCTGTTTGTGGCACATGACTCATGAAAGAATAAAGTCACGTTAACACCAAGCACACCATTGTTTTTCTTGTGAAATTACCAATAAGTCTGATGTGTCACATGACCCTCTTCCTATTGAAAAAACAAAAGTTGGATCCAAGATGGCCGACTTCAAAATGGCCACCATGGTCACCACCCATCTTGAAAAGTTTGCCCCCTCACATATACTAATGTGCCACAAACAGGATGTTAATATCACCAACCAATCCCATTTTATAAAGGCGTATCCATATAAATGGCCCACCCTGTACTCTACACACATGTATGGGAATAAATTATTGCTAAAGTTTCATGATTTCTGTTTTCTTTTTACAGCTATGATTCCCAAACGTTCCTGCAAAGTCAAGTGATGATATACGCCATTGAAGAAATTAACCAACGCACTTCGAGACTGTTACCCAACCTCACCTTAGGATATGAAATCTATGATACTTGTGCAGATGTGAGTCTTGCCATCAGAGAAACTCTTCAGCTGATGAAGAACCAGTCAGACCCCAGCAGTTGTCTACTACCTGAAGATATTGATTCGTTGTTACCTGAACCTCAAACAAAGGTGGTGATTGGTGAGAGGTACTCTGAAATATCTACAGCTGTGGCTCGAATTCTTGCCCTGACATCAGTTACCCAGGTTCGTTGTTTCTGAGTTTGAGTCTCACTAATAATCTAATAATAAACTTTAAATCTATCCAGATTATAACATAATCGTATGTTTGCTTGTACAGATTAGTTATGCATCAACTAGTGAGTTGCTCAGCAAGAAATCCAAGTTTCCCACTTTTTTCCGGACTGTTCCAAGTGATGCATTTCAGACAAAAGCCATTTATGAGCTGGTGAAGGAGTTTAACTGGAAAACAGTTGCCATTATAGGAAGTGATGATGAGTACGGGAAATACGGCAGTGATGGACTTCAACACATCTTCAGTGAAAATGATATCTGTGTTGATTTTGTTGAGATTTTGTCAGATAAATTTGATCAAAATGGAGTATCGACTGAAAAAAAAAAAACAGACCCGATTAAAAAAATCAAATCCTCTACAGCTGAAGTCATCATCATGTTCACCAAAGACACCAATGTTGAAACAATTTTGAAAGAAGTAATTGAAAACAACCTGAACAGAACATGGATTGCTAGTGATGCATGGTCCACTGCACCCAGGATCTCCATGATGGCAGGGATCGAAAAGATCGGGCCGGTTTTTGGATTCATCTTTAAAAAGAATGAGGTTCCCGGTTTCAGAGATTACGTCCGTTCAATGTTCAACAGAAGTACGAACAAGATTCTTGATTATCACATGACTCATTATCCACTTTGCTCGAATGATTCTGAGGAGAATATAGAATGTAATCGCTCCATGACGTGTTCTGACCCAAAGTGCTTGGCCTCTTTCGTTGATCAGGATGAATCTTACAGCATCTACTTAGCTGTTCAGGTGATTGCTGAGGGTCTCAGAAACCTGCTGAAATGTGACGATCAGAGATGTGAACGGACCCAATTTACAGCCTCTGAGGTAAAGTGAAGATATTTTAGTAAAATACTTTGTTAGTAATACTTTGTGTGTCCTATAAACTTTCAGCTGGTTACACTGTATTGAAGAGGGTAGTTTATCATTTCAATCACTTTTGATTTGACACTCATGACCACACATTAAAATAACCCTAAAAATCATTTCAAGAACATTTTTTTTGCTCATTTGAAGGTTGAACAATTACATCATCATGTTCAGCTGAAATTGGACATATTGGAGTCTTTCATCTCAAAATAATGTCACATTTCTTAAGAGCTGATCAGTTTCTAAGTTTTTTAGTTTCATTGCTTGTATGTTTGGGTTTTTATTTTTGCAGCTTCTTGAGGTAATCGAGAAAGTCAACTTTACTGTGAACACAACAAACCTCTATTTCAAAGATGGAGACCCAAGTTTAGGATATGATATTATGTACTGGAACTATTCTGTGTCCCGTCAAGGAATGGAAATTCAAACCATTGGAGAGTACTGGCCTGACGGAACCATCACACTTAGAAAGTTTCCAAAGGATCTCTTCCAAACGATGAAATCTGTGAATGTGAGAAGAAATCTTAAATATTTCATTATATGTATAATTAACACATCATGTGTTAATTAAGTTGTTTCTTTTAAAGGTGACTGCTTTCAATTGCTCCAAAATATGTGACCCGGGAAAAATGTTGAAAATAAAAAGTGGACGCTGCTGCCATGAATGTATTCAATGTACGGATGGAGAAATTTCAAATGGTGAGTGTTGGACTTAAAACCTTCTCTTGAAAAAAACACCACTGTCCGCTGAATCTCTGACTTGGTTATGTTAAAGAGGCCCTTCCATTAAAAACAGTGTTTCTGAGGTTTGTGTTGAATATTTTAGCTCCACAGGTGTTCTTACCTTCATAGTGGGTGTGAAAACAGGTCAACAACTTCTCTTTCAGTTTTAATCTCTCAAACTACGCAGGTGGTGATAAAACCCGAGTTCTCCCGAGTCCAAACGACCTGTATCTGTTTCATCACAACTCCTTTGTTCGTTAGTATTCATCAGCTCCCGCAGTTGAAACCACACCTAGCATGCTGCTGGCTAAAAGCTGTTAGCATAAGACGTAGCAAACAGGAAGAGAGAACGCCTGACGTGGCCATGCACAGCGAGGCAGGAAACAGTATACCTTGCTCTCATAGGCTAGTTTGTTAGCCAATCAGAGTCCAGCAAATTAGCATAATGAATATGAACGAGCTGCTGTCGAAGCGGCTGAAGCAGCCTGACGGAAGGAGCCGGAACCACCCGAATTTTAACGCAGACAGATTGAAAGGTCTGTTAATCAGTGTTTCCTGACGTTTTTTAGATATAAAATGTTTCATATTACTGGTTAATACTTAAGAAATAACCACAAAGTCCTGAAATTTGTATGAAATGACCTCTTTAATGGATTATTTTCTATGTTCTTAATAATGTATTTTGACATAGTTTTACATTTGTATTTCGCTCCCCTGTCATTAAGTGCAGTCACACATTCAGAACAGAATTTACCAGATTTAAAAAAACATATCAAATTTGTTTACCATGATTTCACAACTGTTCAATTTTCCCCACATTTTTGTCCTTTTATCTGATCCTAGTTTTGGTATTCTTATTTAAATAAAGTAATTTAAAACATGTTTTGTTTTTCTTTGTTTACCTCTGTAGGGACAGAGTGTAAGAAATGTGGAACACATCAGTATTCGTCTGATAAAAGAGATCAATGTCTCAACAAAACTAATGAGTATCTCAACTGGGACGATCCCATTTCCATTACTTTGAGTTTTTTCACGGTCCTTGGAATCCTCATCATCATTGTATTCTTCATTATTTTAAAACTGAACAGTGGAACTCCTGTTGTAAAAGCAGTTGGAGGTTGTTTGGGCTTCTTAGAGCTCCTTTCTCTTCTGTTCAGCTTCTGCCTGACTTCAACCTTCCTGGGAAAACCCACAAAAACATCCTGTGCAGGCATCCCTCTCTTTGGTTTTGGTTTTTCCTTGTGCATGTCCTGCATTTTGGTCAATTTGTTTCAAATTATGCTGGGTTTTAACTTTGAAGTGAGAGTGAGGTCATGGATTTGGAAACTGAATCGGCCAATGGCTGTAGTCATCACTGTAGCTGGGATCCAGTTGGCTGTGTCTATTTTATGGCTGATTTTATCTGCGCCAGAGCCGACTGATGAAGACAAAAAAGAAATTATTTTGCACCAGTGTAAAATGAATGATCACAAGTTTTTCATAGCCACGATAACTTACAATGCTTTCCTTGGGGTCATTTGTTTTCTCTTTGCATTCAAAAGCAGAGAGCTACCAGATTTGTACAGAAATGCATCATTAATTGCTATCAGCATGGTGCTTTTTTTAATCGTTTGGATTATCTTCATCCCTCTTTTTCTCACCTTGGAAGGGAAGTACAAACCAGCTACAAACTGTGCAGCGATTCTTATTTCTAGCTACAGCATCCTGGGCTGCCACATGGCTCTCAAGTGTTATATTATACTGTTCAGGAAAGAGCTTAATAATGAGAACGCCATTTCTGAGTATATCAGAAAGCATTATGAGCAGAAAGGCTTGGCTGTAATTAAATGAATGAACTCATATCCAGATGTTTCCTGACAAAAATCTCCTGCAGAATCTCATTCTGACAAGAAATTACTGGAAATTTGTGGCTTTTTATTACATTTTAAAAGTGTGGCTTAAATTACACTTCTTTCGAGTGAATGTTGTAAATTGACCAGCAAGTCAAGTTTGTATTTATTTTTAAGCTTATCTTCTAACAGAAGAAGCAAATAGTTGCAGTAAAAAACAAACCCCCCTTAAGGTCAGTTTTCTGACTTGCTCTATGTCCTTACACAATAAAATTGAAGCCTTTTAGTTCAGCTGCTCAGTGCAGAAGCAGGTCTTGGTATTAAATTCTTTCAATATTCAGTTTTCCTTGAAGCTCATAAAGGGGCAATTTCCTACAGGTGTGCAAAACTGCATTTCCTGTTTTCTCTCCTCTGTAATCTGCTTTCATTGTGCTAAAAGAAGCTTCTGTTTCTGGGTAAATTTTGGAAACAGCCTGCAGCTCAAACTTCATTTCATTCTTCATTTTTTTTAATTTATTGTATCTCCTATTTAGCCAATGCTGTAATAAAGTGAAGGAAAGATTTTCAGAAATGCCATGCACACAGCTCAAAAAGGTGAACAGAAACTTCCATCTACCCACCACAATAAAATGGAAAGAAAAACAGCTAAAATTAGTACTTCCATACCATCATATATGAACTCTGTTTATTTGCATCTTTTTTTTTTTTGGGTCAAAGCCACAAAATTGAGCTGAAAAGTGGCATTTGGCTTTAGAGTCATGTATTATAGGCTGCTGGTTGAGTTAAACTCCAGAATTAATCTGATTTTTTAAGTTTTCAATCATATTTTCATTTCTCATTTCAAAATAAAAGTTATGTAATTCCATTTTTAAAGTATGTTATGTTGCTCTATATAAAATCCCAAGAAATATTATTTGCTTCCTTGTTGAAATGTGACCTATTAGGAAAAACACCTGAAGAGTTTAACATGATACTTTATTCTAAACATTATTTAATTTGCTTAATACAAACGTGAAGTTGGGCTTCGACATAAAATCATTAGCATGTGTTTTGTTTAAATCCAATATTTTTATTTGGGCAGGTCTTATGACAAGTTATATTTCTTAATTTGCACATTTGGAAAAATGACATGTGATTAGAAAAGTAATTTTTATCTAACAGAATAAGTAAAACAATAAAACTGAAGAGTGAAAATAACAAACATGTTACATTAGCACTGCAAAAACATTATGTATGACTCAATCTGTTTAACTGGTTAAAATGATTAAATGTTTAATGATTAAAATTTTATATCTACTTCTTACTCTTTTTAAAATTGAAGTAACTGGTTTTATTTTAAATGTTTTGGAATCAGTAAATATCTCTGCTGACCGCTGATTCAGAGAACTGTTCCTTATCATGTATCATGTAATGTTGTTTTTTCAGGATTATTCACACAATTAAAGAGAAATGTTCATACTTCTTTTGTTTTGTACTATTAAATTTTGTATCTGCAGAAGCACAAACACCTTTTAAAAAATAAATAATTTACACTCTTGCTCCCCCTTCAGGTTACAATGTGTAATTGCAACATTTCCTGGATGGTTCTTTGTAAAAAACAAAACAAAGTTTGAACTAATCATGTAACATAATGTGATTAAACCTAAAGCTCTTGAATTTTGTGACAAAGGATTTTTTATTGACTGCTGTTAGTTTTATCTTGAATAATAATATAAATAATACAAATAAAACACGTGAATAAAATGCATCTTATTCTTGTTACTAATACATACTGATACATTCTATTTGGTGAATGATCAAGTGTCTTGTAACACAGATTTATTACTGGTCATGTAAAAGTAACTTAATGATAACACAAAGGCATAAACAGCCCTTACATAAACATTCATATATGCTGATATGAAGATGATTTTATAAATGTGTGTAACAGATTTCTACTTTGGAACCTCTACTCCATAAGACTACCAGATCCAGCAGGTAAACTTTCCCATTAATGAGTCCAGTCACAGAATGTGAGTTTAAACGAGTCAAAAAGGTGAAAGAAGTCTTCTGTCAGCAGATGTGTGTGTGAAAATCACCAGCAATTAAATACGGTCATATTTTAATATAATTCTTGCTTATAAATTTACTAAAAGATAAAATCTTTGTTGTATTTTGGTGGGAGGTAGACAACGACAAAAAACAGAGAGAAAAATGCTGCTGCTCAGAGCTGCTTTAGTCTTAGAGACATCCATCAAAACATTCTTCAGAAAGTATCTAGAAAGGGTTCGAAGGACATAAAGAGTCTGATTTGGTCCACCTTAAATTAATATGCTGATATGGTGAGAGGTTAGGGGACAGGACTAGATGGTCAATATTACTCAATATTATTATGGCTCATCAATGTTTATATCTAAAATAAAACTTGATGTTCATCCTGTTTTTAAAGGCATTGATCTCTATATGGATAAAAACTGCATAAGCAGTCAGATATAGAGACGTTTTGTTGTCCAAACCTGTTTATCTGAGTAACTTTGGCAATCTTGAGTTTCAACAATGAATCGTTCTGTATGACAGATTCAAATCATCTTCTTTTTTTTTATCCCACTCTGAAGATTTGAAGCTGTCATCGTGAGTCTAACTATCAATGCAAATTATCCACTATTACTCAGCAAAAATGTATACAGAGGTGTCGGACAAAAACTAGTTCACGTTCCACTCAGAAGAACACAGCGTCCACACATCTGATAGAACTGCATGTACAATGTTGCTGTTTAATTTACTTCTAAGCTTCATGAGTGTACTTCACTTTTTTCTGGACCGTTCCAAGTGATGCATTTCAGACAAGTAAAATACTGTGTGTCCTATAAACTTTCAGAGTTTTACAGAGTTTTGCTTTTAATAAAAAAGTTGTAAAAGTGTTTAAAATGTCCTTTTTAATTAGACTCTATTAATTTGTTGTGTGCACCTGGTATTACAACTGCTTTAAAAACTTACAATTTTAGGATGTTTAAGAACTGAAATATTTCAAGTTGTTTCTGGAGCATATATTCATCTTGTTATCAATCTGTCAAAATGTACTGCTCAATAAAAATGTGTAAAAATCCAATTCTTAGATTAAATAATTTAGGAGCAGGTTTCAGGTCAGGTTTCAATCTGACACTAGACCAATAATATAATACCTAAGATATTAGATTTTTATGTGACAAACAAACTTGTCCTTATATTAATTTGATTTTATTTAAAGTTTTCTCCACAGCTTTTTCAGGAAATCAAGAAAGTCAACTTAGTTGTAGACGCCACAAAGTTAAACTTCACGAATGGAGATCCCAGTTTAGGATATGATATTGTTTACTGGAACCATTCTGCCCCCGATCAGGATGAGAAAATACAACCTATCAGAGAGTATTTACCTAGCGGAGAAATCAGACTTCCAGAAAGACTTACCAAAATGATGAAATTTGTAAATGTGAGATGATAAAATATAAAGGAATTAATGTCCTAAAACGTCTGATTCTGTGCTAATTTTATTGTGTTTTTCCAAGGTGACTGTGTTTGAATGTTCCAAAACATGTGAACCAGGAGAGATGTTGGAAAGAAAAGAACATACATGCTGCTTTCACTGTACTAAATATAACAAGGGATTTTATTCACCTGGAAACGATTAGAGTTTTATTAGATATAATTTAGATAGTTACAGTCTACAACCCGGCAATAAGGAACAAAACTGTTTACAACCTTAATGTACTTCATTCCTGTTAAAAAAAACTTCAAAATAAGACAAAACTGAATTTACATACTATTTAAAGTTTATAGAACATGCTACGCTACAAATTCACAGGAATTTCCCAAATTATGCCAAACATACCAAATATACACAAATATTTTTGTGGTTTACTCAAACATTCCAGTGTTCCAAACCAACCTTTTGATATTTACATATATGAGATGTGTGTTTTGAACTCAGCTGTTGTGTGTTTTTTCTTTTGCAGGTTCGGCATGTGAGCCCTGCCCAAATATGACCTACTCGAATGAACAAAGGAGTCAGTGTTTAAACAAAACTGATGACTTTCTCATGTGGACAGATCCCGTTTCCATCACTCTGGGGGGGTTTCGCAGCATTAGGAGTAATTATTATTATTGTGTTTGCTATTGTGATCAGAATTAATTGTCACACTCCTGTTGTGAGAGCAATTGGAGACTGCTTGAGTTTCTTGGAACTCTGTTCTCTGGTGTTTAACTTCTGCCTTATCTTTAACTTCCCATGAAAACCCACTGTAAGATCTTGTGTAGGCATCCCTCTGTTCGGTTTTGGTTTTTCCTTGTGCATGTCCTGCATTTTGGCTAACTTGCTTCAGATTTTGCTGGGTTTTAATTTTGAAGTGCGGTTTAGATCCTGGATTAAGAAAATTCATCAGCCAATATTTGTGGTCATAATCGTCTCTGGCATCCAGCTGGCTGTGTCTGTTACATGGCTGATTTTAATCCCACCCCTTCCTAAAGCAGCAGAAAAAACTACAACCATCTTGCACCAGTGTAAGATGGGCGATGACTCCCATAAGTTGTTCATAGCTACAATAACTTATAATGCTTTTTTGGGCTTCACTTGTTTCCTCTTTGCATTTAAAGGTAAACAGCTGCCAGATTTGTACAAAAATGCATCATTAATCACAGTCAGCATGGTGCTGTTTCTGATCATACGGATCATCTTCCTCCCACTTTTTCTCACCTTGGAGGGAAAGTTTAAACCAGCTGTAAGCGCTGCAGCAATTCTTATTTCTAGCTACAGCATCCTTGGATGTCATCTGGCCCCCAAGTGTTATATTGTGTTGTTCAGGAAGGAACTTAACAATGAAAACGCCATTTCTGAGTACATCAGAAAGCATTATGAGAGGAAGGGCATGGCTGTGGTTAAATAATAACCAAACACACATCCCATTCCTCTCCACTGCAAGCCAAAATGTATAAAAAATCCTTCCTGAATACTTTTGCAAGACATTTGCACAACATTTGTTTGGTTTTATAAGTGTAACAGATCAGCACAGAGCTCTGATGTTCACCACAAACCATGAAACCCAGCACAGCTCTGTGTGTCATGTGCCTGTGTTTGCCAGATGACTATTCATTCTGTAGAATCAGACATTGGCATATACTTTGTTTATATCCAAATTCAGTTTTAATCTGCTTTTGTAAACTTGTCAGTTTTTTTAATCTATGTTTCAAAGATAAAAATGTGAACTCCAAAGTAGCTAATATGTTATTACTCACTTATTCTCTAGTAGCTTGATTATTTAAATAAATTCAAACTTTACTTAAATGTTGTTCTGACTGCAAATGTCATGAAAGAAACGTCTGTTTAATGAATTTAACTGTGATAATGAACGGATGTGTTACTCTACTTTTTTGGTTTGTTTTAGATTGTTACAAAATGATGAATTCACTTTAAATTAATTCTAGCTTAGTTTATCAGGAGCACCAGGATAACTCAGCTAGCTGAATTTAAATTTTACCTCATAACTTGAAAACCAGAAGCTGAAGGGTTGACTCAAAACCCACAAAACACTGCTGTGCCTGTCTCTATGTTCACTCTCCCTTCAGTTCAAAACGTTCTCCAGTTTTCTTTTAAAATAAAGAAGTTCCACCATCATTGTCCTGATCTTCAGTGCAACATTGAAGATGCAGCCCTACAACCTGCAGAGCCTTAAGCACCTCAGAGAGAATCTCATTCACCTGGTCACCATGTAGCTTTAGAAAAATGTAAAGGTTCGACTCCCCCCTTAGTCCTCGGGCTCTTCCTCCTCTGGAGGAGTTCAAATCTCAGCCACCAGATGGGGCTACTGAGATTCAGAAAATAAAGGTAAGAAATAAAATCTTCCATTTATAGTTCATATTTACATAAAAACACAGACACCTGACTCGGCTCTGCACCTAATGTTTTATTTATTAAAAAAATACAAAACTTCAAAAAGTTTCCATAGGAAAGCAATATGAATGTGCAATCCCGTCTCTTTCATATCCAGTTAAAATGTGTGGTTATGTATCATTAATATTACAAACAGAATGTTGAAACAAATAAGAAATAAGGAGAAGAGAGGCACCGTCTGCTTTTTGAGTCCCTGTTTTAAAGTGTTAATCTTTAAGATGTTTGCAGACTGGTCAGAAGCATGTAGATATAAACGGTACTGACATGCAGCGTGTGATTCTTCTTACTGAAGAACGTTGATGACCTACCTACTATAAAACGATAGAAACTAAAAGCAAATACATGAGATGTTTCTTCAGATCTTGAGGATTAACACTAGAGAGGTTCTGTACTAAAGTGGAGATCACGGAAAATAATATAGCAGCCATTTGAGAAACTGAATCACCTCCAACCACCTCTTTAAATAAAATGACCCGTTTACCCACCATGCTGTCTGAAACTGTTTTACTTTAAGATAAATTAATAACTTCTCAGTTCTCAGACTACAGCAGTGCATAAACCAGAACAAAGCAGTCCTGTTTGGAGACCGTAGAGATGGTCCGAGTGTGATTCAGCCTCAGTTCAGTTTGATCCCCGGCTTTTATACAGAACACAGAAATGTGCAACGTGTCCCTCTCATTCTCCAGTCAAGTAACTGTCCTCAAATGTCACATAATTGGACAGAGTTCTCTCCAGACATAATTGCTAGATCTAAGGAACATTGTTGTATTCTGCCGCGTGTTTAAACCACATTAGCGCGGCACGGCTTAGTGGGCATCTCCAAGCTGCTCTCTCGGCCGCAGCATGCCGGCACTTCAAACAGGGAAGACTCCTCTGCAGGAGCTGGAAGACCCTCAGAGCAGATCTGATACACATGTTGCCTGAAATTAAAATATTTACATTCAGGTTAGATATCACAAGAACTCTGAAACGTGGAAGTTTCCTCATGACTCAGTTGAATGGCAGCAACTCACCAGGCGGGTCGAGACATGATGTAGTGAATATCAGGTCTCTGAAATCCGTTGAAGGTGGAGGAAGCAGCCACAGTGTAGGCGCCCATGTTCTCAAAAACCAGCCAGTCACCCACCTGCAGGTCTGGCAGGTAACACTGCTCCACAATACGGTCCAGACCGTCACATGTTGGACCCCAGATACTGCAGGGGTACAGGACCTCATCTGGTTTTGGCTTCTGTACGTAGAAATAGAAAAATGAGTCTCAAATTTTGCATTTTTGATGTTTTATATTCAAGATAATAAAAAAAACACTAAATTTCACAAACCTTATGTAGTGTAGGCAAACAGTGAGCATGGTCATAGAGTATGCAGTTGAAGGACCCATAGACCCCATCGTTGACGTAGTACATCAGAGTCCTGTCACTGGTCCCTTCATCTTCCTCTGTAGAAAAAAAAAAATATATATATATATATATATTTTATTAAAAGTAACCGACATAATGTAGGACAAAAACTTCCAAATTGTATCCTAATCAAAGCTTTTACCATCTGAAGCAGTCTCGTCCTCCATGATGACTTTCTTGGCAATGATGTTCACAACCAGCGTGTAAGCAGACGCCACATAGAAGCGTCCCGGCTCAGCGATGATTTTAACGCCAGCATCAACAGGAAAGTACTTGTCGAGTGCTGGGTTGATTACTGCTGTGATCTACAATCAACCACCACGAGTCAGTCCACAAGTTACACACAAAAGCAGTTAAACTGCATAAAGACTAGTGCTTTAGTTATACAGGTATTAACAGATGCTTGTTACCTCTTCGAATTTAAGTTCAGAATCATCTGAACCAGGAAAACCACCTCCAATGTCCAGAAGATCCATCATGAAGCCCAGCTCCTCCTGCAGGTCACAGAATTTGGTTTTAGTTTTCTTTGTCACCTGAGAACCAACATGGATTACACAGAAGCATAGACGACATCAGCCATAACTCACCCCCATATCAAAGACACAACGAGCATCAGCGATAGCTTTGGTGTAGGTCTCTGCGTCAGTGCAGCCGCTGCCAACATGGAAACTGACACCGATCACGTCCAGCCCTAGTTCCTTTGCCCGCTCCAGAAGGCTTCGGCAAGCTTTAAGAGGGGCCCCAAACTTCACACTCAGACGACACACAGCTTTCGAGTCATCAGTGGCAATACGCAATACCAGCCTAGGCACAAAACAGGAGCAGTGTTAGCAAAAAGGCTGATGCAGAGGAAAAACTAATGATTCGATCTAAAAGGCTGAAGAGTCTTACTTGGCATCGTCATGGCAACGGGCCACTTTCATGAGTTCCACTTCACTATCGAAGGTCATCATCTGTACCCCATGTGAGGACGCATACTTTATCTGAGAAACTTGTTTGCAGGGATTGGCATAAATGATTCTGCTTGGATCGACTCCCAAAGACTGAACCATCTGAATCTCCGTCTGCAGGGAGACAAAGAATAATCAGCAAAAAAAAAACAAAAAAAAAACAATGTACCGATGCTGTTTCATCTAAAATTCAAGAGAGCTGCTGTGGCTTTCCACTAAGAGCATCAGTGGAAATGTTCCAAAAAGGCACCTTGCTTGCGCAGTCAAAGCCGGTTCCCAGAGATGCCAGGGTCATGACTACAGCCTGGCTGTCGTTACACTTGACAGCGTAGAATGGAGTAACACGAGGCAGCGCCCTCATCCAGCGTAGGTGTTTCTTTAAGACATCTCCCAAGTCACACACATAGAAAGCATCACGGTCATCCTGCATCAGATGGAAAAAACATAATACCCAGTTAACAGTGTGGATTTCAGTTTACATTCTCCTGATTGTCACAAAACAAATGGGCCCATCTGTGTATTACATAAACAGGACCAGCACAGGATGCTTACCGTCATGGATGACTCATTGATTTTCTGCTCAACAATATCGCGAGCAGAGAAACCCTCGTCAAGGAAAGAGAATTCAAAATTTGTCTGTGTGGCAGTGTTCATCCTTGCAAGGACTTGTTTTTTTTTAATCCACGCGTAAACTGAAAAAAAAAAAAAAAGGAAAAAACAGATTAAAAACCTGAAGCTTTGACAGCACCTTGTGTTTCATTGATTACTCAACTCGATTACATTCCTCATGGATAAGATTAAAGCCTGTAATGGTACACAGATGAGTAAGCCCTGAAGCATTTGGGCGAAACACTTACTTGGATATGAAAGAGTTAGAAATTGGATCTCTCGTGACTCAGGTGCAAAGAGGCCAAGGCGGCTCCCCGGTGAAATTAACCCCCTTTAAATAATACTCAAGGCCAGGGCCAGTTGAGCAGCTGGAGCGTGAATTCCTTGAGTGAGGATTCTATAAACAAGATTAGACTATTATACGATAAATATATAAAATGTTGCATAATTCAAGGAAAAAGTGACAATACATGAACTCAGAATTCCCTTCACTGTTACCCAGCTTGTTATCAACACACAAGTCAATTAAAACAGATTTCTTTAGTTAGAACTACATTTATTTTAAAATATCCAGTTCACTATTATACAGGAAAAAAGTCATTCAAAATGCCGAGCGTCTAAGCAACGCCCCGCCAAACATCTAATCCAATCAGAAGAAGATCCGCCCTCAACTTGAACAGACTGAGCGAAAACGAGCCAATCAGTAACAGATATTTCCCTGACGTCAATATACCGGTTCCGCTTGGACCACTTCATGCCATGAGGCGACATTCACTGAATTTTATCTGAATATTAAAACAGTTAAACAAAACTGAAAACACATTTTAAGGCTTAAAATGTTAAACAACATGACAAAAAAATAGATTTACTAGTACTGAAACACTAAAATGAGCCTGTAAATGACATGTAGCGATCTTCTGTGTAACAACGCAGTTAGCTAATCATTGTCAACCCGGCCACGTAGTAGTTTTGTAACAATCGCCGTTAGACGCTGAAATAAACGGACGTCTCTGTAAGAAAAAGCAACGGTAAGATCAATGCTTACCTTAAAAAGCATTTACAAAGAGTTTGTCCATTAGATGAGAGAGATGGGTTTAAATCCAGGCAGCTCCTCTTCCTGATGAAGCGCACGGCTGGAGGTGAAGCCTCACTGTCTGCGAGTTGTTGGAGGAGCCTCAGAATATTTATAGAGGGGCCGTAACCACGGCAACAAAACCAGCTGAAACCGGCTTCTCATCCACGTAGGAACCGGTTTGGGCTTGTCACCTCACATGGTGGAATATAAAGAGACCTCCGATGCTGCAGGTATAATAAAAATAATATAAAAAACTATTTTTTTGTTTGTAAAGCAGAAAATGTGTCACTTTCTTGTGGTCAAGACTTAAAATATAAACCTCACTTTTAGGTCAGGAAAGATCCAAGTTTATTTAAACTGTAAATACAGGATACGCTGCACATTTTTAATTTGCAAAGAGAAAAACTTATTTCTTAAGACTTTCTGAGGATCTACATTTTCTTTTCTTTTTAAAACTAGCAACCTGTCACAAAGACACAATTTGTTCACTAATTTGTATTTACAAAATGTAACTATTTTAGTAGTATGTTACATGTAAAACCATTCCTTGAGTTTCAATAACCTTTTAAGGATTGATGATTTTAAAAGTTTGCACCAATCAGATTAATAAAACACAAGTGAAATAATATTTAATATAAAAATATAACTTTGAAAATGTTTCAGAAAGTATTGTTTTTCAAGCTGACCAAGTAGTGGGTCACAGTCCTTATAATCAGGGCTGGATCAAGACTTTTGCACAATTCTGTCAATGTGACAAACTGTCTCAGTCACATTCCTCACATTCTTGCCTGGATTGTCTGAAGTCCTGATCAGACACTTAAGAGATGAAGAATTTTTGGATCATCATTAAGAGCCTATATGTTAACATACATACAAAATGTCAATAACAGATTTTATTTCTGTGTTATATTTAATATATACCAGATCAACAGAACACTGAGAAACTGCTGCTTGTTATTTTTAGATAATCAGCACATGATAATCAGTGTTTAGGCAGCATATGGACGTAATACAGTCCCGTCAGTGTCGCTGATGTGGGACATTGTTTTGGTAACTTGTGGAATTTTTTTTTTTATTTCAAAGTTTTGCCCTGCATGAAAATAAGGGTTATTATATAAGGACATTCAGGTGAGTGTTACTGCCCATCAGTCTCAGAATGTAAGTTCAGTTTGGCTCAGTATCATTTAAGAAACCTGCACTCAATTGTGTTGAACCCAGAGATGCTCAGTCACGAGTCTTGGTGATGTGACCCGACTATCCAGTCTGCTCTGTCTCATTCTGAGCTGCCGACCGGCCTGATGAGATTAAAGAAGGTCACAGGAAAGCTGACATGGCAAGATGTCACCATCGACTCCTCGTGTCTGTCACAACAGTCCTGAAAAGGTGGACCGTAGTTTTAAATGTGTACCTGGTTTCTTTTTTCTATATCTAACATTTCACTTACAGTCCTGTTGTTTCTTTGTGACTGATGATCCGATCATTCCATGACAGACAATGAGCTCTTCGCTTCTCACTGACAACAGACTGGGTGGTCTTTCTCAGTTTTGGCTCTTAGCCAAAAGCAGGTTTTTATTGAATTTTAGAACTTTTCTGAGGGTGTGACATATTTTCCAAAGCTACTTTAAACTCTTTATATTCAGCGCTTTACGTATAAGAGCTCATATACTTTTGTAAGCTACTGAAAATAGTTTGCAGCAGTAAAAACTGAGGCTTTCACCGATCTAAGCAGTAAATTGCTTTTCCTAACCAAAGCCCAGACATTTTCTCCTTAACATGTAGCCTAATCTGTCTAAAGGTTGCTGTTCAGAGACGTTTGGTTTGCAAGCAGACATTACCAAATGGAGGAAAATGAAGAATTTGGTTAGTGTGACCCAAACACATGTGGAAATGCTGCACATGCATCAGTTCTAAGGCACTGAGAGGAAGTGTTGGGGCTTCTTAAGGGCCACATATCTGTGGGCTTGATATTTTTTCCAGGTTTTGATGCCACAATAAAGATTCTCGTCATTGCACAAAAAGCTTTCCATCCAGATCTGCTGCAGGCTTGTGGAATGAAGTCATTCTTACCAAGAAAGTTAATTCCTTAAAATTAAAAAGCATTGGCATTGTTTAAGTTAAGTATAAAGTTAAAATGAGGTTAACAAGGGAATTTCAGTGATGACATAATCTGCATTTATTTTTTTTACATGCAGTTTAACTCGGAGTCCTGCTGTGAGGCTGAATTTGCAGCCCTGATATCTTATGCAAACCAGACAGGACTGTGAGTTTCACTCCTCAGGGCAAATTCATTTCCAACTTATTCAAAATTATACAAAACATTAAAAATCATTTTAGAACCGACTGTTCTATTTCTTTTCAGTTCTGTTTGTGTGTGTGCAGTTCTGCCCTTGCCTTCACCCCTCTCCCTCCTGTCCTCTTGTAACATTCATCTGCAGCTCTGTGTACAGAGTTTGTTATCAGAACTGTGGACCATTGTGGCCCAACTCCTACATTTGCAAAGCCTCACCATCATACAAGGATCAGGATTGTTATTAGAACCCCACAAGATTCACTGGTGTGTTTGGGGCCTTGATAGTGTTACTGTATCTTGCGGTTATTTCTCAATTGAAACTTGGTGCTAAATCTCGTAAAATAGTGGATTTTTTTAATGCACAAGTTCCAAAATGTAAACATTCTGCCATCAGATGGTATCTGTATCTACACGTGTAGGACATGTCATCCACATGGTGTCACACCACATCCTTCCATGAAACTCCTGCTTTTACTCTTTGCAATCATGTGATCATATTCACAGCACTTCCATCTTCACAATAAAAAAAAAAAAAAAAAAAATCCAGCATTTGTCTAGTTTTATTGGTCATAGTGGTCTGAGGGGTCAAAGGTCATGTAGGTTCCAGACTTGGTTTTTGAATAAAGACTTTCAGAGACTGAATAGTTTTTCAACAATATGAATTAAAGCTCTTCTGAAAAAAAAACAAAAAAAAAAAAAAACTATTTTTTGTAGGATAGCGTTGAGAAATAGTTTTACAATTTGATACACTTAAAAAAAAAAATCTAATCCTTTGGTGGACTTTCCCTTTATACCTAATCCTGACCTCCTCAACTACAAACATTAAAATCTACTGATCAGATCGTCCAGAATGATTTCATTTAATAATCTAAAATGTTATTATCTCACAAGGCCAGACCCAAATGCTGAAACCCAGACACGCTCTTGATAAGTAAAAAAGGTGTTTATTTACAAACAAATATGAATATGACAGATGGGAACTGAAGACTGTGGAGGGAAATCTCTGTAACAGAGGGAGAACAAGATTAGGGTCTGGATGAGATTCAGAACTTGAGTGCAACTGGTGGAGGTGATGTTACGTGGTCCTGGAGGAGATGAACAGAGGAGGGGTACAGAGCCTGAGTGAGCTGAACCAAGGAGCATGAAGGGGAGCAGGTCCAGTGGCAGGCGTGTGGAGATGGTGAGAGAAGGCAGGTGGTGATAGTTGGAGTCCAAAGGTGTGTAATGGCAAAAGGTTCCAGCAGACGCGGGCAGCAGTGGTTCCAAAATCCAAAAACAGACCTTCATACAGTGGAGGGGGAAAAAAATAATAAAATCACACATTAACTCTCAGGATCAAAACAAGACTTCAACAGTACTGTGGTTTAACATAAGACCAACGGTTCAACAGTCTGGTGTTGAATGGTTGTCCAGCCTTGTCTTTTAACTGTCACTGTGGTTGATGAATGAAGTGATCACAGCTGTGTCTGCTGGCAGAATCCAGTCCAAGTAATCAGCAAATGTCTGCCACCTGATGACCTGCAACCCACAGGGAAAGGAGGAAACAACAACTAGAAGGGAGGGAGAGAGAGTGAGGAGTAACTGACAGCAGGGAAGTTTTAAAATAAAAAGCAAACAAAAGCACAGACCAGCCCAGACTCCTAACAGTAAAATAGTGTACTAATAACTAAATCTATTTTACAACTCAGCAGGTCAATGATTCAGATTTAGTTCACTGTATATTTTGTATGTGGAGGTTAGAAATGTTAGTTTTTATAACTGATTTATTTTTAAATCAATTTTATATCATATTATGATAAATTCTGCTTTAAAAAGTTGCCCAGTTATGACATCATAAATGACCTTTTCAGACACTATAATTTGTTGAATTTAAGGCTCTGTGGTATCTATTGACAGGCCTGTGTGGTTTGGCTCTGTACTGCAGAAGGGATTAAAGACTAAATTAGATCTCTGATACAAAGTTAAACTGAATTTTGACTGGTGCTTGTTACTTGTGCCTTAACTTGTTGCCATCTAATGATTCATACGTTTAGACTCACTCACCTGATACAGCCAGCGTTGTGTCAGAGGTCAGGGATTACAGGTGTTAACAAGCACAATCCATGAAAGCTTGACCTCGATTTAGATAAACATTTCACACTGACCCAGACAGATACATGTGCACAGCTTTAGGTTCTTTTCAACATGATACTGAGGCCTGAGTGATAAAATCACTGCAACACTCAGCTGGCAAAGGAGAAGCAGCACCTGCAAACTGAACTATCATTTGATCATAAATCACTTTTTAGTGATGAAAGAATTCAAAGAAAACTGTGAAAATGAAGCAGCACGTTTTCTTTGAATCCAAACTTTCTTGGCTGTGGTGTCGAACATGTTGCCACAAAAGCTTCTTTTAAAAAAGTCAATTAAAGGTTTGCTGTGGTGAATGTCTGCTGGCTGAACACATTCATGGCTGCTTCACTCATGAGGTTGATGTCATTGTTCTGCTATCTCAAGACGACTTGTATGATCTACAGTTAGGGAGAAAATTGCAGGATTAACTTTAAAAAGACTGCAATTGGACTAAAACCTACAACCACACGTTTAAAAAGCCGATTTTAAAGAAGTTTGTTGGTTTACTTCTAAATATAATTAAGATCAAATTTATTATAATGAATTTTGAGCACGCGGTTGCCCCGACCTGTTTAATCTGATTCTCTGCTGACTCATTTCTCCTTCTGTCAGTGCTGAGTTGTCAAGAGTATGTGCTCTCGTCTGTGTGGTGATGGGGACAAAAAGTAGGTGACCATATTTTCACTGGAACATCTTTTGTGCGTTTCTGGGTTGGTCTGAAGCTCAGCCAAAAGGTTGCATCAGCACATTTTACTCATTGGATCTATTTGCAGGAAAAAGAAGCTGCAGCTCGGCCCTTCAGGCTTCAGCAACCTAATGATGAAACAAAGGATGAGAAAAACAAAAATGTGGCTTATAACTTAGAACACATTTCCTTAGTATTGCTAGTTTTTATGTATCAACACAGAAGAAGGTCCTTCCTGGTTCTGGTTCTGCTGGCGGTCTCGTTAAAAGGAGTTTTTCCAACTCAGCAGTAAAAACCTGAGGTGAGCTCTAAACACAGAAACTGCTCATATGTTGGATTCAGTTCAGTTTGTTTCTAGATTTTTGGTAACTTACTTCCTCTGTCTCAATTGTCAGTTGTCATGGTGACACCAAACCACTGTGACAGGATAAGAGGACCATTTGACTGCAACAACATCAAATGACATATTGCTCGTGTGTTGCAGAGAGAAACACTGTCACTGATGAGTCAACAGAAGAAACAGCTGTCATCGCTTCTACACTGAAGGATGATAAAACACCTGAGGTTCCCTGTTCACCTCGGAAAGGTGAAGGTGCCAAAGAGACCAGAGCTGCATCAGTCAAAAAGTCAGCAAATTTAGTAAAAATCAGAGTTCTTTAAAGGAAACATGATGTTAGATGATTTTAAACGAGTCTGGGATTCAGGACCTGGAAATCTGAGAGGAATTATCCATCCGCCTAACGGGGTGTTTCCTTTTAACTTCTGAGTTATGAATAAACACATTAATTTATTTTAAAGAACAAAAAAAAAGATAAAGATTCATACTGAACCAAATATTTGTAAACATGTTGGATTAAACAATATATTGTTCCAAAGAAGATAAAAAAAATACATCATTTCTCTTCAGCTTTTTAAACCCTCTCATCACATGTCCATCCCTGCTCAGTCATCATCAGAAAAACTGCAGCCTGTTTTTATATTTCAACAGAAACGGATAAAGTTTGTGGTTTTAATAGATTAAAAACACCCAGCTGGAGGACAAGGTTAGATCTTCACCAGTTTCAGAGTCTGTTCTGGTCCTGCAGCTGAAATCAAAAAAGAAACTAAATCATTTTGAGTCCAGGTTGAGGATTGTGGTGCCTCAGTCCTTCTTTCAGTGTCGACCTCTTCCTCTTCCCCAGCCTCTCCCGCGGCTGCTGCTCAGGTGTCCAGCTGAGCGTCTCAGCTTCTTCCTCTCCTCATGGTGGTCCCGCTCCGCCTGCTGCTGCTTCCTCTGCTGCTCCGACTGCACAAACAAGTCAGGATGTTAAACTTTAGCTAGATGATGACTGGAGAAATCATTTTACTGCGTAATTCATTTTCAGGATCAATTTTACGTGATTTAGTGATTTTTCTAATCACTGAAATATTTGTCATTATGATAAGGATTTAATCAAGTTTCTAGATTTTCCTTTAAGATCTTGCTGCGAGGAGTTATTTGGTTTGATTTTGTTTATGAAACACATGATGAAGGCTGCTCTTCTTCCATTTGCTCTTAAAGCTGAAACACGGAGGCCTGACGTTGTGCAATAAAAAAAACAAACAACAACCACAAAGAAGATATTTTCCTCAAAGTTACAAAAAACGGAAAAACCTTCAACGTCTAAAAACCCGCTAAAACGGTTAAAAATCTATTTGTACTTTCAGTTTAATTTTGTAAATATGTTTTGTAAAAATGTCACCTTTCTTGTGCTTTTTGACTAAAAATATTGTGTAAATAAAATCTGTCAGTTTGGAACCGTTGAAGCTCGTTCTCTTCACCTCACATGACTCACAGCAGCGTCTCATTTATGGTTCAGCAGCTGTTCCATATTTATCTGTGTTTCAAAGTGAAACATTGAGGAGAAACAGCGTCTTACATGATAAATTAGTTGCGTACCTTTTTGAGGGTGAAGGTCAGCTGTTTGCTGCCAACTGTTGAGTCGACAGAGCTGGTGGTTCCTGAATGTTCCTCCAACTTCAGCCGTTCCTCCAGAGAAGCTCTAAAACACACACAATATCAGCTCAGTGTAACATTCAGGAAAGTTAAATCAGTCTGCAGCAGCTGAAAGTCTTAAAACTCTCTCAACAAACACGTACTTCTGTAGTTTCTGCTTTCGGTTCATATCGTTGAAACTTCTGAACTCCTCTCCGGGTTTAATCTGATAAAACTGCGGCTGACTCGTCTTCTTGCTTTCGGCCATGTTTGAGGTTTCTTCTTTCTTCTGATCCAGCAGGATGGTGTTACGGTCGGCTTCCTTCCTCTCCTGCCGCCGGCGGTCTCTGTCCTCCTGCCGCAGTAACCTCCTCTGCTCCCTCACCTCCTCCACCCAGCTCTTATCATCATCAGAACTCTCCTCCTCGGAGCTGGCTTTTCCCTCCGGCTCCTCTTCATCTTCATCCATCTGGATGAGGAGCAGAAAGTTACTCGTGTGTTTTAAAAATCCTTCCTACAATGAAATCGTATGTTTGTGTTACCTGTTGTGCGTCAGCAGCCTGCTGAGCCAGCAGACGCAGCTTCTTCTTCCTCTTCTGTCCCACCTTGGAGACGATGGGGTTGAGCAGCCGGAACTCTTCACTCTGCTCGTCCACCTGGAAGTCTGGGTTTTCAAACATCACTCTGAAACGATCATCTCCCAGGATGCTCGGGAGAGCCTGCAGTGGTGAAAAAGATCGGGTTAATTAAAAGAAACTGTTTATGGGTGTTGTGGTGGAAAGAAAACATCATTTTCACCACTCAACCAAAACAAATTATAGAATATAAGTTAGTTATTTCTGTAAAATGTGTTAGTTAGTTTTCTGTGTCAGGAAATGGAACGTAGAGGCTGCGCCGACACAAATGAATCACCTGAGGCGAGAACTGAATTAAAGATTTGTGCAAATGTCTCGTGCGTAACAAAACAAAAGTAGCCAGTTTCCAGGACTAAATACAAAGTTACATCAGAGCACAAACAGGGCGTGGCAGTGTTGATGTTTGTAGTCCCGTTTTACTACCTTGCCCTTCTTTTTCCTAGAAGCCTCCTCTGCCTCATCATCACCCTCCTCCATCAGCTTGAGTGCCAACTCTTTGTTCACCTTCGGCAGCTTCTGTCTCAGAACAAAATGTACACACGATTACACAAATACAGCAAAGACTCTTATGAAATTCACTCTGAGAAAAACATGAATGCTGGCATCTTCAAATGAAACTTATAGGACTTCCAAGAAGTTTTGAGCATTTTTCAGTTTTGAAACCTGAAAACCAGGATGTTATGTAAGTTTGTTTCTAGGCGTTGGACAAAAGCTGAGCTGGTAGTAACCGGAATAATCCTGTTTGATCACAGCAGTTAACTCTGTAATGGGAGTGATACATTTCAACTGATAAAAGTGAAAAATATACGTAATACAGGAAAGAATGTCAGTAAATAAGAGCTTGACTCAGGACTTCTCACCTTAACCTGAACTCTCTGAGTCCTGGTCTCCTCGATCTTCTGACGGATCTTATCCTTACGATACTCCTCGTATGCAAAAGGATTCGCCATGCTTTTCACCTGTGGTCAAAACAAACACAATACATCCAACATTTACAGCAACCTCCAACAAACATCTGATCATATAGAACAGCTTGTGTTCCATCCTACCTTGTGATAAAGCCTTATGTCCATGAAGAAGCCGTGCATGTAGGCCCTCACTAGAGACGTTCCAACCAGGTGGGACAAGCCTGATACCGTAATTATTAATGGAGCAAAAAAGACATATTAGTGGATATAAAATTCAGATTTTAAAAGGACAAATATTTATTGGATTGTTGAATTAAATTCCTGAAGTATGAATTGTAGTAACTTTTAGTGATGCCTCTGGGTTTTCTGGTGTTGTACAAAATCTACATTTAATTTCAGATTTTACTACCATTACATTAAGTATTCATGGTACCCAGAGGAAGAACTCAGAAGGGAACACTTGTACTAGGAACATTTAAAACATGTTGTTTTTATTTGCATTCAAAATGTTTCAGACCTGCAAAACCTGCAGTTTTGAAGAACATTCTGTATTCAGTGTCATTTCAACACAAGTTGTACTTTTTAATATGCTTCAAAGTGTTAAAGACCGCGTTATAAAAGCTCTAAAACTGTTAAAATAAAGCTGAAATATACTAATGGAATATTTTAATACTTTTAGTGGGGTTCTGCCCAGTACCTGTGAGCAGCTGGTCTGTATAAATAACTACCTGAGGTAAAAGTAACAAGGTGTAAAAATTCACATCAAACTGTTAGTTTAAACTTCCAGGAAGCTTCTGCTGTTTGAGTTGATTTAGATTTCAAAGTTTTTTCTTCCTGTCAATCAGCCCAGTTTCCTCACTGACAAATTAAATACTTCCTATAGCTCAACATGAAGAAATAAATGCTGCAGGAGACAGAATATCTGGTTTTGGTCAAATGGTGGGATGAATGTAAAACATCTTTTTGAAAGGAATGTTTTTATTGCAGCCTTATTCATCTGTCAGCAGATGAAAACAACTGGAATGCACCGGTTTAATTGCATCATCTCCTCTTTAATAAACTGTTATAAACCCCAGCGCACGCAGAACATCTGTCGTGTGGATGGGAGCGGCTGGATGTCTGTGACTGGAGGAATATTTGATGAGTTCCAGCCTGTTCATCTGAGAGGAGAACGCAGAACGTGGAGCAACTTACTGGGAACTTTCATCAATACGCTGTACTCAGAAAACCTCTGCAGGCTTACGTAACAGGGCTCCTGTAAATCAACACTGCTGTCCCCAGGGACCCCCCCCTTTTATACCACATAAGCCAACCATCTTCCTGCTGTCTTGTCATTTGATCTCTTTACTGCTGAGCCAGCATTCCAGTGTTCATTCAACCCGTCCAGTGTCGTCTCCTTCCACAGTCTACTCTTCTTACCTAAAGCCTCTCGGTCATTCCTCGGGCTTCCACTCAGACATTCTCACCCTCCTAACAACCCTCTCACCATGACGCCTCAGTGACCATCTTTTCTTTTTCAAAGAATCAGTGAATTAATTGTGTTCTTTGTTTCATAGTGAGGTCTCACCCAGATTGTCCAGGTCCTTCCTGGTGACGAACTTGTAGTCATCGTACACGGTGCTCTCTGGGCTCTCTTCCAGCTCCTCTGTGAGGCTGTCAAGGAACGAGCACCACCGAGGTGCAGGGCCCAGAGCCTGAACACACAAACACACATGCAGGGTTCAGATTTAGACTCGAGTATGAAATCTGTCATGTGTTTGCTGAAACTAAAATAGACCAACTGTTCCTGCTCGTGTTTCTATTCCAGTTAGGAGTGACCCTCCCTTATTTCCCAGAGAATCAAAGGATTACTGTAGTGATACAGTAAGATAACAAGCAAAAGAGACACACGATGAGCGGCCATTTTTTCTGTTATATACACATTTAAAAACTATTTATCCTCCCACAGACCAACATCTGTAACTGATGTTTAGATTTTTCATCATTATCAGTTACCTGGAAAAAATGTAAGTGGTCAATGTGATTAATATTCCTAATAATAACTATATTTAATTTTAAATCAAAGCTGCCAAGCAGCTCCTCCTAACAGCAACTCTTCAGTCAGACTCTGCAGTTTTTTAAAGAATTTAGAAAACATTTAATTTAGTTTTTAACTGATAATTCTGCATCAAACAGCAGATTAGATACATTCTAACATTTAGTCTTGTATCAGTGATCTATATTGATAAATGATCAGCTGATTAAGAGTTTATTTGTATGCTTTGAGTAATGCTTCTGATTTAAACCTGTTTTAAAGCATTTATTCCAAAACTGATGATATTGACTCAGTTTTAACCTGATTTATATGATTAAACCGTATCATCTCCTGCAAAAGCAAATAGCAGAAAATGCTGGTAAACACATTTTCAGTAACATTAATAGTTTGTAACTTTTAAAGAAGTTTTCTGTGCAGAAACACCAACATGAGAGAATGAATGCAGGTCAAAGGTCATCTGCTCGTAACACATTGATGGTTTATTAACTTGAAATCAAGGGACAAACCGAGGAACTTCCTGGTCTGACGGATCAATCGGTTGATTTAGGGCTGATGTCACATCACTGAGGCTAAAGTCAACACAATCCCGTGTACGGCTGTAAGTTTTTGTGAAGAGATAAAACTGTTGAGTTGTTCTAAGCACAGACACGCGATAAGCAGAAGCAGAACGCTCAGAAGTATTTTCAGATGCAGGTAACTACAACAAGCTGCTCAAACAAGCCTGAGCATTTCCAACACAAAACACGCACGCAATGAAGACAAGTAAAGACTGAACCTGCATCAGAACCTGAATTCCTCTGAATAGTTCATCAAATCTGGTCAATTATAGTCAAACAAACACACAGAAGTGGATTTTACTCCACTGATTCAACAAATAGTAATCAAGGTATTACTGTAACCTGACAGGCTCAAACCAATCAAAAGGTTACACATAGAACACATAGCTCACCTGTCAACAACCTCCCAGACTGTCTCACAGAGAGGATTAAGTTATTTTTGTTAATAATGTCACCTTAGTGTGAAAAAAGGTCCACCTCACCTTTAACATCCTCATTTACACAAAGCAAAGTCACGTTTACTGTACACACACGTCTGTACTGCAGGAACAACATGAGATCAGGTTTGACTCGCATCTCTGAGACTTTTTGAGCATCGCAAACAAAAAAACAAACTTTGTTTAACACTGAACATGTTTTCAAACAACCAGCTGAATTCCAGCTGAGCGCACAGCTTCACTGGCACACAGGACTTCCTGTTACGGCATCATAAACTCTCTGAATATATCACTGATGAGCTAATCACATGACTAACAGGATGTGAATGTAATGTTGTGTTTCAGTACACACCGGGATGTAGAACGTGTTCATTTTGGGGTCTTCATTGGCAGTGAAGAGCATACCTGCTCAAAAAAACCCAAAAACAAATCAGTGAATGCTGTTAGAATCAGGATGACAGTAATGATTTTAAATAATAAAAATTCAAAGGGAAAATCTTCTCCTTTCAAATCCTTGAACTCAGAATGAACAGTGAATGTTGATGCTGCAGCAAAATGGCACCACCTAATGGTTAAAACCCCCAAAACTAAGATGTAAGTTAAACATACGGAGCTTTTTCACAACAAATCCTCAACAGCCAAGAGTCAAACCCCTCTGAGGGTGTTCTCACCTGATCCAGGATACATGCAGACATGATTGATGTTGGACTGAGGCTGTATGGAGGAAAACAGCTTCCCCTGGAGTCAAACATGAGACACAAATGTCAAAAACATCAGACCCTTTTCAGACAGACATCTTTTCATCTCATTAAGTCCCATTTGTTTGTTTTTAATGAAAAACCCTTTAGTGTTGATTGAATTTTTTCACATAATCAGAGCGATTTGCAAACAGCCTTTAAAACATGGCTGTAACAGTCGTTACTTACTGTGTCTTTGTTCCAGATCTTTATTATCTTAGAATCTGCAGACACAATAAGATCCAGCTGATGGTGGAAGTTTAGGGATTTGATTGGCAGGTTGTAGAAATGGTCTTTAACTAGCAGCGGTTGGTTGGAGCGCAGGTCATAAAGCAGCACCTGAAAACAAACGAGTCCAGAGAAGTTTTTACATCTTTAAATTCTACAAGATGAAGATTTTAACAACGGTTCAGTGCTAGGTCTCACCTGTCCTGTGCTCATGCCCACCGCCATGGAGAGGGCATCATTAAATTTCAGGGCGCTTATAGAAGGTAAACCTTGAACCCTGTCAGCAAACGCACCATCAGAATATCACATCAGTGCTAAACTAATACAGAGTACAGGAACAGTTTGCAGCTGGATGTTTCTATAGTGAGACATTATGTTCATGTTTCTATGGAGAAAAGCACCCTGAGAGGCTGAGATCAGCGTAACAGCTCGGTTCTTACTCTGTTCCTTCAGTCAGGCTGCTCAGTGCACAGTCCAGAAGGCCCACTCGGTGCCGCACACGAGGGTCCCAACATTCGACCCGACCCTGGTCAACAAACAGGACACAGACAGTCAAAAGTAACGTTCAGATTTTACAACAGATTGGGACAAAACAAAAAGCTCCAGTCTGTTTGGGAAGAGAACTTTTATTGTGCTGTTTCTTTCGTTTTGCACCTTGTTGACACTTCCTGCAGAACAGATCACAATAACAAGCACACGTCAGATAAATACTGTAAACGCAAAAAAATGTATGTATATGTATTGTTTTGAGAGTTTTTTAATCGTGTAACTTTTTTTTATGTCTTTTGAATAGTAGCATATCTGCTCTCAGCACCTTTATTGGTCAGGCTATGGTAAGACCCTTTAGACAGTAGTGTTGTATTTCTATGTAAAAGTTGTCTTTTTTTTTCCCCCCCAAAAAAAAGAAAATGCAATACCTCCAGCAAAAACTACTTCTGTTTATTTGTCCTGACCAGTGAAAATCTACAACGTCTATGTGTCAACGTCCAGCCCGTCATAAAGTGTGACATCATTGGCAGGCGCAGGACCTACACCAGCGTGTCCGTGCTGCCCCTGCAGATTAAACACACACACCCCGAGCTGTGAGAGTCTGAAGCAAGACACTAAACACCACCGTTTGTAGTATTTTACTTTCTATAAATGTCTCGGTGAAAATGTGCATTTGGCTGTGAGAGTTACAGGAATTAATTTTGCATTTTATTCAGGCAGCCCGAGGGGCAGCACTCATGAGGAGGGGCCTGGAGGAGACAGGATTTTAGGTAAACCGAGCATTTTACTTCCTGGTTGAAGAATAACTCGAGAATATAATTTATATCTCAGGACAAATGAAGACTGTGGATCAGTGGTTAGAGCGGTCGTCCTCCAACTTGAAGGTTAGTGGATCGATCCCGGCTTCCACCGCCACATGTTGAAGTGTCCTTGGGCAAGACACTGAACCCCATGTTGCCCCCCGATCTGCGTATCAGGTTGTGTGAGTGTTAGCCCCTCCCCTCTCCTGTGTGAATGACAAAAAAACTGTAGTGTGAAGCGCTTTGGGGGTCGTAGGACCTAATTAAAGCGCTATACACGTGCACGCCATTTACCATTTAACATCAAAGGTAAGATTTTATTATATATGTGTTTATCCCAGACACTGAAAGCTGTAAAATAGCAGGATACAGAACCTTTAAGTCTCAGTTAAAGTCTGCAGAAAAATGAGTGAGAAGCGGAGTCGACGGGATAAGAGCTGATGTAGCTGCTTTCCCGACATTTGCATTTAGGGAAATGAGAGGACAGTAAAGCAGGAATAAAACGTCACTGTGGCTGTGACCTAGAACACTTACCTCAGAGGTCCCTGTTGCAAACAAGTGATGGATGAGGTTGATGTCACATACATTGTTCTCCCTGGTTAACAAGGAGAAAAGAACATCTCACATCACGTTAACATCAAACACAGTCTGAAGAAACCAGCTGGCTGTACTTACACTGCATCAGTCTGAAGCGAGTTCAGGAAGCGTCCCTGTTCCAGGTTCAGTCTGTAAACCTCTGAGCTGAGAGTGAAAACAAACACTGTTAATTCTGTCTTGAAAGAATAAAACACACCTGAACAGAAGCTTCACTTAACATCAAACACGGAGATCCACTCTCACCTTGACCCCACAAAGTAAAGGTCGCAGGACGGATAGTGGTATGAAAAATCCCGGCCGAACTTTGGAATGCGCGTCTTGTAGTAGTGTCCATGTTGGGAGTGGAACTCAACGTGGCGGTCGCAGTGCAAAAAGACCAACTGAACATGAACACAAGACTTTGTTTGGCTTCTACAAATAATTTTAGAAGGAGACAATATTTGACAAACAATCCAACATAGTCACCATGAATGAAACGTCTCACCTTTGAGTAGTCGTCTGACAGGATTTCAAAAGCCACAACTGCAAGAGGAAGAAAAAAATAGGAGGAATTTAGTCGACAAACAAGAAGGAAAATCAGTGAAATAATGAGTCAATCACTTACCATCTGAATCCAAACAACGCTCGAATTTCAGGGACAGCTGATAAGTGTCATAACAGCGAATTCTGGGTTTGTAAGTGCCTGAAATTTAAATAACAAACCGTTGACTTTTCTGGATGTACGAAAAACGACACAAAGTTTTTCTGAAACCAAAACTTGTCTCACCTGCTGCCAGGATGAACTGACCGTCCCGGGACACTTTGATGGACGTGCACACCGTGGGCATCTCAAAGTCCTGGATGAGCTCGATCCGATGCTGAATGTCTGGAAACAATGAAAAGAACAACAATGAACATAAATAACCGAGTTACGGTAACGAAACTACAGACGTCAACTTACCTGCATCTTTTTTCTGCAGCTGTCTTTTCTTTCGATCGGACAACCACTGCGTTAAAAAAGACACCAAGACTCATCAGAAATAACTTGCTAATGAAACTCAGGCTCAGATTAACCTTCTGAAACTCAGGCTCAGATTAACCTTCTGAAACTCAGGCTCAGATTAACCTTCTGAAACTCGGGCTCAGATTAACCTTCTGAAACTCGGGCTCAGATTAACCTTCTGAAACTCGGGCTCAGATTAACCTTCTGAAACTCAGGCTCAGATTAACCTTCTGAAACTCAGGCTCAGATTAACCTTCTGAAACTCAGGCTCAGATTAACCTTCTGAAACTCAGGCTCAGATTAACCTTCTGAAACTCAGGCTCAGATTAACCTTCTGAAACTCAGGCTCAGATTAACCTTCTGAAACTCAGGCTTGTCTTTGTTCCTCGAAGGTTAACTTGTAATTTCCTCAATAACATCAAGGTTTGGGTTCTGAAAAGTTTCATTAAAACACGTGTAGGACTCTCCGCAGTGTATCTGGGATTATTGTTATGATGCAAAACCAACTGGTTACCACCGACTTGTGTTTCTCTAAAATGGTAAAGTCCAACTATACCTTGGACTAAACATGGACTAAAACTTAAATGACCTATAGATGAAGAATATGTAAAGATTTCAGGACAGTCTGTCTCTGTGATCCAGATACAAACAGTGAAGCCGGTGTATCGGCTACTGATTTGTCAAAGCTAGCTAAATATCAAAGCTTTAAAAAAACAAAAACATGATTTATTACCTCAGGTAGAGACTTCCCATAGCTTAAATTATAAATGTTCACGTCGTTAACGTTGGATATCTGCATTTCGGAACGAGTTCTCTACACCGGACCCACGTTGTTGAACCAAACAGGAAGCGGGAATGGAACTCGTGAAGAAATGGGTCCGAGTGGAAACAAGGTCGACCACGAGCGTCTCTAAGGTTCTGGGCTTCATTGGCCGCAAAACATCCAATAAAAACATCAACAACCCAAAGTAAATGTCTGGAAAATGCATCAGCAGATTTGATCACATTTTGTTTAAAAAGCTTGCTGAATAATTTAAGAGGTAGCTATTTCAAATATTTTTGGTGGAAATCCTGATAAAAGCTTTGCAACTCCAGCATGAATCACTTATTCTATTCCAACAATAATTTAGTTTAGTCATAAAATAGTGACGAAATTACCATCTAAATTTACCACAAGATAAAGTAATGATTCCTCAATTGATGCACATGAGGGATAATCACCTTCTTTTTAAGATATTGTAAACTAGAAGTGTTTTATTCTTGATACTGGAGTCCAAGAAGACAAAAAAGTTTATATACAGTATATTTCACTTCTTTCTTTTGTTGTGTATTTGCACTGAGATCACCTGAGAGACACAAACTTCCTGCAAGTGATACTAGAAAACAGCATGCTGTTTAGACGGTGTAAAGTGGATCTGCTGATCAGTCATTAGTCCGTCTCAGGTGAAGCTGCTGGTCAGACTAAAACTCTCACTGAGGCAATGTCCCAAGATGATGAAGATAACTTGAAGGTAAATAACCTGCTAAGAATGTCTAATTCTTTATCATTTTCAAAGTGCTTTTACTTTATGTGTTTTAAGATTTCTTATATTTAATAATACAACTAATTTAAACATTTTAGGTGCTTTTATTTTAGGTCAGTTTGATGTAAAAGTAGAATTCTGAGTATTTCCAGTCACAGAGCTGACGTTTTTATGTGTTTTTTTCTTTTTCTTTTTGCAATTCAGCAATTTTTCAGCAGGTACCAAAACCTACTGTTGTGAGGAGGGATTTCTGACTGGAAGTCTTTATGTAAAGCAAAAGGAATCATGACAGATTTTTGGTTGATTTCTGTCCCACTGGACAAAACCAGTTTAACCAGTGTAGAGAAACTCAAGCGGACCATCAACAAGACCCACCTGGCCTCGTGCCGGAAGTTCTCCATCCCAGATCTCAAGGTGAGTGTGTGTAATATCACTGAAGAGCTTGTAAGTGTAAATGAATTTTCACTGAATGAGAGATAAGGAGGCATTTTTGTTCTTCAGAGAGGCAGAACCATATGTTCTTTGTTTATACTGGTACAGTAGAGTGTATGTGAGGAGGGTGATGGTGTTTGGTGTCCTTCTCTGGTGAAGGCATCGAGGCTCAGGTTGCTTTCTACAGTTTGAGGCAAAATTTCCATCTGACCCGTTTCACTCAACACGATCAATGTCAAACCTGCAGACCAGGAGCTGCTTGTACCCAACGGTTGTTCTAAAGATTAAACTTATTAAAGCTCTAACTGATCATTACAGCATAATCCCAGTTAACGTTGTTTGTTGTTTGTCACCTTTCTTCCATAAAAGAAGACCAAGACTCAGATGTTACACTGGTACACTGGCAATGAGTAGAACCATCAGCATTCACTACATACTTTTTAAACACAAGTTCAGAAATCAGTGAATACTTGATCTGATGCATTTCAGATATTTATTGAACCATTTATCCATAAAGTTAAATCTGTGATTCTGTCTGATACGTAAACTGTCTAAATAAATAAACAGGAAGGAATACACTAGATGGTAAGATTGTATAAATAAAAAGGCTGAAACTTAGATAATAAATGAATAGTTTTTAGCCTGAGAAAACATTATTATTTGTTCAGATATTAAATTTTTAACAGACATGTTATGGTTCTTATTAAATGAGGGACACGTGATAATGATTGTGATGTGTGGCATGAATTTTAGAGACATTGTTTTGAAGTTTCTGTGATGATGATGATGATGATGATGATGATTCATTAGTTACAGAAACATTCCCTGTTGTGTCTCTGCTGAGGCTGCAGGTGGGAGTACTGGACAGTTTAGTCAGTGTTTCCGATCTTCTGTCAAAACTCGACATGCTGACTGAAAGGTAAAAGACTTGAATGTGATGGATTAAGTTGCATGCTCTCTATTTATTCAATTTAAATTATAATTTCATGTTTTCAGCTTAACGTGCAGCTTCATCCTTCATTTGTACCAGCAGCTCTGAGCTTGTGTGCAGCTGGTTTCATGATTAATTTATGGTCAGGAGCGGGTGGCGTTTAGATTTTCCTCCTAGTTTTAAATTCATTGTTGGTCTATCTGAATTGATACTATGTAAGAGGTGATGAAACAGAGTTTTACAGTTTTAATATCAGGCTCAATGTGAAGTGGATGAAAGGAAACATGTAGCCCTAAAATTCTGTAATATTGGTATTTTTTCCTGTTAAATGATCAGTGTGATTAAAAAGACCTGCCAGTGTTTGAAGGAGGTGATGGAGCCGTCCAGTGACAAAGTGCAGGAAAATGTCTTAGTCAATGGAGGTGAATCACACACAAACACACATCAAGCTGTAGGTGTTGATTACAACAAACAAAAACTTGATCAGTTAGTGCATAAAGACACATTTCTGAGCCTTTACTCAACACTGATACCTTCATTTACTACAGGAGACCACAAACCAGACTAACATGATCCTGCTTCTCTTTCAGACCACAGGATGAAAACTTACCTCACATCTCTCAGGGGTAATATTTTTACTTGAATAATTTTCCTGTCACTTGATTGACAGTATAACAAATTGACATCTACTGGTTCAAATGTGGTTTTACACATTAATTTACACTCCTGTGTGTGTTTTCTCAGTGGATCTGATGAGTTATGTGACTAAGTTTCAATGGGACAAAGCCAAGTATCCCACAGCTCTGCCTCTGTCCAGCCTGGCAGACATGATCAACAAGGTAATGAAGTTATGACACAATATTTATGATCATGACAGATTATTATCACCTTTAATTGTTTTTCACACTTTCTTCTATTGCACATTTGTCCAGGAAGTTATAAGGGTGATAAGAGCGATTTCAATGTTTTTAATGTTGTATTGATCAATAATTAACATAGAGGTGTGTTACTAACAGAAAAGTATATTTGCTTCATGTAAGCAGATTTTTTTTTTATATGAAATGTATTTTTCCAGTTTATGGAACAAACACTGTAAAGACATAAACAGACCACTAACAGAGTGAATTTCTGTTGATCAGTTGATCTAAAAAAATCTAATAAAATTAGTTTCAGGAAGCTCAGAAGATGTTAACGTGTCAAAAGGTCTAAAGTTTTATTTGAAAACTGTGAAACCATCTAATTTTTGAACACTCTCAAACCCAGCCTCTGGGATTTGGTCTAGAAAGTTCTGCATTTCTACAGTTTTACCTTGATCCATAAGACCCTGACCCTAGCAAGCAAACTTGAGCATTATTAAAACCCAAAACAAAGGACTTAATAACTTGACTTAAACTTCTGAAAAAGTTTAGAAATATGCTTTAAATAAATATCTGTAAAGTTTAGAACTCCATCACGACATCTGAGCATGAAAGTTCAACTAACAGACCAAACACTTATCAGAATGTTACTCATATTCATCTTTAAATTTTGCTCTAAATTAACTCTAACCAAAGTAGTAATTGGGTGTTTTCAAAGCCCCATATGACTTTGCATGAAAACACAGATACAATAATATAATTTTTGCTTAATATTTGCAGGAAGTTTTGCAGGTGGAGACAGAATTAAAATCCCGTTCTGCAGTGTACAGCAGCATGAAAGCCAACCTGCAAAGCCTTGAACACAAACAGAAGTAAGTGACAGCAGCTACATATTGACGACCATTTAACCTTTAAGGTTCACATCCAAAATTTAGTCTGGGAGCTTAGGTTAAGGCTGGGGTTCTACTTTAGGAATAGGGCCTGCTTCTCTCTTGTAGCAATAAAGAAGCTGGTTGAGGCTACTTCTTTGTCTCTCATGGACTATGGGGATTTTTTATACATGCACGCCTCTAACAAATATCTGCAACAATTAGACACAGTTTATCATGGTGCACTGAGATTTATTACAGGGTGCAAACCCCGTACTCATTGTTGCACCTTGTATAATGTAGTCCAGTGGCCCTCCTTAGCTCAGCGCAGGCTAACCCAGTGGCGATTATTTATATATAAAGCCATCGTTGAGATGTCGCCCTCTTATTTATGTAGATTTATGTCCGTCAGGGCCAGCACTCGCTCTCTGCGGTCAAATGATATTCTCCATTTGGCTGTACCTAGGGCTCATACAGAGTTAGGGAAGCAAGCATTTGGGCTCCATCAGCCTGGAACCTGTTGCAGAACCACCTAAAACTAAAAACCTTGGTCTCTTTTGGTCAGTTTAAGCGGCTAGTAAAGGATCTGGAAGCAGGCACAGTCAGCACTTGTCCCTGCTTCCCAAAAATAAGATAAGTCTATGGTGGCAATAATACATGTCATGACAAAATTTTTATTATTTTATTCCCTAATGTTGGTTGATTCACTGTATTATTAACGTACCATGTTTTATATGTCCATTGCAAGTAATGTTAATGTATTATGTTTGTTCATAGTTTTTATTTTGTGTGAAATTCATGTGAAACTTTTGTGGCGGCCTTCTTGGCCAAGGCTCTTTTGCAAAAGAGACTTGTTCTCAAAGGGCTTCCCTGGTTAAACAAGAGTTAAATAAAAAAATATATATGAAACTGGTCACTGTGTATTCGCTAAGATAGTTAATTTGTATTTACAGTGGGAATCTGCAAACTCGCAGCCTGACTGGGATCGTTAGGAAAGAAGACCTTGTGTTCTCAGAGTATCTAACAACTCTGCTTGTAGTGGTCAGCAGGTCGGCCACATTCCATTTTTGTTAATATGTATGTCTTCCTGAGGCATTGCATGGCTGTATCCATGTTTCTGTGTTTATCATTGGTACCAGAGGGAGTTACCTGCAGTGGGAGAGAAGCTACGAATCCTTTTCAGAGTTTGTGGTTCCACGATCGAGCAGGTGAGTCATGTTTTATAACTTTGGGCCAAGAAATTCACCTCCTCATTTGATTCCAGTCCAAATCCACCAGAGAAGCTCTAAGTGTCTGTTCTCAACCTCCAAAAGGTCAAACTTAGAAACACCAGGTGTTCCATTACCTGCCGAAAGTAAGAGTCTGTGTGACTTGGATCAACAGCAGGGGAGGAAACTTTGTTTTCTGAGAATAAAACTTTCAACTGAAGGTCTAATCTCTGACAATTTAAAATCAACTGAAAAACAATTTAGTGATAAATAATATTAAGCTAAATACAGCATGGAAAGATGACATTTTCCAACCATTTTCCTGTTATAACTTCACCTATTGCTGCTTTTTGTGTTTCTGATCTTCTGTCTTTATTCTGTGTGACCTTCAGGAAACTATTTGAGGATGAAGAGGGTGCAGTCTTCTCTGTGACTCTCTTCAAAAGATGTGTGTGGGATTTTAAAGCCAAAGCTCAGCTGAGCAAGTAAGCAGCAGGGATTGACAAAAAGCCCCCAGTGGAGTCTGAGCTGAGTTTTCTGTGTCTATTACCATAATGTAGTTTATGATCACCACAGGTTTTTTGTGCGAGAGTACAACTTTGATGTGGAGGAGAAGAAGCAGCAGGAGATAATGAAGCTCAGTGTCCAGAAAAAGGAGCAGTTCGTGAGTCACTTTGACATGTTTGACCTCCAAATTTATGAGATCGTGATGTGGTGCGTCTCGACAGCTAATTCCTCCTCTGCAGGGAATCTTTGTGCGCTGGCTGAAGGTGAATTTCACTCAGGTGTTCATTGCCTGGATTCACCTGAAAGCATTGAGGGTGTTTGTGGAATCAGTCCTCAGGTAAGAGATGATAGAGTTCTTTTTAGTGCTGATGAAAAATGGCATGTGGTTGGTTGATTTTAAAAGGACTTTTGGGATGTCTTCTGACAGGTATGGATTACCTGTCAACTATCAGGCCTTTATATTAGAGACTGACAGGAAGCGCTCAAAGAAACTGAAGGAGGAACTGAACTCGCTGTTTGTGCATCTGGACCCCACTGCCAGCATGACAGACGTAAGACAACAGACTTATTTTATCTCATTGATATTATTTCATTTTAATTCAAAGCACAGAATTAAATAATCAACAAATCTCCATCAGTTCTATCTATCGATTTTTATATACACCAATAAATAGATAAAAAATATATGAATATACCAATGATAATGCACTGACAAAGCTTTAGGAAAGTTAGCATAGATCTCTGAGTCTGAGTTTCACCTCTTCTGCAAAACATACAGTCACAACAAGGACATTGCTGATTCACTCAACTGAAGTACACTAGATATACGTCACTGCAGAACGAGGCCACGATATGTTGAAGAGACAAAAATTAAACCCAGAGTGGCCCATCGAACCAGACAACAGCAGCATGAACTAACTGGAAAGCAGATGAAGCCTTGGATTAATATAATACCAGCATATCAGAAAGATATAGAGTTATCGAGCTGGACTTACTTCTTGTTGGAGTTCAGTGAAAGACTGAAGCAGGAATGCAGTAAAGTGTTACTGCAGGGAGCTCAGGAGAAGCAAATCAGACATGAACAGGAAAGGAGCATTAGGGTGTGGCTTCTGGTAGTTTTGTACCTCAGTGAAATTATACATTATGACCCAATTCCATCAGCTGCAACATGCCATGTGACAGCCAACTCTGTCTTATTAGGATTCTGATACATTTTATAGATTAATATGTTCATATTTCAAACTGTCTGCACAAAGAAGAACACTATCAGCTATTCACTGTCCTGCAAGTCCGTTCATTGTGTGCAAGTAAGAATTTACATCCAAGGTTGAGATTTGCATGACATGCTTCTCACTTTGAAGGTGTGTGTGTTTGTCATGGTTCTCTGTGTTGCCTGTCAAACAGGTGAGCTGCGACATCCCAGGTCTCTGCCAGCAGGATTACTCCTCTTACATCTGCTTCCATATCAGCACCAACATGCTGGAGATAAACGAGAAGCCAGAAACGTGACCGACAAACACAAACGAATCCGCTTAATGTAAGAAAAAACCAACAGAAAGAACAAACATGTTGGTAAAAACTGTAAATAATCTCTTCACTGAATAGAAGTCAGTCCTCATCACAGTAACGCCACTCTGTGAACTGTAAATCTGTTCAACTGTAAATTATGAGAGATGTTTTTAAAGGATTTGTTTATTTATTCTATGCTGTAAATCTCAATGTTTTAAGTGAGAACTTTCTTCCAAAAAGCTGTCACTTAAAATAAATATAAGATTATTGAAAAAAAAAACTTCTCATCTCGTGTTTTTCAGAATATAAAAGCAAAAAACAACATATTTTTAGCAACATTTACCAGTAAGTAGAAATACACCAGAACAGTACGGGGTCATAACCAGTCCTGCACATTTTAGTTGATCATATCTCTGTTTCTGGTCCTGCAGAATGTCATTAAAATCAAATACTCGTGTAATTGTGTTGCTATACCAGACTCAGTCAGCAGGGTGCGCTGTATGCAGCATCAGGTATCAACAATATTTCATCCAAAATATGTGATTGAAAGAGGCTTTGCATATAAACCACAACGTCTATTCTTGTTTGTAAATTGCAAATGGTTTTTTTTTTCTGTTAAAGTCAATCAGTTTTATTTTTATCTGATGAGTGAGTTACGTACGGATGTGGTTTTCCAACAGTTTGGTGTTTTATAAAGGCAACAATTATGTTCATAATAACTGGCTTTCCAATGAGTGTCAGGTTGCACTGCAGCTTACACGAATATGTGCCTGCCTGCAAGAGGATGTTGTGATTGCCCCACTCATCGTCTATCTGTGCGCATGCACGTGCGTGTGTATGTGTGGGAGAGATAGAGAAAAAGAGAGATGGGAGGTGTTAGGAAAAGCTGGCCGCTCAAGCTGTGCCATTCAGTGCATGAAACAGTCTGGTGGATAAACGCTTTACGCACGGAGATGATGGGCATTAGTTCTGGTTAGTCCGCTTAGAACATTTTAGGATAAATAATTGATCTCCTGATTAGTTTGTAAAATGTGGACAGTCCCGAAGCCAAAATATAGGAGTGATTTGAACGCGGATGAGGAGATCACTGTGAACATTGGCGGAGTCAGAGTGGTGCTTTTCGGGGATGTTTTGAAGCGCTACCCGGAGAGCAGACTGGCGGAGCTGGCCAACTGCTCAACTCAGAATTTGGAACTTATTTCGTCGCTTTGTGATGACTTCGACCCTGACAAAAACGAGTTTTACTTTGACAGAGATCCAGATGCTTTCAAGTGCATCATTGATGTTTACTATTTTGATGAAATCCACATCAAAAACGGCATATGTCCCATCTGCTTCATCAAGGAGATGGAGTTCTGGAAGATAGACCAAAGTGTTTTAGATGAATGCTGTAAAAGTTACCTGAGCGAGAAAGAAGAAGAGTTAAAAGAGATTGCAAACAAAGTAAAAGTTATTCTGGAGGATCTGGATGTGGATCAGTGCATCACGCGCACTCAGCGGTGCCAGAGGTTCCTGTGGAGGTTGGTGGAGAAGCCAGAATCCTCCCTGCCAGCGCGCATCATCGCCATCGCATCATTCCTCTTCATCCTGATCTCAGCCGTGGTCATGTGTGTGAGCACCATTCCGGAGCTCCAGGTCCCGAACGCAGAGGGAAAACTTGTAGAGCATCCGACCATGGAGGCGATCGAGACCGCGTGCATGTTGTGGTTCACGGCGGAGTTCGTGCTGCGTCTCGCCTCCTCTCCAAACAAGCTGCGCTTTGCGCTTTCCATCATGAATATCATAGACTTTATGGCCATCATGCCTTTCTACGTGGTCCTGACCCTCACTTGTCTTGGCACCACATCCATGATGGAGCTGGTGAACGTCCAACAGGCCGTGCAGGCGCTGCGCATCATGCGCATTGCGCGTATTTTCAAGCTGGCGCGCCACTCCTCCGGACTGCAGACTCTGACCTACGCGCTGAAGAGGAGCCTGAAAGAGCTGGGTCTGCTCCTCATGTACATGGGTGTGGGCATCTTCGTGTTCTCCGCACTGGCCTACACTATGGAGCAAAGCCACCCGGAGACACTTTTCAGGAGCATCCCTCAGTCCTTCTGGTGGGCCATCATCACCATGACCACTGTGGGTTACGGGGACATCTACCCCAAGACCACCCTGGGGAAGTGCAACGCAGCCGTGAGCTTTCTCTGTGGGGTGATCGCCATCGCGTTGCCCATCCACCCAATCATCAATAACTTTGTGATATTCTACAACAAACAGAAAGTGCTGGAAACTGCAGCGAAGCACGAAGTGGAGCTGATGGAGCTGAAGTCCGGCAGGCAGACGCGCAGAAAAAGTGACGAATGAGAACAATCTAAACTCTGGTTATTGTCAAGGAAATCAAGAAAATGTAAAAGTTCACAACACTGTAACGTTGTCTTGTTTTCTATGGGAGACATATGTGCTGTGCTGCTTTTTAAAGGTTGTGCACAATAAAGAAATATAAGAAGTTGTGCGTGTGAAGAGTGAAATTTGGTAAAAATCAGTGTCTGAACTTGATTCAGATTCACACAGTGAATCTCTGCACATGTTGTCAGACTGCTGCTTTCAAAATAACTCAAAACTACAATTAGAAAAGAAAACATGATTAACACCAGTGACATGATGCTGTATGTATCTCTTCAGTCAGGTCACTCTAAAGTGGATGATAGAGAAATAATTGGTTTGAAGGCAGTTGAGTCACTGATCCCACTGTGCCGTGATATTTGGGAGTCTGTGCTGATTTCTCAGGGTCACAAAGCAGAAGGCAACAAATACAAACTATTGTTTTACACTGTAAAAGTGCTCTGTTTAGTTTAGAACCAAAAGTTTGAGCCAAATAAGATTTTTGTTTTTAAGCAAATTAAGATGTGGTAATGATGAGATAATGGAAGCTGTGTATCCGGAGAATAAGTTGTGTTTAAACACAGCAGAAAAAGAAAATTTTAAGGAAAAATGATACAAAATTTGAAAGAGGCTTTTAGGTAGATTTTTCCTCTTGAAAACTTGAAAAAAAACCTTTGGAAATTAAGTTAAAGTTGCATATTTAGGCACAGCAAGTACTATAGGATTTTATTAACAGTAAGTAATAAATGTAATATAGCAACATTATAACAGCCAATTTGAGCTGTTTATGCTTCAGAGAAAATACAGGATTCACAAAACCTTTAAATTTCTTTGTAAACTGCAGCCATTTTCTAAACACTTATAATCCAGTGATGAGAATAAACATCTGAGTCCAGGATTTTTTTCCTTGTATATTAACACCCAAAAAGCTGAGCACCACATTCAGTAGCAGCTCCGCATCATGATGCAAAACCTGCCAACCTCCAGAAGATGTTGTGAAAAAATCAAGTTTATAAAAGTCTTCATGTCCCCAGAGATAAATAAATAAATATCATCAAACAAGATACTTTAGTTCATCCATGTTCCTGTTCAAAATGTTTAATGTTCATTCCAGAAAGTCCATAAAAAAACCCTTTATTAAATTGTAAAATGAGAACTTTTACTGCAAATTTTTCCATCTTCATTTTTATTTTTATTTTTAAATGTGCATCTAAAGCAGAAATGAGGATCTGCAAAAAATGCAAAAAAAAAAGGGGGGTGGGGTCCATCAAAACTAAAGTGCACAAATAAAATCTGCACAATAAAATGTTTTCACATCTTGAAATCTTGAGGTCAAATGCAGAATTTATTAATTTCCGATTGATTACACCACAATAAAATCTGCTTGAACAATCAAATGTTCAGCATATTTTGGCTTCTCTGACATCTGACACCTTCAAGCATAAAGAAGTTTGTTCATCACACTGATGCTGCGTTTCTTCTCTGAGGCATTTTAGTCTGTGGTTATGAATAAAATCTGTTCAGAATCATTATCTTTACTGACGTCTCCCAAAGTAAAGGTTTGGTAAATTAGTTTTTATTCTCATTTGAGGGTTTTTGAGATCACAAAGTTCAAAACAAATATTTAGAAATATTTTCATAAATCTGTAAAATCTTTTTGAATAAGCGCTTTAGGCACATTTTCAAACATAATCTTCTAAAGTTCTTCATTAATTTGAAGTTGCGTGCAAAATGTTACAGTGAGTTATTTTTTCTTTTTGGAGATATTTTTCAGAACAGGAAAAATGACAATAAAAACTTGATTAGTCAGACGGAAACACAGAGACTGAGTGAGTCATGCACAGTCAAGGGTCAGTCTTTTCTAGACTTGCTGCTTGCGTGTTTGATGTGAGTCTGTTTATTTTTTGCTGCATGTTTCAATACAAGTTTTGAAGCTTTTCTGTTGATCAGATGCGATTCGAGGCAGTGGTCTGTGAGAAACTGCCGCTCTCAGCAGGAAAACACTTCAAAGTAAGGCCACATACACCCACACACACTCTGAAGACTAAAAACACACAGCTCCTCCTGCTGTTTCTCTCCTTATCACTCCTTCGTTCAGCCTCCACCTCCTTATCCTCCAGCTCGGATGATGATGATGATGATAATCTGTCAGCTTTGCTGGCTGACGGAGTGATCAGACACTGTGATATGTAAAGTGTTTGTGCCGTCATATTGCAGAGAGAAAAACGTCCCCTTAGAATTTATGAAATATGTTTTTCCACTCTGAAGGTAAAATGAAATAAATATCTTATTTCTCATCGACATGATTGTGTGAAGCATTTAGGAATTCTGAAGGGAAACTGTGGTAATTTAGCTGCTGCTGCATATGGCACTTCATGCATTAGTAATAATTACCAAACAGGTAAAGCTGCACAGCAAATCCTATAATTGACTCTTTAACCACACTTTTTATCTCAACTCTCAAATTTCCAGTTATTTTGTAATTGACATTTAATTGATCATAGAGTAACACACAAATCTCTTGGTCAATATCCAGAATCCCCCAAAGTGCTTTGATGTCCAATGTGAGAGATTTCCCACAATCCTGTGCTGCAAACTTCAGATCTGTGGGTTTGAAGGAGGATTGGATGCTAAATGGTTTTAGTTAACGAGCAGTTTAACTATGAATACATGGATCATTTACTTTGCACCAAATCACAGATAAAAGCAATAACTTTAAACATTTTGTTCCAGGTTAATGATTTCTAATGTTGATTTCATGCCATAGCTTAAAGTCTGAACGAAGCAAATTCACAGGAATGTATGGAAACACTTTTATCTTACAATAAAACAAAAAGTAAAGGTAAATATTTATAACTGATAATAACAGAACCTGCCCATAATAATGCAGTAATAATAAAAAAAGAAGAACACTATCTTTCACTTCAATACAAAAGCTGTGGGAGAGTCTAGATGAACTCTAGTTGAACCTGGATAAGTAAATAAAACTCAACTCACAGTCCATCAAACAAGTTCAAGTGAATTCTGCTCACAAAACTAAATGTACCAAATTAAAAATTCAAAGAAAAGTACCGGCAAGTCTGAGGAGGACACAGACTGAAACTAAATATGATGATTATTAAATCCGAATGACCCAGACATCCATTAAAGTCTGCAGGGTGATTATCTGCTGATTTGTCTGAAAAAAAAACCTGGTCTAACAAAAAACATGCAAAAAAGCATGAAAGTTGAATCTACTGATTCATGCAGTTAAGCCTGAAGTTTTTGTGTCATTGGACACAGAAAAAAACCACAAAACTCACAGTGTAATCACAGTATTTTTGCACTACTCATGAAAGAAAGAAACACTGATGCTGAAAATGTCACATAATGATTTGCAGATACAAACAGTATAATGATAACAGGCAAAGCATCTCTAATAAAAAACCCTCAAACATTTCCAATAAAATCTTAGATGACATTCCTTGACTTGAACATGTTTTACATCCATCTGAATCACTTTTATTTCTGTATTTTTGCTCAATCTTGTACAGAAAGTGATAAAAGGAGCATAAAGTTGTAGATTTGTGATGCAGCAGAGGAAGTCAGCCAACCTGAAGCTTTTAAACACACTGAAGGTTTCAGTTCAGTCTCTGATAAAAAGCCTGTAACACTGTAAACTGCTCCGCAGCCTATAAATAATAATTTTATTGCTTGTAATATACTCATCAGCCATGCGTATCTTGTAATGCATAAAAAGGCATCACCTCTGCATCCTTCTGAAACCCTGATGCTGCACTCGCAGACATGATCAAGATGAAAGAGTCCGATCACAATCAAATCTGCTTTACATTAAATTTGTTTTTGCAAACAGCAACTAAAATAAACCCATCAGAAACCGTCATGGATGCTCATATGAAGTCACATGTTATGAATAAAAGTGATCACATGCTCAAATTGTTCAGTAAAAGCACCATTTTTCTTCAAACATTTATCAGGTTACACTTCTGCTGCTCAGCACAAAACCAAAACCTCAATTTTGTGTCAGGAAAAACATTAAAACTTTCACATCTTTTTTCTCTGGGAAAAAAAAAGCACACCTAATTTCCTTTACCAGCAGTGGTCTTCTGTTGTCATGGCTCCTCACAGGCTTTAAATAACAGTCTGGCACTCATTATTCTGCATCACTGAGGCCCTTTGCATTCAGACTGGACTCCTGCATTGAAAACACTCAGCAGTTCATTGTAACATATTTATCAGAGTAACATGGTGTTTTATTTATCCACGTCAGGAGAATGAGTCATTACCGATATTTTGAGGTGCTGCTGAGCTGGACATGAAAATAAGAAAAGGGTTCTGTTACATGAAACCTGATCATTTGGTATCTGGATTGTAGGATTGAACCTTTTTATACTCAGATTCTCTTCAGTCATTTTAACCTTAAAATCTGATCAGATGGAAAGTGAAAATAAAATGTAACCTTTGATTTCAGTTTCTATGCTGACACACCTGCATTTTTTATTCACAAATAATGAAACTGATGGTGCGAGAGAGAAAAGTCAAACTACATGATGAAAGACAAGTGTTTTCTTTTTGGCTTCTTTTTTCCCACTGCTTCATTACGCTGTGACCACTGTAAAGATGAGAGATACTTTTTAATTAATCAGTGTCATAACTTCAGAGTTAAAAGCCTGACTGTGCATGAACCCTTCATGACCTGAAGCTAAATTTAAGATAAGCTTTTTTAAACCTTCATCAGAACTTTAATTAAAACTTTCCCCCAGATTCATAAGAAACTAATGACGAAGCTCTTTTATTCAAGTCCTGTATCTAAATGAGCCCAGATCATCACCTCTCCACCACCGTGCTGACTGTTGGAATGAGATGAGTTGATGTGCTGTGTTTGGTTCTTATCCAACAAGGCGCTGTGCATTGTGGGTAAACATCTCTACTTTCGTCTGACATTGTTCCAGAACTTTATGCATCAATGCAAATAAAAGTCATGCTGCCTGATCTGTTTTAGGGAGAAGCAGCTTCTTCTAAACAAGCTGAACCTTTTTTGAATCTGAAAGTTTCTGATGACTGTGAAAGAAAAAAACTTTGTTAGATCTGTCTGAGTGTGTGAATGTGTGTGAGGTCTCCAGCAGCTTTTCTTGTTATTGTTTTGACTGACTTCACTGAAACTGAATCTGGTGGTTCCAGTTTGCCGTCCCTCCTCTCAGCTTTCTCAGCGTGTTTTGAGAGGACAGACACTTCATCAGGATGACCTTCAATGCTGTTGAGAAACACTTCAATTTAATTTGGGAGAATATAACCCGAGACATGAATCTTCTTCACAGTTTTATCGTTTAGATTCATCTGTCAGCGACATCACTGATGATGAAATGAATCTGAAAAAGCAGCAGGAAGGTGCCCTTTTCTTTTTTCACTGTGAAGCAGAGTTTTACCTGCTCGATAAATGCTTTGTGCTTCTGGTGGCCCTCCTGTTCTCGCTCACAGCAGGTCATCCACTTTTAAGGCAGCTCGACTCTTTCACAGACTGTATCTAAAAGTGCTGACCCTGGAGACCTTTTAGCTTTTCTTTTTCAGTTTTGTGAAGCACTTCTCAGTCAATAATGTATGCTCTCTGTTAAAGGCCGCTGTTAGCAGGGGGTGGGGAGGTTTTATGTTCGATGTGTGAGTTTTTCCTGATCTATGTGTGAGATCTACTCTCATACAGACAAAAAAAAGATGTACCAAGTTGGTTTCACTCAGGTTTATTTACGATTGATCCAAATCAAATTGTTTATTAAATTCAAATATCTGAGCTGCAAATATTTCAGAATTTCACAACAGTTTTTGTTCTGCTGGATCATAAACATCTTAAGCTACATTAATAACAGGATCTAAGTGAGACAGACAGTTTTACTTCTAATCAATGAGGAATCAGACTCACAGCTTCTGATAGACGGAGGAAGGAAATCAGGACAGAGGATGATTACCATCTTCTGACAAATCTGGGTGAGAAAATATTTTATTCATTGTTTCTTATTGACAGTTCATATGTTTGATTATCCATTTGCCACATGGGAAGTCAAACCTGTCCTTCCTGCTTCAGTTTGACTTTACCTGCATCCACTGTGATTCAGGTAAAATGACTTAGAATATTACAGCAATGATTCTTTTGTCTAAAGAGAGTCAGAATTACCAGAAACCTGATTAATCAAAGCCTGAGCAGAAGAATTTGGACCCTCAGGTACATTTTGTTGATGTTCAGTCTAGACTGTGATATCAAACTTCTTTGTCTGCGATCAGGATTTTATACTGCTGAAATTCCTCTTAACATTTCTCTAATTATGCAATAAAATACGTTCATGTTTCATCCTTTTTGTTTATTTTTCCCAAACTGTGTATCTAATATAATAACCATCTTCTCGTTCTGTTTTCCCTTTATGAACACTTTGAATAATAATCCTAAAATAAATAAAGCAGTTCAGAAGCTGCAGTGCTGTTATCTCTTTGTGCGTTTGTTGATCACTCTGTATAAAATTAGTACTTCCTCATGCGTTGCAAACACACAACCCAAGTGAGGATAATGTGTTCATATCTCAACTGTTCTTGGAGGTGCACTTTCCAAAAAATCGTCAAGGACACGGAGGAAACACAATCACATGGCTGAGCTGGCTTCTTATTCACATCCATTTCTGACAAATTGCTCTTTAAAATGTCACAGCTGCAGAGCTGCTGCGAGCATGTAGAAATCTTTCCTTGAGGGAGGACAGGGAATGTTTTAGTCCATGGTGTGCTCTGAGCTTAACGTACAAAGCTGCATTTTCCAGCACTCTAAACGCCTCGGGACATTCAAAAGTAAAACTAGTTCAAAGAAAACTTTTTCTTTTCTGGGAGGTGAAAGGACTGTTTTTTTTGTATAGACTCACATCTGAGATTAACATTCAGCATAATCTAAAACAGAACAAGAACAGAGAAAATGCTCCTGTATATTATTTCATGTTACGCATTCTTTGATCTCTATATTTGTGCATAATTTGAATAACATTTGTTGGTTGCACAGGCTGAAAACTTGCAGATTATTAGGACATTTCTACAAAAACAGTTGTAATAGATTCTTAACAATCCCAGAGGTTGTTTATTCAAGCAGCATTATGATTTATACAGTTTTAGTGAATGGACTTGTTCAGACTGATAAACACTCCTATGTGAAGGTTTCTGCACATTTAAAACCTGAGTCCAGTTTTTAAAATCTGACTATTGATTTACTGTCCTGTAATTCCCACCAGAGCCAGTTTAAAGTTTTATGATTTAACTTCTTTTGACACTTTATGCTCGTTAAATGATGGTTTGGGTATTTTGACCACCCTTATAAGCCATTTGTTATTGTCCAATTAGCACTGGTTCCTTGTCAACTCCTGAATTTCATTAAATCTTTTTGCTGAATTCTATTGATGCTCATATAATCACATCATGAATAATGTGAATAATAATGTAGCTTTAAATTCCCACACGTTTGATCACACTGCATCATCTTCTTTTATTGCGCTGCATGTGATAAGAATTTACAGCCTGGTCTCACAAAAAATTTAAATAACGTGACAACTGAACAGCTGACAGAAATAAAAGTGAATGTTGTAGTTCTAATATTTGTAATGTGTCTGTGATGTTGCATTAAAGAGGATTTTTCTTATAGTTTCTTTCATATTAGTTTGAATCCATAAGCCAACAGTCAGCTGTAATATTTACTTCCGTAGAGATACAGATTTGCTCAGATGGTTTAAGAGACTTTCACACATGCTTTTTAAAATAACTTGTGCTTTTTCAGCGTCTGGCTTCGATACCACCGGTGGGGTCGCGTGCAGGGCTGCTTCAACACGATGGAGCTGGGAATACAACAAACAAATTACTGTACAGCTTATTTTCTGTAAAAACTTTCTAATTTTAACTTTTACTGGGCTGCAGCAGTTTGCAAGTGGCTTACAATGATTTACACATTTGCAATAAAGCAGTTGAAAACTTTTCCAACAAGATTCTGTGATTTTTGTTCCTTTTGTAAACTCACAAATTTTCTGTTTATTTAATAGCAAATCAAAAACTCAGCAAAACAATAACACAACTGAAGAGATTTTGAGCTGATAAGGAGGAAACTGCAGGTTTAAAAGTGAGTTCAGCATTGAATTAGTAGCACAAACCTAAATTATTCACATGCTGACTACCTTTTCATTAATCTCTGGGAACTAAAAAGTGCTTCACCTCTGCAGGAGTTAATAATAGCTCCTAAGAAATGCAAAAAAAGATGGACGATAGTTCAAACTGCTGAGGCCCAAGTTACCAAGGACACGCTGAACCAAAACACAGAACACGACTGTACGATCACTGCAGTCGACCCTGTGCAGTTTTTACTCTTTATTTAGTTATTACATTTCTTTTTTCTCACAGATTTAGCATTTAATGTTTTATATGTCATATATGAAATGGACATGTTTAGAAATTTCCACATTTTCTGTTTGTGTGTTCTAAAATTCATAAAACCTGGTGTTTCATTTAATCTTTGTGTGTTTCTGTTTTAGGATGATGTCTTATTTGTGTTGTGCAATCTGCATCTCCAACAACATCAAAACAAATCTCAGAATGCAAATCGCAAAACTTTAAAAAGAAAAACTATCTAAAATTTTAATGACAGCGAGCCGTGGATGCACGATTGCATTTACTGCCTTACTGCTTGGGAGAGAACTGCTGCGATTATAAAATCAATGGATCTGATCAATGTGATTCCTTCATGCCGCATAATTAGAAATCTCAATCTCAAAGCGTTTATTGTCATATACACAGTAAGGAAACAGGTTTCCCTGTACAATGAAATTCTTACTTTGCCGTCCACACTGAATGCCATAAATATTCAAAAGTGTATATAAGAATATATAAAAGACTAATTTAAAAAAGAACATACAAAGAGTAAACATAAATATAAACTATAAGTAAAATATAAGTAAAATACAAGTATCAGTATCAGTATCAGAAAAATGTTGTATCCCGAATCCATAGATGTTCAGAGTTTTTTCTGCTCTCATTAATGAACAACTTAATGTTCTGGCATTCTCTCGTGGCTAACGCCCACTCTGGAAGAGAACTGATAAAAATGGCTTGAGGATTAACTTCAGAGACAGTGTGCATGTGCTGCTGAGTGTCTCTGGGTCCCTCAGCAAAAGCATGAAGTCAACAAAGAACAACACGTCTTACCCAAAGAAAACAGAAACACAACTTTGTAGAATATTGATTCTTTGTAGTTTAAATCTAATTGTGTTTTGTTGAAATCTGCTCTTCACCAAAGCGATTATTCAAAAGAAAATTTGTTCCTCAGCATATGAAGGTCAGGATGAATTACTGCAGTGCTGAACTGTGTGTTCAGAGCTCGGAACTCACACATCAATTGTTAAAAGCTTAAAACAAATTGGCCCTTGGCAGCTAATTTTACGTTTTCATGGGTTGCGCTGAAAATATTCCCTTTCAACTCCTTGAGTGAGCAACAAATCATCAGTTATCATTTCCTTCTATGAAATCCACTATATGTACAATGTGATTCTGTGGCCTCTTCTTGCAGCTTTCTGCAGTAAAAATGGAAACCATGTAAGAAAATATAGTCAAATAGTTTGTGTTAACAGTAACAGAGTTCAAACTAACCACATGTTGGTTATTGTGTATAATGCAGCATCTGTTCATGATGGTTCATCTGTTTTATGTTGTTTTTTCATGATGGAGTTCACCAGATGAATAACAGGTTTTAGGACCAGGTAACTCCACCTTGGACTGAAATGTTAAATAAAGTCTTTTTCATTTTCTGAATCATAAAAATCTTGTTTAAATGTTGTAGACTCGCCCAGTCCCAGTCTTAGTTAATCCTTCTCTTCAAGGCGTTCATCCTTACATGTAACCCTCATTACCTTTATTATTTACTAATCATTTTTCTTGCATGTTCGAGGGTTATAAAACCGCTTGCATATTAATTTCGGACACATCGTGGGCATGTCAAGGGTGTTGAATTGACAGTGACATGCTGCTATTAGTCAGCCAGACAGATGCAATGTCAAAAACATCAGATTGTCTCTTATTCATCATCCATTATGACATCTCATTTGTCTTTTTCCCCTGTATTCTTGTCAGATGACAGTCAAAGACACTTTGAATCTTGAACAATCTGCTTCTCGTGAATTTCTTATTTCTTATTCTAATGACTGAGATTTTCTCAGAGACTGAATCTTCCTCCATGTTCGCGTGTTATTTTTGAAACCCTGGATAAAGTTCACCAAAGATGATTGCAAAGAAAAGAGACATAATTAGTTTTTTTTACTGTGTGCTTTTGAACTACATAGCACGCTGTATATAGAGTATAATATGAGCTTACCTCAAGAGTCTAAAAGCACATTTAATTGCAGCGCTGCTCTTTAGACCCAACCGGATCGAATTGGTTCTACCTGATTTTGTGAAAAGAGCTCTTTACTTTCATCAAAAGGCTAAAAAAATAAAGCTGCTTTTGGAGTAATTATGTTTTTGAAACAGCTCGAAAGAATAGGCATGCTATTTTTGTAATTATTCATAATTATTTTCTTTTCTCACTGTTCTCTGCAGATTCAGAATAATGAGAGCAAATATTTTGAAGAGCTTCCAGGGTTTATGGGGTTTGTAGATGGAGAACAGAACAGGAAGATGCACAACTTCCTCCACCATATACCATACACCAGAAAACGAGGAGGCTCCATGCATCCCAAATGGCACGACAAATGCTGATGACTAATAACTGGATAGCTTCACAGACCTGCACCACCTGCTTACTGAGCCAATCTCATCAATGCCAACATCACAGCGAGTTGTTGCTTGAGGGCAGAAAAAAAGATTTTTAACTGGCACCCTGTAGAGAGTCAGAAATAATCCACCTGATGAATAAGATTTATGATTCTCAGCTCATCACGACATTAAACTGTAATCCACAAAAAGAAGTTTAATGTGTGTTAAAAAGATGAGAATCAACTCATTTTTTGCTTTAATTATCCACAAGATGCATCTTAAATTTCAGTTTCTGTGCAGGGATTTTTTTTTATTTAGGAAAAGAAATCAGTCTGGCAATAAAATGTTCTGCAGAATCAGGAGACTCATGAACGCTCCATTGATCGAGCTGTTATCAGACTGGTCAAGAAGTTGTTAAGCTGAAGGTTCGATATTCATTAGTCCGGCATAAATTCTAACCCACTTAGAAGAGAAATTTTAAAACTATGTGGCTGCGTCTGCAACTTCACAGTAATTTGCCATTAAAAACACATCTTTCTAATGGCTGTGATGAATGTTGTATTTTTGCTTCATTTAATATTCATGGATCCATAAAAATCTAAACGGGTCAACATCTCTATCTTTCATCGCTTCACTGCAGCTCAGCAACGATCTACTGCAAAAGCAGCAAAACTTCAAGTATTTGTTGCAACAACACTAATTCTTACCTCCACCTTTAAAGACACAATGCAATCAGGTTTATTTGCTTGAGTAATAAATAGTCCAACTCATTTCTTTAATGCAGCTTTTAAAAGATTCCTGTTGATTTACTTCTCTTTTAAAAAGAAACCATACTGACTGTTAGTTTGCTCACATGTCCTCCGGCATCCAGAAAACACCATATGGCCACTTTCAAAAAGTTGCAAACGTAATTTTCACTGGAGAAGGGGCTGTTACACAAATGGGACGTGATTTCTAATGAATACACCTGCTGCTAAGTATGACGAATACCATGCAAGATGTAGCATATTCTATATTACTACAATTATTAAGTTGTTTTTTTACAGGAAATAAAAAACTTAAATGAACGTGGGTGTTTAAACACAAGATGAAGTTGTTAAATCTTCAGTCCTCAGCCAACCAGTTTCAGAAAATATCTGCAACAGAGTGGCACATGGTGTTGGCCATATGCAAATTCATGTTCCCTCTATTGCAATAGTAAATCACTCCCACACAGAACAGGGGAGAGTACTGCAAGACACGAGAGTGGGATGCAAGCCTATCATTTAAGGAATCACTTGTATGATCCGTGCTGGCTTTAAATACCTCTGTTTAGTTGCTGTGTCATGACAGGATAATTACTGCTAACTATACAACCGCTGAGAGAGAACCAGCATGTGTGCAGCACGTTTTGTCTGTTAGCATGGCTCTGCAGGGGGTCATGGTGACAGGTTGGCAGGAGGATGATGGGAGAAAATGAACATAAGAGCTATTGCAGGTGGAACATTCAGAGTTAAAGGTGGTACTTAGGAGCTTTTTAGTTTTAGCTTTGATTGACACGTTTCACACAGAGATTCAGATTGGATGTGACTGCATTCAGTTCAAGATTCTCCTGGTCTTCTAAATAAAATGTTACATATTTTTGTATTTGTTAAACACGGTGGTCACATGATGTAGCCAACCTCTGTCACAATAATTAACTGTGTTAAACCTGCATCTTAAATACACCAGCTGGGTTTCTGTCCCACTATTTCTCTAAGACAGCTGGTAACTATAACACTTAAAAAGAAATTAAAAAAACAGATCTGAAAATAAAACATGAAGTAAAATTAAAACTCTTAAAGGTGTTTTTTTTTTTTTTCAAACAAATCCGCCTGTTTTAATCGACTCTTGGCTGTGATTTCAGTTTTTCTGCTCAGCAGCAGCTGCACTCGGAGCTGGATGCATTTCAGGTGCTAAAAGGAAAAGAGGTGAAAAGCAACATGAATCTGAATAAGGCATCACTGAGCAGGAGGGAACTGGGAATGGGGTGTGAGGTGCAGTCTTCACATCTCTGATCCGTAAACATCAGTAACCTCACCAGCAAAATGAGATCAAATGTTACACGTGCACTTTTTCTTTTATTAAAACATCACTTAGCCGACGCTTTGGCACAAAGCACTGATCAAACAGTGTTTAAAGAAGAAACTAAAATAAGTACCTGGAGTTCATCTGAGAGATTTTAAGGCACATATTAACTTTGATTTAAATCAAAATGTATGAATTCAATTATACAAGAATGAAAATATCATATATATATATATATATGTTTCATTTCACAACATTTGACTCAAGAGCCCTGATCATTTGTTCAATGTGGAGTATATTTAAAAATAAAGATTTATCTTCACTAAGCCTTTGTCTCTGTCTCTGTGAGAATTTTGGAAGAAACTGTGAACTAAACTCTGTGTTTTTTGTGATTTGTGTGGGTCAGTTATGTAAATACATTTGATTAACAAAAGGAAGAAGGTACTTGTCGTACTGGCTGGGTTGATTTCAGCAGGGATTCTGAGTACAAATAAGGTGTCTTGATTAGAATACAATACACCTCATTAGAAATCAGAGAGTTTAGAGTAGCTTTTTATGATTTTAGGTTCATGAAATGGTTGTTGTGATGATGTCTTGGTTTTTTAATGTGGTATAAAACTGACAAAAATACAATTTCTGCTGTTGCATTTACCAGATGAACTTTTAAAATATTATAATCACATTATTATTTTTATTTAAAAGTATAATTGGTAAATTATTGGTTGTTTATGTACAAGTAAGCTGATTTGACTGAGAGCTTCAACAAATGATTATTCATTGTTTTTCGATTTTATTTTATTTTGTTTAGCCTCTCTCATTCTTATTGCAATTTGCTTGGAGGAAAAGGTTTTTTTGATTATACCTCCCTCTGGTGGTCAAATTAGATATTGTTTCTCTTCCCTCTGTTCGAATACTTGAGTTTTCCTTTTATCCTTTAGTAATATAAAAGTTTATTTTTAGTTTCTAATTAATATTTTAAATCCACAATCTTGCAGATAATTTTTTTTTTGTAAATAAGTTATTCCAGCTAAATCATGGTACTTTACAACAAGGACATGTTTAATTTTGGGTTAATTTAGACACATTCCAACGTAATTAACTTATAATATGATGAAATACAACAACGTTGACAATAATAAAGTTTATTTATGACAGTGTATTCCAAATTATACAAGGTTGAAGTGCTGAGCATTCTTGTTTGCACTGTTGACTTCATTACCCAGAATGCACCAGAACTAGCGTCTGTTCTGATTGGCTGTTGTGTCCTCGCCCCTTACAGCTGCTCAGTCCGAGTGAAGCTCTGGACTGTCGGAAACGTACAACATCATGGCTACTTCTGCTGGAATGTGCTGCCGATTGTTTGAGAGACACAGTAGTTTAAAAAGTGTCCGAAAACTCTTCAGTGGGCGCGTGAACCGGAGCGTCCAGCGGATGTATTCAGGTGCTACGCACAAGGAAAATGAAGTGGAACTCCGAGACGCCACTTTCACTGCTTCTAACTTTACTTCACCTTTAAAAACCAGAACGAGACTGGTAAGACTGACAGCAAAATGTTTGCTGAATTAAAAATCTGGATCTGAAGTCGCGCAAGTCCAGGTTCGGTCCCAGAGTCTTTAGCTAACTCATGTTTATGTTAGCGAGTTATTTGGTAGCAAGTTGTGAGAGTTTGTAAAGCTTCAATCCTCATTTAGGCCAAATGCTTCAGGAATTAAAAATTAACCACGAGCTTCAGTAAAAGGTTAAAGGTCTGCGTTTGGTTTGTATGATGTTCCAACAAAGTTCAAAGTTTCAGTATTACAGTAACTTGTATTCTGAAGAATGAACCTAATATTTCAATTATGTTCTTAAATCTGATTAAATAACTGGAAAAGTTCAGTAAATTTGTAGCAAACAGTGTAAAATCCAAGTTTGTAATAAAGCAATGCATGAAAATATCTGAAGTAAGGACTCCTTATCTAAAATCATGTGTTTATATAACAGCATTCCTGGTGACAGGGTCAAAGGTCACGAGCTGTTAAAACATCTCCCACCCTGCTGCAACGTGAAAGTGATCGTTTCTGTTTATGACCTTGTGTTTCTTTTCCAGGAGAGACTGAAAGATGAAAACATCCTGCCGTTCTCTACGTTCTTAACCGACAGCTTCAGTCGCAGACACAACTACCTGCGTATCTCTCTGACTGAGAAATGCAACCTCCGCTGTGAGTCCATGTTTCAGTCCCTGATGCAGCAGCAGCTGGACGTCTGCTTTCTGTGAAGGAGTTTTATCAAACGTAACCAGATCAGTTTGAAGGAAACATCACGGACTACAGTTCTGCCTGTAAATCCCTTCCTGTCCTGTGTATTTCCTCTCTTGCAGGTCAGTACTGCATGCCAGAAGAAGGAGTGAAGCTCACGCCACGGGGCCAGCTGCTTTCCTCCTCAGAGGTTTTGATCCTGGCTCGCCTTTTTGTCCGAGAGGGAGTAGATAAAATCCGTCTGACAGGAGGGGAGCCTCTCATCAGACCTGATGTTCTGGACATTATCTGTAAGAAAAATCAGGACAAATCCAACAAAAAATAAAGGCTGAATGTTTCTGGTGCAGTTCATGTCATAGGCTGCATTTATCCAAATGATGAATGAAGTTAGAAAACTGCTTCTGGTTCACGCAGTTTCCTGATCTATTTATAGGATGATTGAACTCAGTTTTTGGTATCTAGAGATCCATGTGCCAAACCTGCTGACTGGACCAGAACTAAAGTGCAAAGAAGGGATTTTCTCCACACAAACGTGTGGAAGAGAGATGATTCATCACACCACAGCTGTGTGTTCAGGCTAAATAAAGGAATTTTAACACAGTTTAAATTTAATAGGCTAGTCTGTTAATCAACCATTTCAACCTCGATGTTGAAGAAAACTCGTGTGGTGATCAACAGATTGTTCCTTTGTTTAGGACGGAAAACTTCCTGTTTATCTGTAGAGATCAACGTTGTCATGTGACAGAAAACTTTATGTTCTTGGTTTTTACTTCTAAAGTGACCAATAACCTAAACTAAAGCCTAAAATTCTTCACACAGTAAACATTAGTGTTGTTAAAAAATATATTTTTTTATTTTTCTGTTCCAAAATGTACTTTAGAGATTTGAGTTCAGTTCAGTCTTTTTTTCTTTAACTTATTATAATTATTATTAATTGTCAAAATAAAATGTCTGTCTTTTTTTTTTAGACTAAAAGCTGTTTTGGACTCAGAAACCTTCAAATTTGCAAATTACACTTTGTTATTTAGTTCTAAAATCATTTGACAGTTTTCTTTTAAACTGAACTCAGTATTTTGTGTAGGACTTTCTCCTAATGTGCATAAAAAATGATGTGGATTTGATGGATATTTAAAGTTGAAAACTGAATTTGTCATCTTTCTTGTTTGTTTTTGTTTTTTTACAGCTGAACTGAAAAAGCTGGAGGGTTTGAAAACTCTCGCAGTAACAACTAACGGCATTAACTTATCCAGACTTTTACCAAAACTGAAAGAAGCCGGTCTGGACCTGATTAACATCAGCTTGGACTCTCTGGTTCCTGCCAAGTTTGAGTTTATTGTCCGACGAAAAGGTACAAAAATGATTTGACCCATTCTGCATCACGTAGATGAGATCTCAGCTGAGTGTTTGTGAGCTCAGGTCTCTCTGAGTTGTTATGACTCTGTCTTTGTCTTGTATTACAGACCTGTAGAAACCAAAGCCAGGGCTTTTTGTGTTAGTGTTGTTGCTAATCCTTCACCAGGTTACAGAAGGAGGCTGTAAGCTCCAACACACATGGGGTGGAGGTAACAGCAGGGCAGAGCGCAGGGTGGTTGGCTTTACGCTGACAGGCACAGATGGACAAACTGAGACCAGGAAACAAAGGAGAGAAAAAAGACTGGAATATGGAAACAGAGCTGCTCGTGTTCATCTTCACTTCAACATTGTTTAACGATTAACTGGTGATGATTTCACCATTTTTATGCTTATTTAGAATTAGTTAAACACCAAAAGTGAGATTTGAGAGGGTTTATGAGGAAAAATCAATCAAACTGAATCTTCATGAAAACTGATAATGGGCTTGTTGGTAAAAAGCTCTGACTGCTGCTGAGGTTGCAGATGTTTACATGTGTCTGGTTGGTGGATGTGAACACACACACACACACACACACACACAGAGTAGAGCTTCAGATCTGAGGACATTTGAAACGAGCTGGAAGCGTTTCAGATGATCTTACTGTTCACTGCATTTGTATTTGTCTCAGCGACTGACATTTAGAGATGAAATGTTGCCTAAAACTGTTTTTTTTTTTTTTTTTTTTTCAGGGTTCAACAAAGTCATGGAGGGGATTGATAAGGCAGTTGAACTGGGCTACAGTCCAGTCAAGGTTTGTTCAGGATTTTGTCTCCAAACACAGTGTTTGTAGATTAGATGCCTGAGTCAGATGTGATGTTCCAGCCCAGAGGTTATTAGAGGTTATACATACATCCACATCAATGTTCCAACTATTGAGCTTTCTCAAAATGAGGCAATATGTCAGTTATATTCATTATTTAGCATCTTTGGAATAAAAACATGTGAATTCTCTTCACTTCCCTACTGACAGACTGACAGAGAACATTTGCTTACATGTGGTTGTTAATTAGAAGCTTCAGATTGTCCCGTTTTATATGAAATGATAAGAAGACAAAACAGCTCAGAAGACATGACAGACCCCTGAAGGACTCTATTTGAGTGATGTCTACTGATCCATCAGCTGCAGTTAAACCAAACCCTCTAACATCTTGTTCATGTGTCAAACAATAAAACACGGGCCGTCAGCCTCCTGTAGAAGGTTTGAAACCCCCCCCTTAGTGGTCTTAAACTGAACATGTTTAAATAACAGATTAGTGAGGAGGATGTTGATGTGACATCTGCAGATCAACTGTGTGGTGATGCGAGGCCTCAACGAGGACGAGCTGCTGGATTTTGTGTCTCTGACAGAGACGAAGCCTCTGGAGGTGCGCTTCATTGAATACATGCCCTTCGATGGTGAGTGTTCACTTCCCACAATGCCTCATTGCTCAGGCTCAGTCTTTATGTAGATGCAGATTTTTGGGGATTTGTTATAAACTTTACCTTGTCTCCTTCCTGCAGGCAACAAGTGGAACTTTAAGAAGATGGTGAGTTACCAGGAGATGTTGGACCGGATCAAGCAGCAGTGGCCCAATCTGGAAAGGCTTCAGGGTGGAGCTGCAGATACTGCAAAGGTTCGATGTCTTCAGTTAACTGTGAGGCGTTTCTACAGGACGGACTTGTTTATCCTAAAATTAGACTGAGAAAATGATTTTAGACTTTAGTTTTACTTGGAAAACAAAAAGTTTGGTTTGCAGACACAAAACCTCATGTAACCCAAACCTTTATGTGTGTGTGTGTTAATGGCTGAATATTACTTGTGGTATGAAAAGAATATCTGCTGTTTTTATGAACTAAATCAAACATCTTTATATTTGTCTCTAAATCTTTTCCACTTCTTCCTGTTTTGTTACAGACTTTTAAAGTTCCAGGTTTCACGGGGCAGCTGGGCTTCATCACCTCCATGTCTGACAATTTCTGCAGCTCTTGCAACCGTTTACGCATCACTGCAGATGGAAACCTCAAGGTAAATCCAGATTAAACTCAGACTTTCAGACTATTTAAACTGTAGCACCGATACTTTCACAAGAACATTTAAATTCATTTGAATAAATCCCATTTTTCACATAATTTATTTGAAGTAAAAAAGGGAAACAAGCAACAATAAAAATATTTTGCTGCTTTTCAAACAGATCTTTCGCTCAAAGTAAATTTTTTTGCTTGAGAACATCCACAATTTTCTCTTTGGCTCCTCCTCCTCTTCATCCTTCAGGTGTGTTTGTTTGGGAACTCTGAGGTCTCCCTCAGAGATGTTTTACGTTCTGGAGCATCTGATGAAGAGTTGCTGCAGATTATTGGAGCTGCAGTTGGAAGGAAAAGGAAACAACATGCAGGTAAAACACATAAAGATCATCTTCTAGATTTACTGTCAGATTGTTGCTTTATGCAGGTTTTCTCTCTTCAGGCATGTTCAGCATCTCCCAGATGAAGAACAGACCAATGATCCTGATTGGTGGGTGACTCAGCTGTACGTACATCATCTCACACACTTGGTTCTGTCACTTTACTGCATTTGAATTGTTTTTGTTTTCGTTCTTGAGTTTTTTTTTTCTATTTCAACAGACACGTCTGAAACATTTCAGCCAAAACTACAGAACAGATCGAAGGCTTCGACCATCGTCTTTCAGCCTAAAAGTGACTCATTATTTCATCCAGCTGCAGCTCCTCATGTGTCCCGTTCAGGTACCAGAACAGTCCTGAACAGAGAGGAGATTCTGTGCCTTCCAGACCGGACCACTTCAGTTCTAAGTTGCTGCTTTAAAACCTCAAGGAGTGGCGGTTCTCATGTTAAACCACATATCAGCAGTAGAAGGAACCAGGATGTAGCGTTGTTTCACTCATCAGAATTTAGTGATGGTGTAAGTTGTTACACTAAAACTGTAAGTTTTACAACATGCACAAACATGAGCTTCATCCATTTAGACTCTCTCAGGTACGCACAAAACCAGGGTCCTGATAATGTGAAAAACCACTTCCTCAGAGTTCCAGGAAGTCTCGACCTTTGCACACTATTTAATGCCAAAATGAATCCTACATGTCAGAGTGTGAGACTGATTCACAATCAAAGCTCCAGGGAAGATCGTCCACAGTCTGAGATCGATCAGACTCAGTCAGACGCTGAAGCCCAGCTGACTCACACCGACGCGCAGGGCCGTGCCGACATGGTGGACGTCGGGGGAAAAACTCCCTCACGCCGAACAGCCACAGCCAGCGCCACCGTTCTCCTGGGCTCCACTGCTTTTTGCTTGCTTCGGGACAACCAGCTGGCTAAAGGCGACGCCCTGACCGTGGCCCAGCTGGCCGGGATCATGGCTTCAAAGCAGACTTCCTCTCTCATCCCGCTGTGCCACCCCCTCCCTTTAGACCACGCCTCTGTCACCTTTCAGCTCGATGAGCTGCAGAACGCCGTCATCACCACTGCAACCTGTCGCACCACAGGGAGGACGGGGGTGGAGATGGAGGCGCTCACGGCCGCGTCCGTGGCAGCGCTCACCATTTACGACATGTGTAAGGCCGTGAGTCATGACATCATCATCACAGACGTAAAACTGATCAGCAAAACAGGTGGGAAGAAGGATTTTCATCGTCATGTGGTGAAGGAAAACAAAGTGCACGAACTGTAAACAACACTGGTGTTACTATCTTTCTACAAAACAACTGTTTACGGTTGTTTACAGAACCGTGGTTCCTAAACTTATTGTTCTCTGAAACAGGAATGTTCCTCTTCACAGCTGAGGTGTTCTGTTCTATGGAGGAAATATAAAAGTGCAACAGTTCTCTTCAGTTAAATAGTTGTAAGAATTTGTAAAACACGAGATTTCAGGCATCCCCCTAGGATCACAGGTTGGGAACCACTGACCCAGAATCTGGTTTTGTTCTCCTCAGTCTGAGATCTAAACTGACCTTTTTATCTGAAGATTAATTGATTCATAACACTAGAAAAGCACTCAAAGCACACAGACCTGCGCCAAATGGACATATTGTAGAAAGTACTATGTCCATATCCTTAAAAAAATTCCTGGATCCAGACGGTAATCCGGATCACCCCCAAAATCTAATTGATTGTTCCTTGGGTCATTTCTGACCTTTCCTGAAAATTTCATCAAAATCCATCAATTAGTTTTTGAGTTATCCTGCTAAAAGACAGACAGACAGACTCTGATGAAAACATCTCCTCCTTGGTGGAGGTAATGAAACTTGTGAACTAAATAGAATTCATGATTCCTTTTGTTTGTTTTTGCAAATATTACATCACACCTAAACTTTAGTTATTACTCTTTAGACCACTAGATGTCACACAATTATTAAAACTACAAACACTAGAGGTCTTAAAATAATAAAGTGAAAAGCGTCCAAGATGTTTCTGAAACATGCCTTTAACTAACTTATGTGAATGTTAAAGTTTCCTTTTTGGTTTTCTATGATGTAGAGTCACTCCTCTGTGAGGTGGTACTCTTATCATGTACATGTCTTAAATATGTGAAAAACTAACTGAAGGCATTTGTAGCACATTTATAAATACAATAAAAATACATTAAACTGCTCAGATGTTGTTTTTATGCATGTTTGTAAAAAAACAATATACAAGTTCCACCCAGAAAGGCCACCATTACTGAAATTTTAACCTTCAACCCCCTTAGTGTGAGGTGATGAGGCTGACCTCTGCTCTGCTGTACCATCAACAAAGTAATATGTGGTGTTCAAACATCTAAAACTGAAGAACTCGATCAAAAACCCTGTGAACATACTCCTGGAGTGGATATGTAGTTATTAGTCACTTTTTCTTTTTTACCTTCTTAATGAGGATCAACACTCAAGTTATGTGTTAAATCTGAAAGATTATTAACATGCAGTTTAATGAGACTTTGTTTCATGATGTCAGATCAGTATAATAATAATGTCTATTTCAGACCCAGGGGGATCCATATTACAAAAATCATGGTACAAAAAATACAATAAAATACATTACAAGGAGGGCAATAGCAGAGCATGTAGTAATGTATACAGACACAAAACATATGTACATGCTCACACATAATCGTATCGAACCCAGGACATTTTCATTGTAAGGCAATAGCACCACCGTGCAGCCTTGCTTGGATGTTATTAGGCGAATTTAACCAAGTACATCTGGTCTCTCCTCCAGGACAGCAGGGGGCGCTGAGCTGCTCATCCTGCACATATGTCTACGATCCAGCAGGGGGCGCTGAGCTGCTCATCCTCCAGGACAGACGGTCGATAAGCCGATCGCTTCCTGTCAACATTGAACCAGCAGCTTCTCTTCGATACGTCTCTTGTGAGTGTAGGAGATAAAATGCCTCTGTTCCTGAGGACCATCGCCAGCCGCGCGGCCCCCGTCCTGCGGGGAAACATCATCACACAGACCGCGAACCTTTACACCAAACCAGCGAAAGAGAAGATCGGCACGACGGTGGGTCGCGCGAGCTAACATGCTAACAGTTAGCATCTGCCCTTGACTGACGAGGTCACAAAAAACAGAAAAACGGTTTAAATTTGAAGCTGTTGATCAGCTGTTATCAGTTGTATTTGTATAAAGCATCAACTTCTCATCGAAATGTTACGGATGTTTTTATATACTGTTTAATTGATCAGGTGAAATATTGATAAATCAGTTACATATCAGCTAATTAAGAAGAATAAACTTTTTTTTGTCCCTTAGTGGCGAAATTTCTTTGTTACAACAGCAAAAACGTCAAAGAAATATCATACAAAATGTAGCAGCAAACATGTATTCATGTATGAGAGGAATCAATTAAATTCTGATCATAAAGAGTCAGTCTGGAGACGTGATGGTGGTCAGAAACCAGATGTTTAACCAGCTGACCTTCATTTGTTCTCCAGGAAACTTTAATTGCGATGGGCATCTTCACCATCACCATCCTGGGACCTTCTGGATGGGTCCTGGCCCACCTGGAGGACTACAAGAAGAAGGACTGAACCTTCTGATCTGGTGTGTCCAGCCTCCTCCTCCTGGGATCAGAACCACAACATTCATCTGCAGAAAAGAACATGGAGCCTCACTCCTCTGTTTCAGTCTGACGTTTCACTGCTGAAGCATCAGATACTCTGAAAACTCTGTTTAACCTCCCTTATGAAAATATGTTACAGAAATAAATGTTAAACTCAGAATGTTGCCATCTGTGTTGAGTGTGATGACATGAGGCTCCAGCTGATCTCTACACATCTGCATCCAGATTCACCTTCTGCTGAAACATGTCCAGAGCTCAGAGATCTGGTTCACACCAACACGACTCCTCACTACAGAGCAGTTAATGATTCCTCTGAGAGAAAACCCTAAATCTGCTGATTAATGTCTCATGTCAAAGGTCAGGCGCTTGAACAGCGTGGAGATAAACTCTTCAACAGTTTGAGTGTAAAATATGCAAAAAGATAAAACAGGTTTTACAGCGAGAAAAATTATTCAAAAAGCTGCATTTTATTGTTGACCTGGTTCCAGTAAACCTGTAATGATGAAGCTAATGAGACTTTTAAAGGAGATTAAAAGTGTCGAGTCATTCTGTGAAGCCAAAGTGTCGAACACTCGACTTGTTGCATCAGTGATGTCTCCACTTTGATAAAGATGAGACAGTTTTTAGATAAAGAATCAGTGAGACGTTCTCAAATCCATCGTTTAGTCTGTTTTACTGACGACTCCTTAAAATACATAAAGCAAATGGAAAAAAACAAAAAGAAACATGAAACTTTCCCACAAAAGTTCAATTTTACACAAGTTTTACTGTTTATTGGATCTCTGGATGAAATCAGCAGAAGAAACAGTTTGCAGTTTCTCTGGTTTTCAGGGGCAGAAACTAAATCACCCACCAGCTGACGCTTTATTAATTGTGGTAGGTTTATAATTGTGACAGTCATTTGCACTGCAGTAATGGTTTATGTGGTGTGGAGTTGAGGCTGGTTGTAAATAAGCTGGTCTTAATACGCAGCTCTGAGGGATTCCATGTCTAACGAGTCAGGAAGAATCATAAACATACAAACATTTTAACATTCTGTTATCCAGGTGACAGATTTTTGACCTCAGACACTAACACAGTTTCTCCAGCAGGAAACGGTTCGGTAAGAGGTTCAAACTTTGTCACCTACTAAAATCAATAATAAGAAAACAAACTCTTAAGCTGTAATAATTTGCTGATTTTTCAGTTAGAAATGGTCTAGCTGTCAATTTCACAGCGAATAGTCTGAGTCTGAACATTTTTGACCCTCGCGGACCCCCGTATCTCCTCCTGCCTTCAGTCACTTGACTGGTCATGTGACCGAGCTTCGTTTTTCCTGTCTTGATAAAAACAGCTGATTTTACCAGGTAAGTCCAATCTTTGTTGTTCTGAGACCCAGCAGCTACAGGTTAGATCAAACCCGCTTTGGGTTTAAAGAACTGTTCGGTTCGGTCACTTTAACCCAGACTGTTTGTTTTCTAGTGAAGTTGTTTTGAAGCACAATGAGGCTGGTTATTCTGGACGACTACGACCTGGCTAGTGAGTGGGCAGCTAAATACATCCGGAACCGGATCGTCCAGTTCCGACCGTCTGCAGACAGGTTTTTTACTCTGGGTTTACCTACAGGTGAGCTACAGGTGAGCTCCTTTCGGAGTTTTTAACTTGAGGAGTTCAGATGTTGCTGACAGTTGGTGTCTGTTTCAGGCAGCACTCCTTACGGCTGCTACCAGAAGTTAATAGAGTTCTACAGAAATGGAGACCTGTCGTTCAAATATGTTAAAACCTTCAACATGGATGAATATGTAGGTGAGTTGACACGTGACCCATTAAACAGGTTTAAATTAAACAGGTTTAAATTAAACCTGTTTAATCTGGATAAACCAGGTTTAGACTGAATATAAACATCTGTAAAGCAGCTGTTTGTTGTCAGGCCTGCCCCGTGCTCATCCGGAGAGTTATCACTCCTACATGTGGAACAACTTCTTTAAGCACATCGACATCCAACCAGCCAACGCCCACGTCCTGGATGGGAACGCTGAGGATCTGGAGGCCGAGTGTCAGGCGTACGAGCAGAAGATCACCGAGGCCGGAGGGATCGAGCTGTTCATTGGAGGTCAGCCCATCAGCTGTGTGTGTTTGTTTTCTGAACAGGACACTGGACACACAGAACTCCACCCCCGTCTCTGAGTCTGATGGTTTCCTGTCTCCAGGTATCGGTCCTGATGGTCACATCGCGTTTAATGAGCCCGGTTCCAGCCTCGTCTCCAGAACCAGAGTCAAAACACTGGCCAAGGACACCATTTTGGCCAACGCCCGTTTCTTTGGCAACGACCTGTCTAAAGTTCCCACCATGGCGCTGACTGTAGGCGTGGGAACTGTCATGGACGCCAGGGAGGTCAGACCAAACTGTTTGTAGTACAGAACCAAGAAAACCATGACTCGGTTTTCATTGCTTTAAGATTCTAACAGAGTTTTTAAGATTCCAGGAAGTCTGACTCATTTAGAAATGAGTCCTGGATCAGGTCTTGAGTCTTGTTTCTGGTGTACTGGTCCTGGATCAAACAGGTCTGATGTTGTTCTCCTTCAGGTGATGATTCTGATCACCGGAGCTCATAAAGCCTTTGCGCTGTACAAAGCCATCGAGGACGGCGTGAACCACATGTGGACGGTGTCGGCCTTCCAGCAGCATCCTCACACCGTCTTCGTCTGCGACGAGGACGCCACGCTGGAGCTCCGGGTCAAAACGGTCAAATACTTCAAAGGTACGATGTGGAGAGTCTTCACATGTCACAGAAAAAAAACCCAACAAGCTTGTTTTTATTTACTGACGGTATTTATTTGTTTCAGACGAGATTCTTGTTTCTTCTTGTTGTAGGTTTAATGCATGTTCATAATAAACTGGTGGACCCGGTTCTCAGCATAAAGAACCAGTGAAACAGGAAGTCAGAGGTTCTGCTGATGCTGCAGGATCCAACGTGACTGGATTTATCTGAATAACGAGTCTTTCTCTGACCTCCGATCATGTTCCAGGTTTTTCTTTTCTTTGCCTTTGTTGTTTCTGTCAGAGTTCCAGGTTGTTGCTGAAGACTCTGCTCAGCTTCCTGTTTCAGATGTTTTCATGTTACAGTTTCACTCCAGTCTTCATTTCTTTAGAATTTCCTTCCAAACTTAATGTTTTTTTAACTGAGAGAAAAATCAGCTGAAAACCAGCATTTTAATGGGTCAGGACTGGATCAGGACTGGGTCAGGACTGGGTCAGGACTGGCCCAGTCCTGGCCCAGTCCTGGCCCAGTCCTGGATCAGGACTGGATCAGGTACTGAACATTCATCTGAAAGTTGTCTGGTTTCGATCAGTTAAAGCTGATCAAACAGTTTCTGTTTGGACTCCCGGATTAACTTCAGCTTGTTTGAAACTTCCTGGTTTAAAACACGTCCGTTTCCAGTGATTAGTTCATATTTCTTTTCTCCTGGTTTGTTACATTTACAACTCCTGATGTGGGTTTTTGCACATTCTTGTACTGTTGTTACTCTTTATATGAGGAAATAAATCAACTTTTCTAAAGTGTTTTTAAGGATTTGTATCTTTCAGAAAGACGAAATAAATGTGCAGAGAATCTGAGAAACCTTTAGTTCCTGTGTGTTTATGTTGGGATGCATTAACACAGTTTTAACACCAGGGGGCGGTCTCAGCTCACTCAACTTGAACATGTGACACTTAGCTGTGAGAAGCAAAACCAAACTCCAAATTTGAGTTCATTTCCAAAACATTTCAGAGGTTTTCATGTAACTGGAGCTTGATGCATCACTTACAGTTTCAGAGTAAATTTCTGCAAAGAATCAGTTTATAAAAAGCCTCTCGCTGATTGTTTGATGGATTCTGGATGCAGATTAAATGAAGGATGAATGTAAATAAAAATGCTGATGCTGTGATTCGGCACCGAACACACAAACTTCTCTCAGGATCTGATGAAATAACAAAGTCATTTTGTGTGACGGTGAATTATGTAAATGAAAGTCTTTTGTTTCTGTTATAATCAGCCTCATCAGCTCTGACTGGTTCTGCTCAGCAGCCGGGACTCACCTGTAGAGTCATAACACAGGTATGTGAACTCATCTAAACCCTCCACTATATGAAGTGCTCAACTTAAAGAGGACTGACTGCTGTGCACAGCTGAAGCATCTCATCATGTTGAGATTCTGGTTCTGTTGGGTCGGACTCTGTTCAGTTCTGGTTGTGATGGAGGTGATGGATCATGGCTCAGCTTCACAGCTCTTACAGATCAGCTGACACCTCTGTGTGCGCTGCCACAGTCATTCAGGATGATCATTTTGTTTCATAACACCGGTGGTGGTGACCAGGATCACGAGGTCAGAGGTCACGCCGACAGGAAACGTGTTGATTTTGCGTTTCATCACCTCTGAATTTCCTGCTGCTGATTGAAAATGACACGTTTAAACTGTGAGTAATTACTTTGTCTGAGCGCGCTGAGGCCTGATTAAACGTGACGACAGCAGCGTCTGAACGTCGTCCTTCAGTCTCTGGCTGATCGGACAGAAACAAAGAAAAGTCTGAACTCTCCGTCCTCTCTGTTCTGAAGCTGTCAGCTCCTCCTGATGAAGCTCCTCCCTCTCTGCACCTTCTGACATCTGTTTATCAGCAGCTGGTTTTTCTGATGATCTTCAGGTTGTGAAACTTTTCTCGCTCCTATTTGTTTGTGCGCTACCTTAGGATTAATAATGAGATGCAACATTCAGATCATTTGGATATTATGCACGGAAATAATTTGCATGATGAGGAGACTGATGAGCAGTAACACATTTGGATTCATCTAAAAGTGAAATTTATATTCCGTTTGATTCAATCACAAGTGAGAACATTTAAAAAGTAAATGAGGAAAACACGACTGAGAAGTTAAACTGTGGACACGCAGACAGAAACACAGACATGATGCTCTGAGACTGTTCCTGGAGTCACCTGGACCCGGTTTCACTCAGTTTAACCTGGTTCTTTAACCCGGTTCAGCATGATGGTAATGACTGGTCTTAGTCTGGTCCAGCTGGCAGGTCCTGCAGACCTCCGTCCTGCAGACCTCCGTCCTGAAGACCACGTCCTGAAGACCTCGTCCTGCAGTGCTCGTCCTGCAGACCTCATCCTGCAGACCTCTGTGCTGCAGACCTCGTCCTGCAGACCTCTGTGCTGCAGACCTCGTCCTGCAGACCTCGTGCTGCAGACTTCCATCCTGCAGACCTCCGTGCTGCAGACCTCGTCCTGAAGACCTCGTCCTGCAGACCTCGCCCTGCAGACCTCCATCCTGCAGACCTCGTCCTGCAGACCTCTGTGCTGCAGACCTCATCCTGCAGACCTCCGTCCTGCAGACCTCGCCCTGCAGACCTCCATCCTGCAGACCTCGTCCTGCAGACCTCTGTGCTGCAGACCTCGTCCTGCAGACCTCTGTGCTGCAGACCTCTGTGCTGCAGACCTCGTCCTGCAGACCTCGTCCTGCAGACCTCTGTGCTGCAGACCTCGTCCTGCAGACCTCTGTGCTGCAGACCTCCGTGCTGCAGACCTCGTCCTGAAGACCTCGTCCTGCAGACCTCGCCCTGCAGACCTCCATCCTGCAGACCTCGTCCTGCAGACCTCTGTGCTGCAGACCTCGTCCTGCAGACCTCTGTGCTGCAGACCTCTGTGCTGCAGACCTCGTCCTGCAGACCTCCGTCCTGCAGACCTCGCCCTGCAGACCTCCATCCTGCAGACCTCGTCCTGCAGACCTCTGTGCTGCAGACCTCGTCCTGCAGACCTCCGTCCTGCAGACCTCTGTGCTGCAGACCTCATCCTGCAGACCTCCGTCCTGCAGACCTCGTCCTGCAGACCTCGTCCTGCAGACCACGTCCTGCAGACCACGTCCTGCAGACCACATCCTGCTCTATTTATCTGTTACTGGCAGAACTTCCTGTTGTTAAACATTCATCTGTGATCTAATGTAAAGGTCAAAGGTCATATTTCTGCAGTAAGTTACATGTACCCACAAACTTGTTAGAAACCTTTAAAATGAAACACCAGGTTGTTTCATCTTCACTCTGCCTCTTCCTGTAAAGTCACAAATTAAAACGTGACCTTTAAAACTCATCTGAGCTCAAACTGTCATCACAGACTCTCAGCTGGAAAACGTTCTTTAAGATAACCTGCTGATCTAAAACGTCCATCAAATATTTGCTTTTTTAATTCCTATGATCTTAAAGCTAAAGTGAAATAAGAGTTGCAGCTGGATGAAACTGGTTTCATCTAATTCTTTTCACACAAAATGTGGAACAGAGTGAGAAATGAGTGGAACCAGCTGATGTGCTGCGGTTTGAAACATGGTGATGACGTTGTGTTTTCCTAATCTACAGAATGTCCGAGTGTTTTTATTCTTAATGATTGTTCAGTACTTTCACACACCTGTTGCAGTTTCTGCATCTTGCTGTTTGTTCTCTTTTTTTAACCTCGAAAAGCAGAAAAATCAGCCAAAGTTCAGCTCTGACGTCACTGATTGGCCCAGTTTTTACTAACGCAGCGCTGATCAATACGCTCCTCCGTCAGACACCTTGTTTTGTTTCTCTGTCACGTTTTTCTTTTGACTTCAAACAGAAACTGCTCCTAAATGTTTAAATATCTATTTTTTGTGATGCAGATTTCCACATCTGGGGAGAAAACGTTCGAGCTCGGAGGTGATCGCAGTAAACAAATGAATCCAAACAAACCTTTTCCCACCTGTTTGCTCATGATTCATCTGTGTGTCACGTCAGCTGCTCTCGTAGATGCTGTGAGTTGGTTCTGACCCGAGCTGCACACTAGTATGCTATTCATGGTCACTGTGGCTGTTCTCGTCTGCTTCCATGGAAACTGAGCTTCAGTGATGAGGAGAATGAAAGTAATTCACCACATCTGACAGAACACATCAGGCTTACAGCAGGAGTCTCTTCAGCTCACGCTGTCTCTGCTTTATTATTTTATGTTTACATGTTTATATGTTTCTGTCAACAAGCTGCTGCATCTCCTTTCACTCTAATTCATTAAAACATCTTTGATTCTTGTGAAACGATGTCGTGATCAACCTGTTTCACGTCAACATCTTCTCCTCAGCTGTTATAACGACAGGTCCGAGCAGAAGATGTTCCTCTCAAACATTTTGGTTTCTACAGCAGGAACTGAGGTGGTGACTCTACACCACCACAATGTTCTGTCACCAACACAATACCAGCAGAGCAGAAGACCATCACCTGACCACCACCTTATGTTTGGTTGGATCTGAATCTCAACAGAAAGGAGGAGCATGAGACCAGCTTTCCAGAAGAAGAAGAAGAAACACCTGTCCTGATCTTCTCACATGTTGCAGCTTCACCTGCAGGAACATTCCTCACTTTTATAAACTTTGGTAGATTTCTATTTTTCATTCTGAAGCATCATCTGTTCTTGACTGATCGGATCGCCTGAAGGGACGAGAAGCATCTGAATCATCAGCAGTGAAAGTGACACAGAGGAGACAGACTGACACGTGATGATGCTCTGAGAGGAGCGAAGCAGGAAAACACAGCTGAGATCTTTGTGTAAGAAAATCCAGCAGTGGCCCGTTTTACGTCTCCTGACATCTGAAACCAAACAAAGATTTAACTAGAGGTGAGGCAGGTGAGGACCCCGCCCTGTTGTAACGAGGACATCTGAGGTTCTTCTACACTTGGTTTGATGTGTTGATGTTACTGCTCAGTTTCCCAACAGGTAACAAGTCACATGTAACAAGTCACATGTAACACGTTACAGGTAACACGTCACAGGTAACAAGTCACATGTAACACGTTACAGGTAACAAGTCACAGGTAACAAGTCACATGTAACAAGTCACAGGTAACAAGTCACATGTAACAAGTCACATGTAACAAGTCACATGTAACACGTCACAGGTAACACGTCACAGGTAACAAGTCAAATGTAACACGTTACAGGTAACAAGTCACAGGTAACAAGTCACATGTAACAAGTCACATGTAACACGTCACAGGTAACAAGTCACATGTAACAAGTCACATGTAACACGTCACATGTAACAAGTCACATGTAACACGTCACATGTAACAAGTCACATGTAACAAGTCACATGTAACACGTCACAGGTAACACGTCACAGGTAACAAGTCACATGTAACACGTCACAGGTAACAAGTCACATGTAACACGTTACAGGTAACAAGTCACAGGTAACAAGTCACATGTAACAAGTCACATGTAACAAGTCACAGGTAACAAGTCACAGGTAACAAGTCACAGGTAACAAGTCACATGTACCAAGTCACATGTAACACGTCACAGGTACCACGTTACAGGTAACAAGTCACATGTAACACGTTACAGGTAACACGTTACAGGTAACAAGTCACATGTAACACGTTACAAGTAACAAGTCACATGTAACAAGTCACAGGTAACAAGTCACATGTAACAAGTCACATGTAACAAGTCACAGGTAACAAGTCACATGTAACAAGTCACATGTAACAAGTCACATGTAACACGTCACAGGTAACAAGTCACATGTAACACGTTACAGGTAACAAGTCACATGTAACAAGTCACATGTAACAAGTCACATGTAACACGTTACAGGTAACAAGTCACAGGTAACAAGTCACAGGTAACAAGTCACATGTAACAAGTCACATGTAACAAGTCACAGGTAACAAGTCACATGTAACAAGTCACATGTAACACGTCACAGGTAACACGTCACAGGTAACAAGTCACATGTAACATGTTACAGGTAACAAGTCACAGGTAACAAGTCACAGGTAACAAGTCACATGTAACAAGTCACATGTAACAAGTCACATGTAACACGTCACATGTAACAAGTCACATGTAACAAGTCACATGTAACACGTCACAGGTAACAAGTCACATGTAACACGTCACAGGTAACAAGTCACATGTAACAAGTCACATGTAACACGTTACAGGTAACACGTCACAGGTAACAAGTCACATGTAACATGTTACAGGTAACAAGTCACAGGTAACAAGTCACAGGTAACAAGTCACATGTAACACGTTACAGGTAACACGTCACAGGTAACAAGTCACATGTAACAAGTCACATGTAACACGTCACAGGTAACAAGTCACATGTAACACGTCACAGGTAACAAGTCACATGTAACAAGTCACATGTAACACGTCACATGTAACAAGTCACATGTAACACGTCACAGGTAACAAGTCACATGTAACACGTTACAGGTAACACGTCACAGGTAACAAGTCACAGGTAACAAGTCACATGTAACAAGTCACATGTAACAAGTCACATGTAACACGTCACATGTAACAAGTCACATGTAACACGTCACAGGTAACACGTCACAGGTAACAAGTCACATGTAACACGTCACAGGTAACAAGTCACATGTAACAAATCACATGTAACACGTCACAGGTAAAAAGTCACATGTAACACGTTACAGGTAACAAGTCACATGTAACAAGTCACATGTAACACGTCACAGGTAACACGTCACAGGTAACAAGTCACATGTAACACGTTACAGGTAACAAGTCACATGTAACACGTCACAGGTAACAAGTCACAGGTAACAAGTCACATGTAACAAGTCACATGTAACACGTCACAGGTAACACGTCACAGGTAACAAGTCACATGTAACACGTCACAGGTAACAAGTCACATGTAACAAGTCACATGTAACACGTCACAGGTAACAAGTCACATGTAACACGTTACAGGTAACAAGTCACAGGTAACAAGTCACAGGTAACAAGTCACATGTAACAAGTCACATGTAACAAGTCACATGTAACACGTCACAGGTAACACGTCACAGGTAACAAGTCACATGTAACACGTCACAGGTAACAAGTCACATGTAACAAGTCACATGTAACACGTTACAGGTAACACGTCACAGGTAACAAGTCACATGTAACACGTTACAGGTAACAAGTCACAGGTAACAAGTCACATGTAACAAGTCACATGTAACAAGTCACATGTAACACGTCACAGGTAACACGTCACAGGTAACACGTCACAGGTAACAAGTCACATGTAACACGTTACAGGTAACAAGTCACATGTAACACGTCACAGGTAACAAGTCACATGTAACACGTCACATGTAACACGTCACATGTAACAAGTCACATGTAACACGTCACAGGTAACAAGTCACATGTAACAAGTCACATGTAACAAGTTACAGGTAACAAGTCACAGGTAACAAGTCACATGTAACACGTTACAGGTAACAAGTCACATGTAACACGTCACAGGTAACAAGTCACATGTAACAAGTCACATGTAACACGTCACAGGTAACAAGTCACATGTAACAAGTCACATGTAACACGTTACAGGTAACAAGTCACAGGTAACAAGTCACATGTAACACGTTACAGGTAACAAGTCACAGGTAACAAGTCACAGGTAACAAGTCACATGTAACAAGTCACATGTAACAAGTCACAGGTAACAAGTCACATGTAACAAGTCACATGTAACAAGTCACATGTAACACGTCACAGGTAACAAGTCACATGTAACACGTCACAGGTAACAAGTCACATGTAACACGTCACAGGTAACAAGTCACATGTAACAAGTCACATGTAACACGTTACAGGTAACACGTCACAGGTAACAAGTCACATGTAACACATTACAGGTAACAAGTCACAGGTAACAAGTCACATGTAACAAGTCACATGTAACACGTCACATGTAACAAGTCACAGGTAACAAGACTCACATGTAACACGTCACAGGTAACAAGTCACAGGTAACAAGTCACATGTAACACGTCACTGGTAACAAGTCACATGTAACACGTCACAGGTAACAAGTCACATGTAACAAGTCACATGTAACACGTCACAGGTAACACGTCACAGGTAACAAGTCACATGTAACACGTTACAGGTAACAAGTCACAGGTAACAAGTCACAGGTAACAAGTCACAGGTAACAAGTCACATATAACACATCACTGGTAACAAGTCACATGTAACATGTTACAGGTAACAAGTCACATGTAACAAGTCAAATGTAACACGTCACAGGTAACAAGTCACATGTAACACGTCACATGTAACAAGTCACATGTAACAAGTCACATGTAACACGTCACAGGTAACAAGTCACAGGTAACAAGTCACAGGTAACAAGTCACAGGTAACACGTCACAGGTAACAAGTCACATGTAACACGTCACAGGTAACAAGTCACATGTAACAAGTCACATGTAACACGTTACAGGTAACACGTCACAGGTAACAAGTCACATGTAACACGTTACAGGTAACAAGTCACAGGTAACAAGTCACAGGTAACAAGTCACATGTAACAAGTCACATGTAACAAGTCACATGTAACACGTCACAGGTAACACGTCACAGGTAACAAGTCACATGTAACACGTTACAGGTAACAAGTCACAGGTAACAAGTCACAGGTAACACGTCACATGTAACAAGTCACATGTAACAAGTCACATGTAACACGTCACAGGTAACACGTCACAGGTAACAAGTCACAGGTAACACGTCACAGGTAACAAGTCACATGTAACACGTCACAGGTAACAAGTCACATGTAACACGTTACAGGTAACAAGTCACATGTAACAAGTCACAGGTAACAAGTCACATGTAACACGTCACAGGTAACAAGTCACATGTAACAAGTCACATGTAACACGTTACAGGTAACACGTCACAGGTAACAAGTCACATGTAACAAATCACAGGTAACAAGTCACAAGTAACAAGTCACAGGTAACAAGTCACAGGTAACACGTCACTGGTAACAAGTCACAGGTAACAAGTCACATGTAACAAGTCACATGTAACAAGTCACATGTAACACGTCACATGTAACAAGTCACATGTAACAAGTCACAGGTAACAAGTCACTTTTAACAAGTCACATGTAACAAGTCACATGTAACACGTTACATGTAACACGTCACAGGTAACAAGTCACATGTAACACGTTACAGGTAACACGTCACAGGTAACAAGTCACATGTAACACGTCACAGGTAACAAGTCACATGTAACAAGTCACATGTAACAAGTCACATGTAACACGTCACAGGTAACACGTCACAGGTAACAAGTCACATGTAACAAGTCACATGTAACAAGTCACAGGTAACAAGTCACATGTAACAAGTCACATGTAACACGTCACAGGTAACACGTCACAGGTAACAAGTCACATGTAACATGTTACAGGTAACAAGTCACAGGTAACAAGTCACAGGTAACACGTCACAGGTAACAAGTCACATGTAACAAGTCACATGTAACAAGTCACATGTAACAAGTCACATGTAACACGTTACAGGTAACAAGTCACATGTAACAAGTCACATGTAACACGTCACAGGTAACAAGTCACAGGTAACACGTCACAGGTAACAAGTCACATGTAACACGTCACAGGTAACAAGTCACATGTAACACGTTACAGGTAACAAGTCACATGTAACACGTTACAGGTAACAAGTCACATGTAACAAGTCACATGTAACAAGTCACAGGTAACAAGTCACAGGTAACAAGTCACAGGTAACAAGTCACATGTAACACGTCACTGGTAACAAGTCACATGTAACAAGTCACATGTAACACGTCACATGTAACACGTCACATGTAACACGTCACAGGTAACAAGTCACATGTAACAAGTCACAGGTAACAAGTCACATGTAACAAGTCACATGTAACACGTCACAGGTAACAAGTAACATGTAACACGTTACAAGTAACAAGTCACATGTAACAAGTCACACGTAACAAGTCACATGTAACACGTCACAGGTAACAAGTCACATGTAACACGTCACATGTAACAAGTCACATGTAACAAGTCACATGTAACACGTTACAGGTAACAAGTCACAGGTAACAAGTCACATGTAACACGTCACAGGTAACAAGTCACATGTAACAAGTCACATGTAACACGTTACAGGTAACAAGTCACATGTAACAAGTCACATGTAACACGTCACATGTAACACGTTACAGGTAACAAGTCACAGGTAACAAGTCACATGTAACAAGTCACAGGTAACAAGTCACATGTAACAAGTCACATGTAACATGTTACAGGTAACAAGTCACAGGTAACAAGTCACATGTAACACGGTACAGGTAACAAGCCACAGGTAACAAGTTACATGTAACACGTCACAGGTAACAAGTCAAATGTAACAAGTCACATGTAACACGTTACAGGTAACACGTTACAGGTAACAAGTCACAGGTAACAAGTCACATGTAACAAGTCACAGGTAACAAGTCACATGTAACAAGTCACATGTAACATGTTACAGGTAACAAGTCACATGTAACACGTCACATGTAACACGTCACATGTAACAAGTCACATGTAACAAGTCACAGGTAACAAGTCACATGTAACAAGTCACATGTAACACGTTACAGGTAACAAGTCACAGGTAACAAGTCACATGTAACACGTTACAGGTAACAAGTCACAGGTAACAAGTCACATGTAACAAGTCACATGTAACAAGTCACATGTAACAAGTCACATGTAACACGTTACAGGTAACAAGTCACATGTAACAAGTCACATGTAACACGTCACATGTAACACGTCACAGGTAACAAGTCACATGTAACACGTCACATGTAACAAGTCACATGTAACAAGTCACATGTAACACGTCACAGGTAACACGTCACAGGTAACAAGTCACATGTAACACGTTACAGGTAACAAGTCACATGTAACACGTCACAGGTAACAAGTCACATGTAACACGTCACATGTAACAAGTCACATGTAACAAGTCACATGTAACACGTCACATGTAACACGTTACAGGTAACAAGTCACATGTAACAAGTCACATGTAACAAGTCACAGGTAACAAGTCACATGTAACAAGTCACATGTAACACGTTACAGGTAACAAGTCACAGGTAACAAGTCACATGTAACACGTTACAGGTAACAAGTCACATGTAACAAGTCACATGTAACACGTCACATGTAACACGTCACAGGTAACAAGTCACATGTAACACGTCACAGGTAACAAGTCACATGTAACAAGTCACATGTAACACGTTACATGTAACACGTCACAGGTAACAAGTCACATGTAACAAGTCACATGTAACACGTTACAGGTAACACGTCACAGGTAACAAGTCACATGTAACACGTTACAGGTAACAAGTCACAGGTAACAAGTCACAGGTAACAAGTCACATGTAACACGTCACAGGTAACAAGTCACATGTAACAAGTCACATGTAACACGTTACAGGTAACACGTCACAGGTAACAAGTCACATGTAACACGTCACAGGTAACAAGTCACATGTAACAAGTCACATGTAACACGTTACAGGTAACACGTCACAGGTAACAAGTCACATGTAACACGTTACAGGTAACAAGTCACAGGTAACAAGTCACATGTAACACGTCACAGGTAACAAGTCACATGTAACAAGTCACATGTAACAAGTCACATGTAACACGTCACAGGTAACAAGTCACATGTAACAAGTCACATGTAACACGTTACAGGTAACACGTCACAGGTAACAAGTCACATGTAACACGTTACAGGTAACAAGTCACAGGTAACAAGTCACAGGTAACAAGTCACATGTAACAAGTCACATGTAACAAGTCACAGGTAACAAGTCACATGTAACAAGTCACATGTAACACGTCACAGGTAACACGTCACAGGTAACAAGTCACATGTAACATGTTACAGGTAACAAGTCACAGGTAACAAGTCACAGGTAACACGTCACAGGTAACAAGTCACATGTAACACGTCACAGGTAACAAGTCACATGTAACACGTCACATGTAACAAGTCACATGTAACACGTCACAGGTAACAAGTCACATGTAACAAGTTACAGGTAACAAGTCACAGGTAACAAGTCACATGTAACACGTTACAGGTAACAAGTCACAGGTAACAAGTCACAGGTAACAAGTCACATGTAACACGTCACAGGTAACAAGTCACATGTAACAAGTCACATGTAACAAGTCACATGTAACACGTTACAGGTAACACGTCACAGGTAACAAGTCACATGTAACACGTTACAGGTAACAAGTCACAGGTAACAAGTCACATGTAACAAGTCACATGTAACACGTCACAGGTAACAAGTCACATGTAACACGTCACAGGTAACAAGTCACATGTAACACGTCACAGGTAACAAGTCACAGGTAACAAGTCACATGTAACACGTCACAGGTAACAAGTCACATGTAACAAGTCACATGTAACACGTCACATGTAACACGTTACAGGTAACAAGTCACAGGTAACAAGTCACATGTAACAAGTCACATGTAACAAGTCACATGTAACAAGTCACATGTAACAAGTCACATGTAACACGTTACAGGTAACACGTCACAGGTAACAAGTCACATGTAACACGTTACAGGTAACAAGTCACAGGTAACAAGTCACATGTAACACGTTACAGGTAACACGTCACAGGTAACAAGTCACATGTAACACGTCACATGTAACACGTCACAGGTAACAAGTCACATGTAACACGTCACATGTAACACGTCACATGTAACACGTTACAGGTAACAAGTCACATGTAACAAGTCACATGTAACACGTTACAGGTAACAAGTCACAGGTAACAAGTCACATGTAACACGTCACAGGTAACAAGTCACATGTAACACGTCACAGGTAACAAGTCACATGTAACACGTTACAGGTAACAAGTCACAGGTAACACGTCACATGTAACAAGTCACAGGTAACAAGTCACAGGTAACAAGTCACATGTAACACGTCACAGGTAACAAGTCACATGTAACAAGTCACATGTAACACGTCACATGTAACACGTCACAGGTAACAAGTCACATGTAACAAGTCACATGTAACACGTCACATGTAACACGTCACAGGTAACAAGTCACATGTAACACGTTACAGGTAACAAGTCACAGGTAACAAGTCACATGTAACACGTCACAGGTAACAAGTCACATGTAACAAGTCACATGTAACACGTCACATGTAACACGTTACAGGTAACAAGTCACATGTAACAAGTCACATGTAACACGTCACATGTAACACGTCACAGGTAACAAGTCACATGTAACACGTTACAGGTAACAAGTCACAGGTAACAAGTCACAGGTAACAAGTCACATGTAACAAGTCACATGTAACATGTTACAGGTAACAAGTCACATGTAACAAGTCAAATGTAACACGTCACAGGTAACAAGTCACATGTAACAAGTCACATGTAACACGTTACAGGTAACAAGTCACAGGTAACAAGTCACATGTAACACGTCACAGGTAACAAGTCACATGTAACACGTCACAGGTAACAAGTCACAGGTAACAAGTCACAGGTAACACGTCACAGGTAACAAGTCACATGTAACAAGTCACATGTAACACGTCACATGTAACACGTTACAGGTAACAAGTCACATGTAACACGTTACAGGTAACACGTCACAGGTAACAAGTCACATGTAACACGTTACAGGTAACAAGTCACAGGTAACAAGTCACAGGTAACAAGTCACATGTAACACGTCACAGGTAACAAGTCACATGTAACAAGTCACATGTAACAAGTCACATGTAACACGTTACAGGTAACAAGTCACATGTAACACGTTACAGGTAACACGTCACAGGTAACAAGTCACATGTAACATGTTACAGGTAACAAGTCACAGGTAACAAGTCACAGGTAACACGTCACAGGTAACAAGTCACATGTAACACGTCACAGGTAACAAGTCACATGTAACAAGTCACATGTAACACGTCACATGTAACACGTCACATGTAACACGTTACAGGTAACAAGTCACATGTAACAAGTCACAGGTAACAAGTCACATGTAACAAGTCACATGTAACACGTTACAGGTAACAAGTCACATGTAACACGTTACAGGTAACACGTCACAGGTAACAAGTCACATGTAACACGTCACAGGTAACAAGTCACATGTAACAAGTCACATGTAACAAGTCACAGGTAACAAGTCACATGTAACAAGTCACATGTAACACGTTACAGGTAACACGTCACAGGTAACAAGTCACATGTAACACGTCACAGGTAACAAGTCACATGTAACACGTCACAGGTAACAAGTCACATGTAACAAGTCACATGTAACACGTCACATGTAACAAGTCACATGTAACAAGTCACAGGTAACAAGTCACAGGTAACAAGTCACATGTAACACGTCACAGGTAACAAGTCACAGGTAACACGTTACAGGTAACAAGTCACATGTAACACGTCACAGGTAACAAGTCACATGTAACACGTCACAGGTAACAAGTCACATGTAACAAGTCACATGTAACACGTCACAGGTAACACGTCACATGTAACACGTTACAGGTAACAAGTCACATGTAACACGTTACAGGTAACAAGTCACAGGTAACAAGTCACAGGTAACAAGTCACATGTAACAAGTCACATGTAACAAGTCACAGGTAACAAGTCACAGGTAACACGTTACAGGTAACACGTCACAGGTAACAAGTCACATGTAACACGTCACATGTAACAAGTCACATGTAACAAGTTACAGGTAACAAGGCACATGTAACACGTCACATGTAACACGTCACATGTAACACGTTACAGGTAACACGTCACATGTAACAAGTCACATGTAACAAGTCACATGTAACACGTCACAGGTAACAAGTCACATGTAACAAGATACAGGTAACACGTCACAGGTAACAAGTCACATGTAACAAGTCACATGTAACACGTCACAGGTAACACGTCACAGGTAACAAGTCACATGTAACATGTTACAGGTAACAAGTCACAGGTAACAAGTCACAGGTAACACGTCACAGGTAACAAGTCACCTGTAACACGTCACAGGTAACAAGTCACATGTAAAAAGTTACATGTAACAAGTCACATGTAACAAGTCACAGGTAACAAGTCACATGTAACAAGTCACATGTAACACGTTACAGGTAACACGTCACAGGTAACAAGTCACATGTAACACGTCACAGGTAACAAGTCACATGTAACACGTCACAGGTAACAAGTCACATGTAACACGTCACAGGTAACAAGTCACATGTAACAAGTCACATGTAACACGTCACATGTAACAAGTCACATGTAACACGTTACAGGTAACAAGTCACATGTAACAAGTCACATGTAACAAGTCACATGTAACACGTTACAGGTAACAAGTCACATGTAACACGTTACAGGTAACACGTCACAGGTAACAAGTCACATGTAACAAGTCACATGTAACACGTCACAGGTAACAAGTCACATGTAACAAGTCACAGGTAACAAGTCACAGGTAACAAGTCACAGGTAACAAGTCACATGTAACAAGTCACATGTAACACGTTACAGGTAACAAGTCACAGGTAACAAGTCACAGGTAACACGTCACAGGTAACAAGTCACATGTAACAAGTCACATGTAACACGTTACAGGTAACAAGTCACATGTAACACGTTACAGGTAACAAGTCACAGGTAACAAGTCACAGGTAACAAGTCACATGTAACACGTTACAGGTAACACGTCACAGGTAACAAGTCACATGTAACACGTTACAGGTAACAAGTCACATGTAACACGTTACAGGTAACAAGTCACAGGTAACAAGTCACATGTAACAAGTCACATGTAACACGTCACATGTAACACGTCACATGTAACACGTTACAGGTAACAAGTCACATGTAACACGTCACATGTAACAAGTCACATGTAACACGTTACAGGTAACACGTCACAGGTAACAAGTCACATGTAACACGTCACAGGTAACAAGTCACATGTAACACGTCACATGTAACAAGTCACATGTAACACGTTACAGGTAACACGTCACAGGTAACAAGTCACATGTAACACGTCACAGGTAACAAGTCACATGTAACAAGTCACATGTAACACGTCACATGTAACACGTCACATGTAACACGTCACAGGTAACAAGTCACATGTAACACGTCACATGTAACAAGTCACATGTAACACGTTACAGGTAACACGTCACAGGTAACAAGTCACATGTAACACGTCACAGGTAACAAGTCACATGTAACAAGTCACATGTAACACGTCACAGGTAACAAGTCACATGTAACACGTTACAGGCAACAAGTCACATGTAACACGTTACAGGTAACACGTCACAGGTAACAAGTCACATGTAACACGTCACAGGTAACAAGTCACATGTAACAAGTCACATGTAACAAGTCACATGTAACACGTCACAGGTAACAAGTCACATGTAACAAGTCACATGTAACACGTTACAGGTAACACGTCACAGGTAACAAGTCACATGTAACACGTTACAGGTAACAAGTCACATGTAACAAGTCACATGTAACACGTCACAGGTAACAAGTCACATGTAACACGTTACAGGTAACAAGTCACATGTAACACGTTACAGGTAACACGTCACAGGTAACAAGTCACATGTAACAAGTCACATGTAACAAGTCACATGTAACACGTCACATGTAACACGTCACAGGTAACAAGTCACATGTAACACGTTACAGGTAACACGTCACAGGTAACAAGTCACATGTAACACGTTACAGGTAACAAGTCACATGTAACAAATCACATGTAACACGTCACAGGTAACAAGTCACATGTAACACGTTACAGGTAACAAGTCACATGTAACACGTCACAGGTAACACGTCACAGGTAACAAGTCACATGTAACACGTCACATGTAACAAGTCACATGTAACAAGTCACATGTAACACGTCACAGGTAACAAGTCACATGTAACACGTCACAGGTAACAAGTCACATGTAACAAGTCACATGTAACAAGTCACAGGTAACAAGTCACAGGTAACAAGTCACATGTAACACGTCACAGGTAACAAGTCACATGTAACAAGTCACATGTAACAAGTCACAGGTAACAAGTCACAGGTAACAAGTCACATGTAACACGTCACTGGTAACAAGTCACATGTAACACGTCACAGGTAACAAGTCACATGTAACAAGTCACATGTAACACGTCACAGGTAACACGTCACAGGTAACAAGTCACATGTAACATGTTACAGGTAACAAGTCACAGGTAACAAGTCACAGGTAACACGTCACAGGTAACAAGTCACATGTAACACGTCACAGGTAACAAGTCACATGTAACAAGTCACATGTAACACGTTACAGGTAACAAGTCACATGTAACACGTTACAGGTAACACGTCACAGGTAACAAGTCACATGTAACAAGTCACATGTAACAACTCACAGGTAACAAGTCACATGTAACAAGTCACATGTAACATGTTACAGGTAACAAGTCACAGGTAACAAGTCACATGTAACACGTCACAGGTAACAAGGCACATGTAACAAGTCACAGGTAACACGTCACAGGTAACAAGTCACATGTAACACGTTACAGGTAACAAGTCACAGGTAACAAGTCACATGTAACAAGTCACATGTAACACGTCACAGGTAACAAGTCACATGTAACACGTTACAGGTAACAAGTCACATGTAACACGTCACAGGTAACAAGTCACATGTAACAAGTCACAGGTAACACGTCACATGTAACAAGTCACATGTAACACATTACAGGTAACAAGTCACAGGTAACAAGTCACATGTAACAAGTCACATGTCACACGTCACATGTAACACGTCACAGGTAACACGTTACAGGTAACAAGTCACATGTAACAAGTCACATGTAACAAGTCACATGTAACAAGTCACATGTAACACGTTACAGGTAACAAGTCACATGTAACACGTTACAGGTAACAAGTCACATGTAACACGTTACAGGTAACACGTCACAGGTAACAAGTCACATGTAACAAGTCACATGTAACACGTCACATGTAACACGTTACAGGTAACACGTCACAGGTAACAAGTCACATGTAACAAGTCACATGTAACAAGTCACATGTAACAAGTCACATGTAACACGTCACAGGTAACAAGTCACATGTAACACGTCACAGGTAACAAGTCACATGTAACAAGTCACATGTAACACGTTACAGGTAACAAGTCACAGGTAACAAGTCACATGTAACACGTCACAGGTAACAAGTCACATGTAACACGTCACAGGTAACAAGTCACATGTAACACGTTACAGGTAACAAGTCACATGTAACACGTTACAGGTAACACGTCACAGGTAACAAGTCACATGTAACACGTTACAGGTAACACGTCACAGGTAACAAGTCACATGTAACAAGTCACATGTAACAAGTCACATGTAACAAGTCACATGTAACAAGTCACAGGTAACAAGTCACATGTAACACGTCACAGGTAACAAGTCACAGGTAACACGTCACAGGTAACAAGTCACAGGTAACAAGTCACAGGTAACACGTCACAGGTAACAAGTCACATGTAACACGTCACAGGTAACAAGTCACAGGTAACAAGTCACATGTAACACGTCACAGGTAACAAGTCACATGTAACAAGTCACAGGTAACAAGTCACATGTAACACATCACAAGTAACAAGTCACATGTAACAAGTCACATGTAACACGTTACAGGTAACACGTCACAGGAAACAAGTCACATGTAACAAGTCACATGTAACAAGTCACATGTAACAAGTCCCATGTAACACGTTACAGGTAACACGGCACAGGTAACAAGTCACATGTAACACGTCACAGGGAACAAGTCACAGGTAACACGTTACAGGTAACAAGTCACATGTAACACGTCACTGGTAACAAGTCACATGTAACAAGTCACAGGTAACAAGTCACATGTAACAAGTCACATGTAACACGTCACAGGTAACACGTCACAGGTAACAAGTCACATGTAACACCTTACAGGTAACAAGTCACATGTAACACGTCACAAGTAACAAGTCACATGTAACAAATCACATGTAACACGTTACAGGTAACAAGTCACAGGTAACAAGTCACATGTAACACGTCACAGGTAACAAGTCACATGTAACAAGTCACAGGTAACAAGTCACACGTAACACGTCACAGGTAACAAGTCACATGTAACAAGTCACATGTAACACGTCACAGGTAACACGTCACATGTAACAAGTCACATGTAACACGTTACAGGTAACACGTCACAGGTAACAAGTCACATGTAACACGTTACAGGTAACAAGTCACATGTAACACGTTACAGGTAACAAGTCACATGTAACACGTCACAGGTAACAAGTCACATGTAACAAGTCACATGTAACACGTCACATGTAACACGTTACAGGTAACAAGTCACATGTAACACGTTACAGGTAACACGTCCCAGGTAACACGTCACAGGTAACACGTCACAGGTAACAAGACACAGGTAACAAGTCACAGGTAACAAGTCACATGTAACACGTCACAGGTAACAAGTCACATGTAACACGTCACAGGTAACAAGTCAGATGTAACACGTCACAGGTAACAAGTCACATGTAACAAGTCACATGTAACACGTCACATGTAACACGTTACAGGTAACAAGTCACATGTAACACGTTACAGGTAACACGTCACAGGTAACAAGTCACATGTAACACGTCACAGGTAACAAGTCACAGGTAACAAGTCACAGGTAACACGTCACAGGTAACAAGTCACATGTAACACGTCACAGGTAACAAGTCACATGTAACAAGTCACATGTAACAAGTCACATGTAACAAGTCACATGTAACACGTTACAGGTAACACGTCACAGGTAACAAGTCACATGTAACACGTCACAGGTAACAAGTCACAGGTAACAAGTCACAGGTAACACGTCACAGGTAACAAGTCACATGTAACACGTCACAGGTAACAAGTCACATGTAACAAGTCACATGTAACAAGTCACATGTAACACGTTACAGGTAACACGTCACAGGTAACAAGTCACATGTAACAAGTCACATGTAACACGTCACATGTAACACGTCACAGGTAACAAGTCACATGTAACACGTCACAGGTAACAAGTCACATGTAACAAGTCACAGGTAACAAGTCACATGTAACAAGTCACATGTAACACGTTACAGGTAACAAGTCACATGTAACACGTCACAGGTAACAAGTCACATGTAACAAGTCACATGTAACAAGTCACATGTAACAAGTCACATGTAACACGTTACAGGTAACACGTCACAGGTAACAAGTCACATGTAACACGTCACAGGTAACAAGTCACATGTAACAAGTCACAGGTAACAAGTCACATGTAACAAATCACATGTAACACGTCACAGGTAAAAGTCACAGGTAACAAGTCACATGTAACAAATCACATGTAACACGTCACAGGTAACACGTCACAGGTAACAAGTCACATGTAACACGTCACAGGTAACACGTCACAGGTAACAAGTCACATGTAACACGTTACAGGTAACAAGTCACAGGTAACAAGTCACATGTAACACGTCACAGGTAACAAGTCACATGTAACAAGTCACATGTAACACGTCACTGGTAACAAGTCACATGTAACAAGTCACATGTAACACGTCACAGGTAACAAGTCACATGTAACAAGTCACATGTAACAAGTCACAGGTAACAAGTCACATGTAACAAGTCACAGGTAACAAGTCACATGTAACAAGTCACATGTAACACGTTACAGGTAACACGTCACAGGTAACAAGTCACATGTAACAAGTCACAGGTAACAAGTCACATGTAACACGTCACAGGTAACAAGTCACATGTAACACGTCACAGGTAACAAGTCACATGTAACAAGTCACATGTAACACGTTACAGGTAACAAGTCACAGGTAACAAGTCACATGTAACACGTTACAGGTAACAAGTCACAGGTAACAAGTCACAGGTAACAAGTCACAGGTAACACGTCACAGGTAACAAGTCACATGTAACACGTCACAGGTAACAAGTCACATGTAACACGGCACAGGTAACAAGTCACATGTAACAAGACACATGTAACACGTTACAGGTAACAAGTCACATGTAACACGTTACAGGTAACAAGTCACATGTAACAAGTCACAGGTAACAAGTCACATGTAACACGTCACAGGTAACAAGTCACATGTAACACGTTACAGGTAACACGTCACAGGTAACAAGTCACATGTAACACGTTACAGGTAACAAGTCACATGTAACAAGTCACATGTAACACGTCACAGGTAACACGTCACAGGTAACAAGTCACATGTAACACGTTACAGGTAACAAGTCACAGGTAACAAGTCACAGGTAACACGTCACAGGTAACAAGTCACATGTAACACGTCACAGGTAACAAGTCACATGTAACACGTCACATGTAACACGTCACATGTAACACGTCACAGGTAACAAGTCACATGTAACACGTTACAGGTAACAAGTCACAGGTAACAAGTCACAGGTAACACGTCACAGGTAACAAGTCACATGTAACACGTCACAGGTAACAAGTCACATGTAACACGTCACAGGTAACAAGTCACATGTAACAAGTCACATGTAACAAGTCACATGTAACACGTTACAGGTAACAAGTCACATGTAACACGTTACAGGTAACACGTCACAGGTAACAAGTCACATGTAACAAGTCACATGTAACACGTCACAGGTAACAAGTCACATGTAACACGTCACAGGTAACAAGTCACATGTAACACGTCACAGGTAACAAGTCACATGTAACACGTCACAGGTAACAAGTCACATGTAACAAGTCACATGTAACACGTCACATGTAACACGTTACAGGTAACAAGTCACATATAACACGTTACAGGTAACACGTCACAGGTAACAAGTCACATGTAACACGTCACAGGTAACAAGTCACATCTAACAAGTCACATGTAACACGTTACAGGTAACAAGTCACATGTAACAAGTCACATGTAACACGTCACATGTAACACCTCACAGGTAACAAGTCACATGTAACACGTCACAGGTAACAAGTCACATGTAACACGTCACAGGTAACAAGTCACAGGTAACAAGTCACAGGTAACAAGTCACATGTAACACGTTACAGGTAACAAGTCACAGGTAACAAGTCACAGGTAACACGTTACAGGTAACAAGTCACAGGTAACACGTCACATGTAACACGTTACAGGTAACAAGTCACATGTAACAAGTCACATGTAACACGTCACATGTAACACGTCACAGGTAACAAGTCACATGTAACACGTCACAGGTAACAAGTCACATGTAACACGTCACTGGTAACAAGTCACATGTAACAAGTCACAGGTAACAAGTCACATGTAACAAGTCACATGTAACACGTCACAGGTAACACGTTACAGGTAACAAGTCACATGTAACACGTTACAGGTAACACGTCACAGGTAACAAGTCACATGTAACAAGTCACAGGTAACAAGTCACAGGTAACAAGTCACAGGTAACACGTCACAGGTAACAAGTCACATGTAACACGTCACAGGTAACAAGTCACAGGTAACAAGTCACAGGTAACAAGTCACAGGTAACAAGTCACATGTAACAAGTCACAGGTAACAAGTCACATGTAACAAGTCACATGTAACACGTCACAGGTAACACGTCACAGGTAACAAGTCACATGTAACACGTTACAGGTAACAAGTCACAGGTAACAAGTCACATGTAACACGTCACAGGTAACAAGTCACATGTAACACGTTACAGGTAACAAGTCACATGTAACACGTTACAGGTAACAAGTCACATGTAACAAGTCACATGTAACACGTCACAGGTAACAAGTCACATGTAACAAGTCACATGTAACACGTCACAGGTAACACGTCACAGGTAACAAGTCACATGTAACACGTTACAGGTAACAAGTCACAGGTAACAAGTCACAGGTAACAAGTCACATGTAACAAGTCACATGTAACACGTTACAGGTAACACGTCACAGGTAACAAGTCACATGTAACACGTCACAGGTAACAAGTCACAGGTAAACGTTACAGGTAACAAGTCACATGTAACACGTCACAGGTAACAAGTCACATGTAACAAGTCACATGTAACACGTCACAGGTAACAAGTCACAGGTAACAAGTCACATGTAACACGTCACAGGTAACAAGTCACATGTAACACGTCACAGGTAACAAGTCACATGTAACAAGTCACATGTAACAAGTCACAGGTAACAAGTCACATGTAACACGTTACAGGTAACACGTCACAGGTAACAAGTCACATGTAACACGTTACAGGTAACAAGTCACATGTAACACGTCACAGGTAACAAGTCACAGGTAACAAGTCACAGGTAACACGTCACAGGTAACAAGTCACATGTAACACGTCACAGGTAACAAGTCACAGGTAACACGTCACAGGTAACAAGTCACATGTAACAAGTCACATGTAACACGTCACAGGTAACAAGTCACAGGTAACAAGTCACATGTAACAAGTCACATGTAACACGTTACAGGTAACAAGTCACATGTAACACGTTACAGGTAACACGTCACAGGTAACAAGTCACATGTAACAAGTCACATGTAACACGTCACAGGTAACAAGTCACATGTAACACGTCACAGGTAACAAGTCACATGTAACACGTCACAGGTAACAAGTCACATGTAACAAGTCACATGTAACACGTCACAGGTAACAAGTCACTTTTAACAAGTCACATGTAACAAGTCACATGTAACACGTTACAGGTAACACGTCACAGGTAACAAGTCACATGTAACACGTCACAGGTAACACGTCACAGGTAACAAGTCACATGTAACACGTTACAGGTAACAAGTCACAGGTAACAAGTCACATGTAACACGTCACATGTAACAAGTCACATGTAACAAGTCACATGTAACACGTCACAGGTAACACGTCACAGGTAACAAGTCACATGTAACACGTTACAGGTAACAAGTCACAGGTAACAAGTCACAGGTAACAAGTCACATGTAACAAGACACATGTAACAAGTCACATGTAACAAGTCACAGGTAACAAGTCACATGTAACAAATCACATGTAACACATCACAGGTAAAAAGTCACATGTAACACGTCACTGGTAACAAGTCACATGTAACACGTCACAGGTAACAAGTCACATGTAACAAGTCACATGTAACACGTCACAGGTAACACGTCACAGGTAACAAGTCACATGTAACACGTTACAGGTAACACGTCACAGGTAACAAGTCACATGTAACAAGTCACATGTAACAAGTCACATGTAACACGTCACAGGTAACAAGTCACATGTAACACGTTACAGGTAACAAGTCACATGTAACACGTCACAGGTAACAAGTCACATGTAACAAATCACATGTAACACGTCACAGGTAACAAGTCACAGGTAACAAGTCACATGTAACACGTTACAGGTAACAAGTCACATGTAACAAGTCACATGTAACACGTCACAGGTAACAAGTCACATGTAACACGTCACAGGTAACAAGTCACATGTAACAAGTCACATGTAACACGTCACAGGTAACAAGTCACATGTAACAAGTCACATGTAACACGTCACAGGTAACAAGTCACATGTAACACGTCACAGGTAACAAGTCACAGGTAACAAGTCACATGTAACACGTTACAGGTAACACGTCACAGGTAACAAGTCACATGTAACAAATCACATGTAACACGTCACAGGTAACAAGTCACAGGTAACAAGTCACAGGTAACACGTCACAGGTAACAAGTCACATGTAACACGTCACAGGTAACAAGTCACATGTAACACGTTACAGGTAACACGTCACAGGTAACAAGTCACAGGTAACAAGTCACATGTAACACGTCACAGGTAACAAGTCACATGTAACAAGTCACATGTAACACGTCACAGGTAACAAGTCACATGTAACACGTCACAGGTAACAAGTCACATGTAACAAGTCACATGTAACACGTCACAGGTAACAAGTCACATGTAACAAGTCACATGTAACACGTTACAGGTAACAAGTCACATGTAACACGTTACAGGTAACACGTCACAGGTAACAAGTCACATGTAACAAGTCACATGTAACAAGTCACATGTAACAAGTCACAGGTAACAAGTCACAGGTAACAAGTCACATGTAACACGTTACAGGTAACAAGTCACATGTAACACGTCACAGGTAACAAGTCACATGTAACACGTTACAGGTAACACGTCACAGGTAACAAGTCACATGTAACACGTCACAGGTAACAAGTCACATGTAACACGTCACAGGTAACAAGTCACAGGTAACAAGTCACATGTAACAAGTCACATGTAACACGTCACAGGTAAAAAGTCACATGTAACACGTTACAGGTAACAAGTCACATGTAACAAGTCACATGTAACACGTCACAGGTAACACGTCACAGGTAACAAGTCACATGTAACACGTTACAGGTAACAAGTCACAGGTAACAAGTCACATGTAACACGTCACAGGTAACAAGTCACATGTAACAAGTCACATGTAACACGTTACAGGTAACACGTCACAGGTAACAAGTCACATGTAACACGTTACAGGTAACAAGTCACATGTAACACGTTACAGGTAACACGTCACAGGTAACAAGTCACATGTAACACGTTACAGGTAACAAGTCACAGGTAACAAGTCACATGTAACACGTCACAGGTAACAAGTCACATGTAACAAGTCACATGTAACACGTTACAGGTAACACGTCACAGGTAACAAGTCACATGTAACAAATCACATGTAACACGTCACAGGTAACAAGTCACATGTAACACGTTACAGGTAACAAGTCACATGTAACACGTTACAGGTAACACG
>SSNP01000447.1:0-26453 GCA_006937955.1 Pachypanchax playfairii
TAAGAGAGAAAGTCACTGATACACACACGCTTCTTCAGTTTAATTAATCAGAAATGAGGCTGTTGATGCTTCCTACAATACTAACATGATCCTCCTGCTGCAGGTTTCTGTAAGACTAAATAGATCAATATGATGATCAATTATCAGATCATTAACTAACAGAGATTTAGATGAAAGAGATCTAACATTCAGTAAACCACATCTAATGGTTTTATTTAAAGGTTTTATATTAGTAACTGTGTTTATTTTAATCAGATTTTTATTATTTATTTTTCTAGAACAAAATATTTGTTTATTTAATTTGAACCGTGGTTGAGCAGACACCGTCTCTACAGGAAAGTGGGAGGGTAACATCAGAGAAGCTGCAGAGAGATGTGTAAGACTACAGCTCTGCTTCCTGGACTGGACCCTGATCTGGACCCTAGACTGGACTCTGGACTGGACCCTGGATCGTCACGGTTTTGGAGGAGTAATAAATTCAGCCATATTTCTAGAAAGGAGAGCTGCACCATCCAAAGTAGGATGGATGCCGTCTCTCCAAATCAGTCCAGGTTTGTTACATTTGTTACACGTACCATTATCAGTAAAGGAGGCAGAGGAATAAATAAACATCTGACACACAGAACAGGTCAAGGCAGGAGATGGTGAAAGAGAAGCCATGCTAAGCTAAGCTGGGCTAGCTAACGAACAGTATTATAAAAATAAGAGCGAAGACAAGTTAAAACCAAAGATTCCCTTAAAGGAACCTAAGGCAGCTTTACAAAATCTGACTCAGTGCTGCTGCGACAGGCGCTGTGGCTAACTGCAGCCACCAGCCAAGCCGGCACGGGAGCGCGCACAGACACTTTACAGACTGTTCGTCTTCACAGCACTGCACCGGGGAGGCTAACATACTTCACGTCAGGTCTCTCCACTCTGTTATTTGATTTGATCTCATCATTTTCATACTGTATCAGGCTCTAAACACGACCTATAATGTTTTCTCACCTGGTCACAAGGAAATGAGCCATGTCAGCATCCGTTTTCACTCCCAAATGCAGCTGAAGTTCCCTCCATGAACCGAACGCATATCAAATATTTATGCGGGTGCCTGCCCGGCTTCGGTCATATTTTTCTTTAGACTCACGAGATGCCGCTGATAAAGTCTTTTTTTTCTTCGTGGTGCCACTTTTTTGGGGGGTGAGAGTGGATGCAGGTCGTTTGCTGGCTGCAGAAACATCCATAAGTATACCTTCAGTGTTTGAATCCAAGTCCACAGCGGCCATGTACTTCCTGTTCAAGAGCTGTCGGCAACGCGCATGCAGCGTCAATTTACGTCACATCCCTACAACTGCGCGGGAAATTCGGACGTCGAACTGCAGCGCATTATGTAGCACACAGCGTTTCCAAGGCAACAGACATATATGCGGATGGCCTCGTTATTTTGGGTTTTTAATGCTTCATGACCCATTAGCATTGAATAAACTGGAAATGCATGTGTAGTTTTTCACAAATCTTGCCTTATGTCCCTTTAAGACAGGAGTGCAGAACAGCTAAGAGAGTAGTGCTTATGAACTAATAGGTCAAAAATGACAGTAAATCAGTGAAAGTCCGAGAAAATGCCAATAGAACAGACAGACAACAACCAACACAGTGCAACAAGGCAAACAGGAAGTGACACAATACGTCTTACCGCAAGAAATTCGGGACCGACTTGTGTTTTTGAATGTTTGATTTTTACTTTTTTGATTAGTTAGGTGTTGTTATGGTTATTTTTATTTGCAAAAGGCATTTCTTCTTTAGGGTTTTGTTTTTTGGGGGATTTAGCATTCCTTAAAGGGATGATTAGGAGTTATTTTATGGATTTTTCTCTCTTTTATGTTGTCTTTTCTGGTTTTTTTTCTTAACATTTTATTTTGTCATTTTATTTTTTCTCTCTTTTTATCTTATTTTTGTTTTATTTTTAGTTGTGAGGTGGGCTTCAGTGCCTAACCTGGTTGAGACTTGAAGTGGTCACTGTAGGTCAGAACAATATGGGTTTACATGTTATTCTGCTATTCTGTGCCAAAGTTACGCGTCGACGATTGCTCTAAAGAGAGCTAGGGAGCCATGGAGGAATTTAGATATCTGGTTTTACTTTTTAGATTTTACGGATTATTGGATTTTGGCTTCCTTGTTTCATTTTATTTTAATTTTCCATTTCTTTTCTTTAATTTATTGTATTTTTATTTCATTTTATTTGTTTTTATCTAATATTATTTTTTACATAGTTTTAGTATTATTTTTCCTTTCTTTTTTCCTTGGTTTAGTGGGTTATCCATGGTTTTGGTTATTTTATAGTTGTTGTCTTCTCTTTCATCCTATTAGCTTCAGCTATTTATGAGTAATTTTATATTGCAAAAAACAGCACCTGGGGTCATGTTGGGTGATGGTTATGGGCCAGGTGGTTCTTTTCTATCAGCTACAAGGTTAATTATTAAAGTTCTTAGGAAATGCTTGAAGCCAGTTTTTTTTCTCTTTTTCTCTGACATCCAGGGGTTTCTAAAGATTACCTTTCAGATTTTCATTGAAATTAAGATTTGAATGAAATGACAATAAAATAAAGATTTTTTTAGAAGGTTCTATTACATAAAAATGCATTAATAAAGGAGATTTTTCTGTGTGGTTTATTGATTTCAATGATAACTAGGGATTGTTCAATTAAAGGTAAATTTCATAATGTTACAATTGTGTTTGGGAGACCATTTGATTTTGGGTTCCTTGTTGTTTGTTTATTCTTTTTTAGGGGTTGGTTATTTTCCTTTTTTTATTATTATTATTATTCCTTTGTTTTTATATTTTATTGCTATTATTATTATTTCATTTATTTGTTTTTGTTTTAATTGCATTGGGTGAGAGGTTAGACCAGTTATTTCCCTCATTTTATTTCAGTTAAATTTATTGACTTTTTCTTTTTTATTTATCTTATTTTTATTTTATTTTCAGGGTTTTAAAGGTTTGGGGGATTTCAAATACTTGCCTGGATTACATGGTATGGTGATTATATTATTGTAATTGGTCTATGATTACGATTATATTGTTTTATTATTGTTGGATACTATAAAAAGGGTTTTATAGCTCCAAGAAGAGAGGACTGTTGGCGAGGTCACCTCACACACATTTGTATGACAATGTCACAGTAACCAACAATTACAGCTAGAACATCTTGTATTAGATTAGATTGACAACTACAGCTCATCAATATCTCCAGAATGTTCTAATGACATCCATGTTTCTGATAGCTCACTTTGTAAGCATCTATAAGTATAACCAACCAGTGTTTTTACTTCAGAGTCTCATCACAAATGACTTTGCACTACTCTCACTTCATGCATGATTTTATAACAAATACTTTTTTATAAAATTCACTCGCTTGATTCATTTGTATGGAATATTTCCACAACACCTATTAAATAAATTCTCCCAGGACAGGAATATGATGTTACTTTTACTTTCTTTGCATTGTTTTTTTAAGTGTTTTTTATATATATATATATATATATATATATATATATATACTCGGTAGAAGGCGAGGATGAGGATGAGGCTGTGCTGTGCAGTGCTGCCGGTGACCGCGGTGCATCCAGCAGTGGTCGGGTTCTGACTGAAGCTGTGATACAGACACAGAGAGACACGATCAGCGCTATTAATTCCATGACCAATGAATTAAAAGAAATAAAGAGTGTGTTTTACGACATGATGACAGCCTTCGGGACCTTAAATGATACATTAAAAACATTAAATGAACCTTGTTGTTGTCGTCTCAAACGCTGCATTACACCCACAGACCCAATTGTTCCCTGAGTGAAGACTTCCTGTCGAGGAGGAGATTCATTTGATGTATTTCTCTTAGTATTAAAACAGTTTTTAGTAGAACTACAGCTCACTACAAGCTGCAATATAGATATTATTGTTGTTCTGAATGTTTATAATAACATGAATCTATAATTAATATTTGGTATGAGGTGAAAAGACGTGTGTGAGAGGAGTAACATGCAGTCTGACTGCAGTTCACCACTTCACCAACTGCGTCGTTGATTTCCCTCGTCTCCAAAATGTCCGTACCCACGGGTCAGAGTTGGCGTACAGGTGCACGTTTTCAAGTCACGTTCGTTTTTTATAAATCACAACTTTTGCTTTGAAAGTGGCGTACGCTACTTTCAGGCCCCATTTTGTGTGTACGCAACGTTTATAAATGAGACCCCTGGACTTCCTTATTCTCCATTTCCCACATAATTTCAAATTTGATTAAATTTTTCAACTAAAGTGGGGTTTTTTCAAAATTTTTTTGATATTGCTATTTATATGTAGATATTTTTTCAAAAAATCTGATCACAAAAATGTTTCACTTGGTTTCTGTGAGATAAATCTCTGCATTATGCTTCCAGTTCATTCCAATTAAGTGTATTTTAGAAATACACAATCTGTGAGTAACTCTTGGTAAATGATGTATGTATATGTACTTTGTAACTCCAACACTAATTGTTTGTATTTTAACCTATTGGTATAAGCAGCAAACTATGCAGATTAAATGGGGGAACTGTGTCTCAGCTCTTTTTAAAGTCAGTAATGTGGTCAGACGGGACGTTTTATTCCTACAGCTGAGAGCCTGTAACAATGGTTGTATGGAGGGTATCTCTGATGTATGCAGATGATGCTGGTCTACAACAGTTACTTAACATCTGTTAATATATTATGGGATGGAATAAGATCTTATGTACAATGTACAATGCAGCTAAGAGTGTAATCATGATCTGTAGAACCAAGAGGAAAAGTATTTGAAATTTCCTGATTTTTATTTGTGTAATAGGTTGCTGGCTGTAATGAGCAAAACAAAGTATCTTGGTCATAATATTACAGAGAATTTATCTGATGAGGATGATATTTATAGACCATGTACTCAAGTGTACACGACTCATTTGTGGACTAACTTGGAAAAAGTTAAGTCTGCAAAGGCTGCAAGTGGCTTACAGTGAAGCTTTGAGGTGCTTCTGAAATGACTGAGATGGACCAGGACCTTCAATGCTGCGCTACCAAAACAAAAATATCATTTTATATGTAAATGAAATGATATTTTCACTTTCGTCTTGACGACCACTTGACCAGTTCTCTATCCTTCAGGTCTGAGCCCCTAAGGACTAATGGATCTTCCAGTTAGACTCCCAGAGGTTTGTTTAAGCCGGTTCATTTGAACAGACTCACCCAGATTTAACTACTGTACTTTATGGGACAGCTCTGGTTCAGTGGTTAGAGTGGTTGTCTTCCAATCAGAAGGTTGTTGGATCGGTCTTCCACCACCACATGTCGAAGTGTCCTTGGGCAAGACACTGAACCCCATGTTGCCCCCCGATTTACATATCAGGTTGTGTGAATGTAAAACTTGTAGTGTTAAAGCAGTTTGAGTGAAATGACCAGAAAACACTATACAAATACAGAACATTTATGTTGTTGTGGCAGAGACTTTTGTTAAAATTAAGTCAGATGAGTGAATCTTTATAAAGAAGAATTTATTCCATAAAATTATATTTCCATAAGATCATGCATGATCTGAGAGCGTTTCACACACATGCTGGAGCAGATGCAAGGAAAGAGTCTGGAGGTCACTGGAGCTTGTCTGTGTTTATAACTGTTGATAAGGATATTGTCATCATCCTGTCTCTGAGAGTGCACCTGTGAACATCAACAAGAACCTTTTCTCACAGTGCTTCACAGTGCTTTGTCTATCTAAAATTTGGCCTTCTCAACATTGTGACCTAATCTTAATTCAATCCAAAAACATCTTCAGCGGCAGAAGACCCACTGGACCATGCCAGTCATAATAGCTCTGTGCTAGTTGTTATACCTGATACAGTCTGGGAGTAGTTTAACGCTGGATTCATGCTCACGCAAAGGCAAATGTGCTCCCAAACGGCAGCGTACTGATGGAGCCAGTTTCTGTTCATGCTACCCCCACCCTGTTGCAAAGAAATTCTCCGCCAGGACAGCAGGAGGCGCGTTCAACCGTGACGTTTGAAGAAGTCTCCTGGTGCTTTATGTGTGGTTCCAACCACGAAAGAAACAAATAAAAAGCAGGGACTTTATGGCCACCGGCATCGCCACTGCTGCCCTTAAGACCTCTTTTATTGCAGCCAAATTTGTCCCTCGTTTTCCTCCATTGCTTCGTGCACTCCGCAACCTCCAACTCCGAGGTTCCAGCGATCTCCTTCCAGGAGTTGAAGCTGAGTTGTGCATCCCTGTACTCTTTCAGAGAGGAGTTGTACAAATAATCGTACTTCCTCACTTCTTCTGCGAGACGTTCCTCGATCTGCTCCATGTCTTCAAGACTGTCAACACTCGCGCTGTTTACAATTTTAAAGGGAAGTTACGTCGTGCCGGAAATGATATTGGGTTGTATGGCTGACCAATCACAGACATACATTATCTGACGCGGCCGTCAGAGAGCTAGAAAATAGAGCGTGACTCCAACCGACCATCATAGGCAGTTGGAGGGCCCATACGACGTTGTATCATGGCGTTGTGTGTCTCCGACACATCGGAGCTGCGTTAGTATGAATCCAGCTTAATAGCCAGGAAGTGAACTGACTAAGAGGTTTAGAGGTGAGTGAGTTGACAACCTTAAAACTTCTCACACAGGTAATCTGTAAGTTTTACTTTCTGCAAGAACTTTGCATAAAGCCCAACGCACACCTAAACGCAACGCCCGGCGCCGTGTTTTCTGACGCACGATAATGGCGCGCGTCAAATTACACCAGATCGCCGCTAAACCAGGCATCATTTTCAATTTTAGTGCAAATTATTCTGGTGGCATTAGGTTTAAATTATTATTAGGTTTGAATCATTAGATATAACCAAGATGATCTAATGATTATGAACGAAAATTGTCTGCTAGCTTACCAGAACATTCAATTTCAGTTGAAATTGCCCTCCAGGCTATTTCTTTACGGACATTGTCCTTATAATGAGGAGATTGGGGGTCGTAGAGCTCTGGGTACTTCTGTACTTCAGTAATTAGACGCTCCTCGTCCATCGAGTTTTTTTTACAGTCAAATAGCGCTGCTAAGTGGTTAAGGTAGGAGATGCCCGCTTTAAGAAGCGTAGAAGAAGAAACTACCGGTGCTCGATAGAGACTTCTCCAGTCGCGGCGCCGCGTCTGAATTTTTTATTTTTTTTTCAATAATATATTTATTAAAGTTTTACAAGATATATATACACACAAAATGAGAACATACAGTTTAGCAAACAAACAAACACACAAAAAAAAACACATCAAGGTACATTCAGAAAATGAACTTGAGTCCATGAGAATCTAGGTGACAGTTGTTATTATGAATATTCACAATATTCAGCATATGTCTGTGGAGTTGTATAGGTAAATCACATCAATATATTGTAAGGTTATGATGTCCCAGAGCTTTGCAGCAGGTGAGACAGGTCCTTATCCTTTATATAATTAATAAAATGGCCCCACACTTTCTCAAAAATATCCTGTTTGTCTTTTAGAGTGTATGTGATTTTTTCCAGAGGTAAACATATAGATAATTCCTTGAGCCATTTTGCAATGCTTGGTTTTCCCATTTCTTTCCATGACAAAGCTATCACCCTTTTTGCTTGCAATATTCCCACATTAATGAAGACTTTTCCATAAACATTTATGAGAGTGTTTTCAGGATACAAGCCCAATATAAAAAGTTTTGGTTCCAGCACCAGTTTTACTGACAGAATCTCTTGTAATATATTTCTGACTTCCCCCCAAAATTCTTTAAGTTTTGGGCATAACCATAAACAATGGAACAATGTTCCTTTATCTTCTCTACATCTATTACAGAGGTCTGGGATGTGCATGTTAAATTTATTAAGTTTTTCGGGTGTAATATACAGTCTCATTAGCCAAATAATTGCAGCATTTTTAGGCGTGTATTGCCCGTTTGTGATTGGGCCAACTTACAGGCTTTCCACCATTGTTCCATTGTAACATCTTCTTGTAAATCAATTCTCCAAGCAGCAAGCTTAGAAATAGAGAAATCATCAGAAGATGACATCAGTAGATTATAGAATTCAGAGGTCATACCTTTGCCATAGGGATTTTTGGTTAAACTTTGCTCTAAAAGAGACATAGAGGGAATTTGTGTGAGATAATTTTGGTGGGACCTAATGAAATTCCTTAGTTGCAAATATTTGTAAAAATGTTTACGGGGGATATTAAATTTTGAAATGATCTGTTCAAAAGTTAAAAGATTTCCATCTTCACCATAAACATCCCTCACTAGTCCCACTCCCCTGTCTGCCCACATTTTAAAGCCCCCGTCATTTCTGCCAGGCGCAAAGGTATTGTTTCCCCAAATTGGGCTAAATATGGAAAGGGGAGATGGTTCTTTTAGGAATCTTCGAGCAGCCTGCAGGACACAAATCATATTTTTAACTATTGGGTTAGATGTTGTCTTCTTAAGGTTCTTGTATTTGTCAGAGTAAATATAATTAAGAAGAGGCAGCTTAGCAGACAGTGATTCGATATTTTTCCAGGTGAGAGAATTTTCTGTATCATAGTAAAACATTATTGTTCTTAACTGCCCAATAATACCATAGCATATTTGGGCATTGCAGCCTTCCTCTGTCAAAGGGCAAATATAAGAGGTTCAAGCGAAGTCTGGGGCGTCTATTGTTCCATAAGAATCGGTTAAAGATTTTTTTTATTTTTGGGAAAAAGTCTGATGGAGGTGGGAGGGGGATATTCTGAAATAGATATAGAACTTTAGGTAAAATATTCATTTTTAAAATATTTATTCTCCCAATCATTGAGATTGGAAGACGTGACCATCTTTCCACTGACCTAACAATATTAGCCATAATTGGATTATAATTGCATTCCACCAGGTCCTCTAACTTTGGGACAATTTCAATTCCAAGATAAGTAAAGTTTTTAACAACTCTGAAGAGCTGGGTATACAGTGGGGCAAAAAAGTATTTAGTCAGCCACCAATTGTGTAAGTTCTCCCACTTAAAAAGATCAGAGAGGCCTGTAATTTTCATCATAGGTATACCTCAACTATGAGAGACAAAATGAGGAAAAAAAATCCAGAAAATCACATTGTCTGATTTTTAAAGAATTTATTTGCAAATTATGGTGGAAAATAAGTATTTGGTCAATAACAAAAGTTAATCTCAATACTTTGTTATATAGCCTTTGTTGGCAATGACAGAGGTCAAACGTTTTCTGTAAGTCTTCACAAGGTTTTCACACACTGTTGCTGGTATTTTGGCCCATTCCTCCATGCAGATCTCCTCTAGAGCAGTGATGTTTTGGGGCTGACGCTGGGCAACATGGACTTTCAACTCCCTCCAGAGATTTTCTATGGGGTTGAGATCTGGAGACTGGCTAGGCCACTCCAGGACCTTGAAATGCTTCTTACGAAGCCACTCCTTCGTTGCCCGGGCGGTGTGTTTGGGATCATTGTCATGCTGAAAGACCCAGCCACGTCTCATTTTCAATGCCCTTGCTGATGGAAGGAGGTTTTCACTCAAAATCTTACGATANATGGCCCCATTCATTCTTTCCTTTACACGGATCAGTCGTCCTGGTCCCCTTGCAGAAAAACAGCCCCAAAGCATGATGTTTCCACCCCCATGCTTTACAGTAGGTATGGTGTTCTTTGGATCCAACTCAGCATTCTTTCCCCTCCAAACACGACAAGTTGAGTTTCTACCAAAAAGTTCTATTTTGGTTTCATCTGACCATATGATGTTCTCCCAATCCTCTTCTGGATCATCCAAATGCTCTCTAGCAAACCGCAGACGGGCCTGGACGTGTCCTGGCTTCAGCAGGGGGACACATCTGGCACTGCAGGATTTGAGTCCCTGGCGGCGTAGTGTGTTACTGATGGTAGCCTTTGTTACTTTGGTCCCTGCTCTCTGCAGGTCATTCACTAGGTCCCTCCGTGTGGTTCTGGGATTTTTGCTCACCGTTCTTGTGATCATTTTGACCCCACGGGGTGAGATCTTCACGGGAGCCCCAGATCGAGGGAGATTATCAGTGGTCTTGTATGTCTTCCATTTTCTAATAATTGCTCCCACAGTTGATTTCTTCACACCAAGCTGCTTACCTATTGCAGATTCAGTCTTCCCAGCCTGGTGAAGGTCTACAATTTTGTTTCTGGTGTCCTTTGACAGCTCTTTGGTCTTGGCCATAGTGGAGTTTGGAGCGTGACTGTTTGAGGTTGTGGACAGGTGTCTTTTATACTGATAACGAGTTCACACAGGTGCCATTAATACAGGTAACGAGTGGAGGACCGAGGAGCCTCTTAAAGAAGTTACAGGTCTGTGAAAGCCAGAAATCTTACTTGTTTGTAGGTGACCAAATACTTATTTTCCACCATAATTTGCAAATAAATTCTTTAAAAATCAGACAATGTGATTTTCTGGATTTTTTTTCCTCATTTTGTCTCTCATAGTTGAGGTATACCTATGATGAAAATTACAGGCCTCTCTGATCTTTTTAAGTGGGAGAACTTACACAATTGGTGGCTGACTAAATACTTTTTTGCCCCACTGTATTTGGGTGGATTTCCTCTTTCCTCTGAATTCAATAGCATTATGGAAGAATTAGAGCTATTAATTTTGTAGCCAGATAAGTGTCCAAATTTCTTGATTAAGTCTAAAAGAGATGGGATCGATGTTCCTAAATTTTTAAGAAAAAGAATCACGTCGTCAGCATAAAGAGCTAAGATTTAAACCTGTAATCATAGCATGGTCTCTTACAGCAATAGCAAGGGGTTCAATTGCTAATACAAATAGCAGAGGGGACAAAGGGCAGCCTTGTCTACAACCTCTTCTGATCTTAATTGGTTTTGAGATAATGCCATTAGTAAGTATTTCTGCATATGGGTCATTGTACAGAAGCCTGATTAAATTGCCAAATCCTTGTCCCAGGCCAAAGCGTCCGAGTATTTCATATAAATAAGGCCACTCGACCCTGTCGAATGCCTTCTCGGCGTCTAATGCTAAAAAAGCTGAATCTGGTGCCCCTTTCTGTTCGTGCAAGATGTTTAAAACTCTTCTTACATTATGGAACCCCTGTCTTCCCACTATAAACCCATTTTGATCTTCTTTGACTATATCTGGCAAAAGGTTTTCTAAGCGTTTTGCTAGAATTTTACATAGTATTTTCAAATCAGAATTTAGGAGGCTAATTGGCCTCCAGTTTTCACATCTATCAGCTGATTTTCCAGGTTTTGGAAGAAGCGTAATTAGGGCCCCCCTCAAAGTAGGGGGAAGCACCCCATTTTGAATGGATTCGGTAAACATCTCTAAAATAGGCTTTCTAAGTTTTAATGCGAATTTCTTATAAATGTCAATCGGCAGACCATCAGGCCCTGCAGCTTTTCCAGGTTTCATGTTTTCTATTCCCATAGAAATTTCTTCTAAGGTTATGTTTCCTTCCAGTATCTTTCTATCTTCCTCCTCTATTGTTGGGATGTTTATATTCTCCAGAAATGAAAGAGAAGTTGGGTCTGGCTGTCCAGGGGCAATTTCAGAACAATATAGCCTTTCATAATATGCCTTAAAGGAGTCATTTATTATTATGGGGTCAGAAATTGTTTCCCCTTTATCATTTTTCAACTCAGTTATTGATCTTTCCAATTTGAGTTGTTTTATGCGCCAAGCCAGGATTTTACCCGATTTTTCTCCTTGGTCAAAAATTGATTGTTTAAGTTTTAGCAAGTTAGCTGTAGCTTTTGAAGCTGAGATTTCATTGTATTGTGCTCTTAGAGCTAACAGGTTTTGATGTAATTTGGGACAAGGATTCCTAAAGTATATGTTCTCTATATTCTTTATTTTTGATTCCAGTATTCCCAATTTGTGTTGGGCCTTCTTCGACTTTGAACTTGTTTAATTGATTATTTGCCCTCTGATGAAGGCTTTGAATGCTTCCCATCTAATGGATGCAGATGTTTCAGAAGTGTTAAATGCAAAAAAGTAATCTATTTGCTTTTCAAGGAATGACAATAAACTTGGGTCTTTCAACCATTTCTGTTGGAATTTCCATTTAGGTGGATCTTGTACCAGACCTGGATCTACATACAGTAAACCAAGCTGTTAGGGGCATGATCTGAAATTGTTATACTATTATAACTACATTCCTTTATTTTATATAATAGACTTGCTGAGACCAAGAAGTAATCAATTCGGGAGTATGAATTGTATGTGCTGGAAAAACAGGAATATGTTGATATTCCAGGGTTTCTGTCTCTCCACACATCCCTCAGATTCAATTCTTTAACAAATTGAAGAATTGTTTCCCTGCTCTTGTTGTGAGATTTATCATTATGTGATGACCTATCCAAGCTGGGGTCGAGGGTACAGTTGAAATCGCCAGCTAAAATATAGTGGCCATCAAGTTCAGATAGTGTACAGAATAAATTGTTAAAGAAACCAGGTTCATCCTTATTTGGCGCACAAATATTGATTAAATTAAGAGTCTCTGTAAAGAGAGTACCCTGGACAATCAAATATCTTCCCATCTTGTCTGCAGTTACCTTACGGACATTCAGTGGAATGGACCTATGTATTAAAGTCATAACTCCTCTTGCTTGAGAGGTTAACGGTGCAGAAAAAATCTCCCCACTCCACCTCCTCCTAATCTTTAAGTCCTCTTTTACTGTATGGTGGGTCTCTTGAAGAAAAACAATTTTGGACTGCATATCTTGTAATCTTCCCATAACCTGTTTATTTTTTTTTAAAGTTTTAACAACCCTCTACAGTTCCACGAAGTCATTTTAATTTCTAAAACACTGGACATAGTTGGTCACCACAAATGGTTCTCTCATGGTAAAATATGAAGGTGTACCTTTTAAACAGATAAAACTCACACACACAACAGATGCCTCTAACTGCATCAACCTCATAACATAAACCCGAGGGCCTAAAAGACACTCCCCCCTCCCTGTACACCTCACTTCGGTAGGGCTAAAGACCACTCCACATATAATGAGGAGTGATCAGACTTAATCAACCCGATCTTGCCCCAAATAAACACTTCCCTACTCTGTATACTAGAAAGAATATAAAAGTAAAAATGAATACAGAAATAGATGAAACACAAATTCAAGAAAAATGAGAATTCCAAAAGATTTACTCCATGCAAAACTGATATGTGGCAAAATATTTTAAAAAGTTGACTTAACCCTTTTAAAGATTACCTAACTGAAAATGACCTCTTGGGGAATTTAAACAACCTTGGAAATAAGAATAGTAATAAAATAAAAAATAGGTAAATAAATAAAAAAAATAAGGGTCTAGAGGAGGCACAATTAGCCGATTTGGTTTGACATTACTGGTGTTACAAAACTTGAACATAAAACTATGGTCCACAGAAACTCACGTTTAATTTATCAGATAACACCATTAGTGTATCTTAGAAATGATGATCAGCAGTGCTTCCCAACCCCACATACCAGCTATCAGCAGATATTAGAACCAGCGTCAGTCTTTGTCCTAAAAGTTATCAGCCGTGATGTGATGTAAGTGCTGGTCGCGAGAGCTTACTTTAACATCTCCATGCCGTTGTTTATTTTGTGTTGTCCTCCTCTCGGATCTGACGAACAAAAGCCTCCGCTTCCTCCGGCTTTCCGAAAGTTTGTGTTTTATCCTTGAAGGTAACCAACAGCCTGGCCGGGAGCAGCATGCCGTGTCTTATCCCCATGTCGCGGAGCTGACGTCTCACAGAGTCGAATTCCTTCTGTTTCTTGTGTAGTTCGGCCGCCATGTCGATAAAATCGAATCGGCTGGTCTTCGTAGAGAACTTGCTTTTTTGTTTTTATTGCTTTCAACACAAGCGCCTTGTCTCTGTCGCTGATAAACTTCATTATGAGTGTTCTTGGACGGGCGTTGGGATCAAACCTCGGGCCGATGCGGTGAGCTCTCTCCAGAAATTGCTTTGAGCCGAGCAGGGGGATGTCGAGCGCCTTCGGGATCCAGGTTTCAAGAAAAGAGCAGGCATCGCCACCTTCAGCCTTCTCCGGGAGGTTTACCACTCTCAGGTTGGCCCTCCCTGATCTGGTTTCCAAGTCGACTATTTTGTCCTCCATGGCCCTGTTTTTGTTTTCGAGGCTCAGAATCTTTGCTTGAAGGCCGGCTACCGTGTCTTCAGCATCGGAAATGCGCGTCTCGGCGTTCACAATGCGCTCCATGCATTCTCCCACCTCCGTTCTCATTCCTTCTATTGCAGTTAGTACTCCGTCAAATCTGTTAGAGAAATCTGCTTTTAAGTCTTTGATAGCTTCAAGAATCGGAGCGTGGTTTTGCTCTTCGCCTCCTGTGCTTTCTGTATCTGCCATAGTTGTGCTAGCGGTAGCTTTAGCCTCGCTGTTTTCCTTAGGTTGCCCGAAGTCAATCTTCCCTTGAGTAGATTTACAGCGACTTTTGCTCGCCTTACCAGATTTGGACGGCATAAGAGAGCGTTTAGTAAGGTTACTGATGGAGTTTTAGATGTAAAAAGTACTTCAGGTGGGAATTCTTAGTATAAATTCAGAGAGCTGGGAAGTGTGCGTCTGTCTAACGTCCTGCCATACCGGAAGTCCGCCGTGTCTGAATTTAACAGATTCTAATGGATGCGCGGGGTGAAGCGTTGCCGTGCATCAAGGCGTTTTTTAGTGAGGGCGCTCTCATAGAAAATAATGATGTTGCATCTTTTGCCGCGTGTCAAGGCGTCTAGGTGTGCGATGCCCTTAAGGGAAGAACTTGTCTCAGAATTTGTCTTTCATGTGATTTTATTAAAACAGATTTAGTATCAGCAGATTAATTATAAATGAGAATAAAAACCCCAAAATCAATCAAAAGCAAACTATCTTTCCCTATAAACTGACCTGAGCACGGTGGAGTGGAATCATGGGCAATAATTATGTAGAGGAATGACTAGAGGCCTGCAGGGTTCACTGCTGGTCCAACCTCAGAGGGCTGTCCACCTTGGAGGAATGTAGCAAAGTCTCCTTCCAAGTAGTGAGACCTGTTGGATAGATAAGGACAAGATCTGGTTTCCTGTCCAGCCGGCCACGTAAGCTACTTGCTCACTTTGAGGATGGATCAACGAAACTTCAGATGCTACTCAGAATTATCTGCAGTCCAGAATACTTCCCATTTTCCTCCAGGCTCCAATCCCAACAAGCAAAGGGGAACAAACCTCGGTCTTTGTCCTGTTAACATCTCCCTCAGAGCTTTTGCTCCTCCCTCCTGGTTACATGCTGGTCTGCATGTTTTCTTCACACAGTCTTCTTCCTGCATCTGCACTCAGCTCTAAATCCCTCTTCCTGTGTTATCACATCTAAGTTCTACTTAATAAACATTTCAATTAACTGGTTACAATAACATTGTTTCTGATCTCATAGGTTTGGCATGTTAATATCATCACTCAACATTTACAACTTGTAAAAGATTACAAACCATCATTGACAATTACAATAATTAACCAGAATTTCAAAGTTATTAAGAATGATCAGTTTATAGATCATAACCATGACAAAATCATCAAAATAGAATAACCAACTTAAAAATTCAACTTGTGTAATTCTATAAAATGCCACAAAATCACAAAGTAATTAAGAATTACCGAATTTAAACTTGTGTAATTTTACTCTTTAATTCCTTTTTCACTGTTTACTGAGTATCAGAAAGTTTAAAAGTCATGTTAAACATTTAAAACAACTTGTACTGGAAATAAAATGAAAAACATCATGTTCTATTGACATTGTTATATCATCTTCTCCTGAGCACAAAACAGCTGTAGGCCCCTGAACTTAACATACCAACCAACCCTAACCCAGACACTGAACTCACTTCAAACATGATATACATATGATATAGTGCAATTAGTAATACAAAACATTTTACAGATTTTTACCAACATGTTTATAGGTGAAAGCAGACAAGACAGCAGGATTTACACAGAATATTTACATGCATAAGTTTGACAGATAACAGGTGATCAGTAACAGCGACCCCACTCTAAGTTCTCCTACTTCACTCCTTCTGCTTATTGTTCTCCTTTATTGCATTAAATGTGTCTCTTTGTCTCTTCTCCAAACTCACTATGAGAAGAGATGATCTGAGTCAGCATGAAGAAGTGATAACCAGATCTGCTTAATGTGTCCAGGTCAACACTAAGTCCAAGGTTTACTGTGCAGGACATGTTCTTCCACAACTTCTATCTTCTCTTGGTTCCTCCAAAACCTGAAAATCAAAAAGAGGGAGGGAGGGAGAAAAATGCAAAGGAGGAGCTGAAAAAAATTAGGGCCAAAAAGAAACTAGTCCTGCAGGCAGAAGCTGCAAAATGTGTTAAAATATAACAATTGTTTGGTGGCTGTAGAGGAGCTTCTATAGGGTGGGCCATTTATATGGATACACCTTAATAAAATGGGAATGGTTGGTCCTGTCTGTGGCACATTAGTATATGTGAGGGGGCAAATTTTTCTAGTGACCATGGTGGCCATTTTGAAGTCGGCCATCTTGGATCCAACTTTTGTTTTTTCAATAAAAAGAGGGTCATGTGACACATCAAACTTATTGGTAATTTCACAAGAAAAACAATGGTGTGCTTGGTGTTAACGTAACTTTATTCTTTCATGAGTTATTTAGAAGTTTCTCTTTGTTCACAGTCATTGACATGTCGAAGAGGTTAACACTTGACATCGAAATTGTGTTGATAAACTATATTACCAAAAGTATTGGCTCACCTTCCTTTACTCATACTATGAACTGAAGTGCCATCCCATTCCTAACCCATAGAGTTCAATATGATGTCGGTCCACCTTTTGCAGCTATTACAGCTTCAACTCTTCTGGGAAGGCTGTCCACAAGGTTGAGGAAAGTGTTTATAGGAATTTTTGACCATTCTTCCAAAAGTGCATTGGTGAGGTCACACACTGATGTTGGTCGAGAAGGCCTGGCTCTCAGTCTCCGCTCCAATTCATCCCAAAGGTGTTCTATCGGGTTCAGGTCAGGACTCTGTGCAGGCCAGTCAAGTTCATCCACACCAGACTCTGTCATCCATGTCTTTATGGACCTTGCTTTGTGCACTGGTACACAGTCATGTTGGAAGAGGAAGGGGCCCGCTCCAAACTGTTCCCACAAGGTTGGGAGCATGGAATTGTCCAAAATGCTTTGGTATCCTGAAGCATTCAAAGTTCCTTTCACTGGAACTAAGGGGCCAAGCCCAGCTCCTGAAAAACAACTCCACACCATAATACCTCCTCCACCAAATTTCACAGTCGGCACAATGCAGTCTGAAATGTACCGTTCTCCTGGCAACCTCCAAACCCAGACTCATCCATCAGATTGCCAAATGGAAAAGCGTGATTCATCACTCCAGAGAACGCGTCTCCACTGCTCTAGAGGCCAGTGGCGGCGTGCTTTACACCATTGCATCCGGCGCTTTGCATTGCACTTGGTGATGTGTGGCTTGGCTGCAGCTGCTCGGCCATGGAAACCCATTCCATGAAGCTCTCTGCGTACTGTACTTGGGCTAATCTGAAGGTCACATGAAGTTTGTAGCTCTGTAGTAATTGACTGTGCAGAAAGTTGGCGACCTCTTTGCACTATGCGCTTCAGCATCCGCTGACCCCTCGCCGTCACTTTACGTGGCCTACCACTTCGTGGCTGAGTTGCTGTTGTTCCCAAACGCTTCCATTTTGTTATAATAGAGCTGACAGTTGACTGTGGAATATTTAGGAGCGAGGAAATTTCACGACTGGATTTGTTGCACAGGTGGCATCCTATGACAGTTCCACGCTGGAATTCACTGAGCTCCTGAGAGCGGCCCATTCTTTCACAAATGTCTTGCTTCACAGTCTGCATGCCTGAGTGCTTGACTTTATACACCTGTGGCCAGGCCAAGTGATTAGGACACCTGATTCTGATCATTTGAATGGGTGAGCGAATACTTTTGTATCTTGTGAACGCAGTAACCGGGTCATTGCTGCAGATTTCAATGCAAGACACCCTACGAGACCACCCATCTCCCATGCTACAGTTAGTAAACTGCTTGCTAAGTTTCATGAAACTGGTTCAGAGTTGGATTTGCCAAATGTGGATGCATGAAAACTGTCACTTATGAAGAAACATCAGTGGCTGTCCTAGCTTCATTCAGCAAGAGCCCACAGCATAGCACTTGCCGCATGTCACTGGAGAGTGGCATTAGTTGAACATCCCTTCGGCAGATATTAGCTACTCACAAATGGCACCCTTACAAACTCCAGCTACTGCAGCATTTCAACGAGGATGACCCAGATCGGCGCACAGAATTTGCAGAATGGGCAAAACAAAAATTGTAACGGGACCCTCAATTCACGCAGAAGATTTTGTTCAGTGATGAGGCAAACTTTTATGTGAATGTTGAAGTTGACAAACAAAACCACCACTATTGGTCTGACACTAACCCACATGGGATAGATCCCTCCAAGACTGTTGGAACAAAAAGTGTTGGTATGGTGTGGTATATGGGGTACAAAGATAGTGGGGCCATTCTTCATCAATGGAAACCTCAAGGCCACTGGATATTTGAAATTGCTACATGGTGATGTGTTTCCCTCTTTATGCACTGAAGCTGGCATGTTTCCTGAGTTTTTCCAGCAAGATGGTGCACCACCACATTATGGGTGTCAGGTCCGAGCATTCCTAGATGAACAGTTTTCTGGAAAATGGATTGGTCGTCGTGGGCCAGTTGAATCTGCTGCAATGACCCGGTTACTGCGTTCACCAGATATCAACACAATTTCGATCTGCTCCTCACGTGTTAACCTCTTTGACATGTCAATGGCTGTGAACAAAGAGAAACTTGTAAATAACTCATGAAAGAATAAAGTTGCGTTAAAACTAAGCACACCATTGTTTTTCTTGTGAAATTACCAATAAGTTTGACGTGTCACATGACCACCTTTCTATTGAAAAAACAAAAGTTGGATCCAAGATGGCCGACTTCAAAATGGCCACCATGGTCACCACCCATCTTGAAATGTTTGTGGCACATTAGTATATGTGAGGGGGCAAACAGGACGTTAATATCACCAACCATTCCCATTTTATTAAGGTGTATCCATATAAATGGCCCACCCTGTACCTCAGTAAAATTAGCAAGTGATGAAGACCAGCAGGTGGATGAAGGAAGCAGGAGGGGGAGAAACCTTGTCAGCCCTTGGTCCAAGTGCTAGAACTGCCCTTAAGGTAAGAAGTTATGAACTACAGTTTATCTGGGTCAGATATAATCCAGGTTCAGTCTCAGTTCAGGTATAAACCAAGTTTAGGTGTAGTTTATGTTCGTTGTGTCTGCTAACATTTTACAGTCAGTTCCAATGAGCTCCTGCTGTGAACCAGTTAGCATGATGGAGTTTCTACACTGCTGGGTGGAGCTATGATGTTACAGAGAGTGAATCATTATTGATAAGGTTAGTGTAATTATTGAATAGGTTGTTTAATATTTAAGTGTTCATTATTGATATTGCGCACTATACTGAGACTAACTGCTGAAACCAAATGATTTGACTATAATTCATCATAAACCCTCTAAATTTGTAGATATAATTTAGATATTCAACCCAGGATTCACCAGATGTGATGCTGCACATTAAAATAAAAGTTACTTGGATTTTTAGATAAACTTATAAACGTTTTAGATAAACTTAACTACGTTATTGTTTTTGTGTTTTATACATAAATAGATTTTATTATCCATCTAATCTTTGTTCCTTTCTGTTTTTCAGGGTCTAATCAGACTTTAAGAGGTTCTCATACAACTTTTAAGTTCCTAAGTAAGTACTATTGTATTGTTATTGTATATGTTCCAGCTAATTTTTGAGGAATAAAGATACTAATACTATGATCCTATGAAGCATTAAAAATAACAAAATAAAAGCACAAGTTAATAATTAATAAAAATATATTTATATATTGTAGTGCATATCAACCAGTAAATACTGAGGAGTTAAATTGCAGAAGATCTTTGTGTCTCAATAACTGTTTGTAAAATCTGCTTCTGAGACCTTTTCTTTACCTCTCCCATACCTAGAGGAGAATAAGCCACAGGAATCTAACTTCTGTCTGGATCTTGACAAAATCAACACTTTTACGGCTGGGACCCACTTTCTCTACAATACCCCCACTGTGAGAGCTGATTAAATCCAGATTCTGACCTGTGATAACACCTTTTTGTCAAATCCTCCCAAGACCACTAAATGCAAAGACTACCCCATTACATTTCAAGGATAAGTGCTTTTTGTTTTCTTAAAGGAAAACAAATCCTTAAAGGAAAACAAATCCTGTGTATTGTCAACCATTAAAGTCAAGTCTGACAACTCCCAACTAGAGATCTAGCTCTGAGAAAGATGTTCCGATGTGATTTGACCACAGAGTCAGATCCTCCCTTCCTGTCTCACCTAAAGCAGATGCCACTTCAAAGAAAACTTGATGGAACATGATAATTAAATTTAAAATCCCTGGAACTCAGTGAACCTTGGGTTAAAGAAGTCTCCGCTTAACCAGCCAACAGGACCCTCATCAGGAGACGAAGATATTTGCACCCAAAGACACTGTTACTGTTGAAATTCTAATGGTCAAACGTAATCGACTATTTCTTTGCACTGTGTAAAACCATTTTACTCTGAGGTAATGTTCCACCAATTTAACTAATTAACATATTGTGTTATTGGATGAAATGTTATGTGTCTGAAAACTATATTCAGTGAAATTTTGATAGTAATCAAGTATGTTTTCAAATATCCAAACAATATGCTTTGTTTAATCATGTTACAGGTTTTATTATGTTATGTTTCATTACAAGTGAATCTTTTCTGTATTACTCAGGAATAACTACTGACATATGTTTAAAAAAGTAACATTATGTTATTAGAATATGAAAATACTGTTTGCTAATCTTTGTTAAAAGATACAATGATTATAGTTGTACCTTTCACAAAGAGTGGATGAGTAAGTGGTTTTATAAAGTTATTAGTTAATCTGTAACCTCTATAACAAAGTTAAAGCCTTAAAAGTTAAATTTCCATGGAGGATTCACATTGGCTGAAGTCACTGAGACGGCCCACAGAGACTGGCTTTATGGCCGTATAAACTCTGGAATCCTCCTGCTACTTTCTCTCTCTCGCGCCCTTTTTTTTCCTGACCTAAGTTTTTATTTTTTGCTCATTTTATTATTTTCCCTTATTTTTCTAGTTTAAATCTTTTTCGATTTTACTTTATCAATTCGTTTGCAAAACTCTTTGTTTTGTTTGAAACTTAAGTGTTTGTTTTTGTAATGCGTGATCTTCATTATTATCTTCCTAGTTTGTTTTTATAAGTTCAGTGCACGCTAAAGCACGCAAAGTATCTTTATTTTTAATATGTTAACTTTAAACCAGCAAAAGACCTGCGCACTCCACAAGCAGAGCCAAAACTACAAATCCCAGAAAGAGGTTCTTCAGTTGGGCCTTCCAGTACGAAACCTCCATCACCGGCTGTGATCCTTACATCAAACTGGACAGCATCTCTTCACCTGGCCGCAGCTTCAACACACTGGGAGAACCACCGTGAGTAGACGGAACTCTCCAGAAACTGCTGATTAAAGAAATCTGATTGCTGTACCAAAAGTAAGAGATCAATTCCATCTCATCTGTGAACAAGCGGATTGTAAACATTTGTGTTAGTGACACTCAGAAACACCCATGCTGATCATAAAGCTCTCTCTCTTCACTATCATATTAAAACAGTGCATCCTCCTTGAGTTAAAAATTCTCCTCCATGGTAAAACAGTAGTTCACCGTTTCCTCAACGACTCTTATCAGTCTAGTTAATCTCCAAAGTTCTTAAACGTTCAGACAGAACGACAGCTGTTCCTAGAATTACCAATGCTGATGTCATTTCCGGTTCTTAGCTTCATACATTAGTTGATTACCATTGGTTGTTCTGGTTTTGTTTATTTGTTGTTTGTTATTGGTCTGTCTTATTTGTTGTTTAATAAATATTCACCATAATTTTAATTGGCCGTTTCAGTGAGTTTTTATGTGTAATTTGAGTCCCTGACAGAAGTAGGACACACGACCTCAGAATATGAGATTGAAATAATTTAATCAATTACAATATTGTAATATTTAATTCCTTCTTAAGAAGGTGGTGCCCCTGGTAATAATAAAGAGGTAAACATTCATACTTATATTCATATAAGTCCAATAAGTTCACCTTCTCTGTTCTTTCACTTGTTTCTGTTTTAAAGGGTCCCATCATAATTTCTTCAGAAGTAAGTAAGTACTGTATATGATGTTCCCACATTTTCTACATACTGTACCAATACTGTGTAAAAAAGCCAATTGTTATTCTTTCTTACGTTTCTTTCTCTCTCTTTCACTTTTAAAAGTAGTCATGTTTAAAAAAACATTTTATGCTGTCATGTTATTTGTTAATGTGATAAATACATAGTTTATGAAAATATCACTAAATCTGTCATTTATTAATTTTAATATTCATTAATGATCATGTCTCACCTCTAGTGTTTGTCTTAATTTCAGGTTTGCACCATCTGGTGTAGATAGTTCACCAACTAGTCTTTTGGTTTCTGCCAAGTTCTGTTTAGATTACCAGTATCAGGAGGATAGTGCAGGTTTAAGTTTATCAGATACAACAAGACAGTGTACATCACTGTCACAACAGCGTTTGTTTTCATTTAAAGGCTTTATGGCTTTTCCAATGAAACCAGGGGTGTATTTCAAAAAGAAGTTTTAGTGAAAAACTTGAGTTAGTTAAGCCTGAGATGAGGAAACTCTGGTTTTTCGGTTTCACAAAGCGAGTTCAGCGTAACTCTGAGTCGGTTACCATGGCAACACCCTCTGTGAACCTAAACTGCTCACCAGCGGGTTTGTTTGACACAACTCAGAGTTTTACCTGCTCTTAAGTTGAAGCCTGCTGTCTGAAATCAGTAACTTTTCAGTAACGTTTCTTAATGAGCCTGTTAACTTGGAAGTGCAGATATTATACAGAAATCTCTGTCGGGAGAGAGAGAGGATGATCAGCAGCGTTTGGAATGAAGCCGTTTAAAGTGACGGTGTTGCACAACATGGTTGGATTTTCAGTAAAAGAATAATCTAATAAATCACAGTTTCCAACATTACAACACCGTTATCATTAGTAAGCGTAAAATGCAGTGTGTTACTATGAATTGGAACTACGTAACGTGACTAAATGCACATTAACATGGTTGTAAAGAGGCTGGGTACACTGAGAAACGTGTTGGTTACAATAGCCTAGTGATAAGAGAATATACACTCACCTAAAGGATTATCAGGAACACCATACTAATACGGTGTTTGACCCTCTTTTGCCTTCAGAACTGCATTAATTCTACGTGGCATTGATTCAACAAGATGCTGAAATCATTATTTAGAAATGTTGGTCCATATTGATAGGATAGCATCTGGCAGTTGATGGAGATTTATGGGATGTACATCCAGGACACGAAGCTCCCGTTCCACCACATCCCAAAGATGCTCTATGGGGTTGAGATCTGGTGACTGTGGGGGCCATTGTAGTAGTGAACTCACTGTCATGTTCAAGAAACCAATTTGAAATGATTCCAGCTTTATGACATGGTGCATTATTCTGCTGAAAGTAGCCATCAGAGGATGGGTACATGGTGGTCATTATGGGATGGACATGGTCAGAAACAATACTCAGGTAGACCGTGGTATTTAAACGAAACCCAATTGGCACAAAGGAGCCTAAAGTGTGCCAAGAAAACATCCCTGATAGAGAATGGAAAACATATAATTATACACGTTCATGCCTGACACCAACTTTGAAGAAATCTCCTGCATGACCTGTGTGCAGCAGTCACACAGGTCCTGTTATCTGACCTGCTACTGTTCTCAGACTTACACATTCTCCCTCAGAACACTTTGTTTTTCTTAATCCAAGGTAATTGCAAGGCTTTTGTAGTGATGATTCATGTTATCTGTTTTTGCTGTTTCTAAGTGAATAAAGACACTGAGCTGATGAGGGACCAGCAGAGTTGTCAGGGCTGTCTCGCAGAGATGATGCGAGCGCTGATTCTCTCCTCGGCTGAGTTTTGAACCAAACTTCTTGAGTGATCGTATTTCTTATATTTATAATAATGGAAGGTTTTGATAGAATAAGGAAAAAACCTAACAATCCCCCACACCATGACACCACCACCACCACCACCAGCCTGCACAGTGGTAACAAGGCATGATGGATCCATGTTCTCATTCTGTTTACACCAAATTCTGACTCTACCATTTGAATGTCTCAACAGAAATCCAGACTCATCAGACCAGGAAACGTTTTTACAGTCTTCAACTGTCCAATTTTGGTGAGCTCATGCAAATTATATCCTCTGTTTCCTATTTGTAGTGTAGATGAGTGGTACCTGGTGGGGTCTTCTGCTGTTGTAGACCATCCACCTCAAGGTTGTGCGTGTTGTGGCTTCACAAATGCTTTGCTGCATTCCTCGGTTCTAATGAGTGGTTATTTCAGTCAAAGTTGTTCTTATATCAGCTTGAATCAGTCGGTCCATTCTCCTCTGTCTTTCTCAGTTACTTTTTTGTAGAGTAGTTCAGTTTCTAACTAAATAACTTTTTGGAACAAGTGAGTAACTATAACTAATTACTATTTTAAAGTAACATTCCTAACACTGATGATCAGACCCAGAGTGGATGTTTTATCACCCTGATGAGTATCTGGATGAGTGTTTCTACAATCATCTATAATTTATTTAAACAATGTTCTCAGTTCACACGTCTCTCATATGACCCATGATGGACATGCTGTCCACACAGAGACAATTCTGTGTTTTTCCATGTCTACTTAGTGTCATAGTAAGTTGTTGGTTAATGCTGAATAGGTAAGCTGTGCTGTGGAGGTTGATGGACCCTCTTCCTTATTAATGGACCCTTATTATTTCCATCATGTTCTGTTGAAGAGAAACAAGCTGCACGTTGGACTGGATCAACATTATTAACTAAAACTAAAGTTATTTTAGTAAAGTTCAACAGTCCTCTCTGTATCTTTCCTTTCTGTGGTCACCTGTTTTACAGGCCTCAGCCTTCTTTCTGTTGCTATAATAGAGTCAGTTAGGTGTGTCTTCATATAGACAATATTAAATACTGGCAGTGATGGAATGGTGGAATATTTGGCTTTTTCATTGTTTAGGGGATTTCCCTAAATATTTAAATCTAGCTATGACATGTAGAATATAACCACTGAATACAGTTTAATGAGAGAGTTAAACAACATCATATCTGCTTGTAAATCAAATATAAAAAATAAAAATATAAATAATATCTCACTGTTTGAACTATATTTTAATATTTCATCTTTACTTACTGCCATGTTCCTTTTGCACCTGTGTGGTCAAAAACACATGGAATATTAATGTTGAATAAGTGGAACATTCAACATCAAACTTTTCCTCTAATTAATACTCACACATTGACTAGATCAGTAATTTTCTGTCACACAATCTCTCTCTCTCTCTTTTGCTGCTGCTTTTTAAAATCTGCTCATTTTTTGCACATGCAGTTGTTAAAAGATCCAATTCTACTGGGAAGCAGTAGGGGGCGCTAACCTTTAGTCCACTGGTTGCCATGGTGAATCATGTTATCTGTGTTCCACTGATGAGGGCTTCTTATATCCTCATGCACGAGTATAACTCAGGTTAACTTTAACTCAGAGTTGATTGAACTAATGTTTAACAGCTGTTCTGAAACTGAAAACTCTGAGTTTGACAACTGAGAGTTGGTCAACCTGGAGTTCAGGTTTTGATTTAGAGTTTGTTAAACCTGCTTTGTGAAACAGGCTTCTGGATTGGATGTTTGTTTATGTAAAATGTGTTTTTAACAGAAGAGTGATCCAAGTGGTGATGATATCGAAGTTCCTGTGGAAAATGAGGCTTTTATGGATGACTTCTTCACCCAAGTAAAGTCTGTTCCTGTTATTCTCTTCACATTTCCAATGACAATATATGACTGTTTCAAAATAAACTCTGCTTGTGTGTGTGCTTTAGATTGAAGACATACGTACCAGCATCGACAAGATTGATGAGAGTGTTACAGAAATCAAAAAACTCTACTCTACCATCTTATCTGCTCCTACGTCTGACCAGAGTATCTGCTTCAAACATCATATTCAGTCTTTATAAATCTGTTGTCTCTTACTCCCCATGAACTCTTTCAGAATGTGTGATTTTATGTTTTTACCTCAGAAACGCAGGATGATGTTGAAGCACTCACCAATGAGATAAAAAAGTCAGCCAACAATGGAAGAAACAAGCTGAAGAGTCAGTAGATCTTTTTGTTCCTATAGATGAATGTGTACATGTCTAACCTGAAAAATAAAAACAAAAAATTATCAGAATTTTTGAAAAGGTATGATTTCTGTGTTTCCATGTGAACAGT
>SSNP01000447.1:44199-54503 GCA_006937955.1 Pachypanchax playfairii
CCGTGCTGCGGTTCCCAGCTGGCGATAGATAAGAGACAGAGTAGAGGGTTCTAGCTGGAGACAGGTAGGATCTCTTGTAGAGGGTTCTAACTGTAGACAGGAAGGATCTCCTGTAGAGGGTTCTAGCTGTGGACAGGAAGGATCTCCTGTAGAGGGTTCTAGCTGTAGACGGGAAGGATCTCCTGTAGAGGGTTCTAACTGTAGACAGGAAGGATCTCCTGTAGAGGGTTCTAACTGTAGACAGGAAGGATCTCCTGTAGAGGGTTCTAGCTGTAGACGGGAAGGATCTCCTGTAGAGGGTTCTAGCTGTAGACAGGAAGGATCTCCTGTAGAGGGTTCTAGCTGTAGACAGGAAGGATCTCCTGTAGAGGGTTCAATCTGTAGACAGGAAGGATTTCCTGTACGAGGGTTCTACCTGTGTACAGAAATGATCTCCTGTAGAGGGTTCTGGCTGTGTACATGAAGGATCTCCTATAGAGGGTTCTAGCTCTGAACAGGAAGGATCTCCTGTAGTGGGTTCTAGTTGTGAACAGGAAGGATCTCCTGTAGAGGGTTCTAGCTGTGGACAGGAATGATCTCCTGTAGAAGGTTCTAGCTGTGAACAGGAAGGATCTCCTGTAGTGGGTTCTAGCTGTGGACAGGAATGATCTCCTGTAGTGGGTTCTAGCTGTGAACAGGAAGGATCTCCTGTAGTGGGTTCTAGCTGTGGACAGGAATGATCTCCTGTAGAGGGTTCTAGCTGTGGACGGGAAGGATGTCCTGTAGTGGGTACTACCTGTGGACAGGAATGATCTCCTGTAGAAGGTTCTAGCTGTGGACATGAAGGATCTCATGTAGAGGGTTCTAGATGTGAACAGGAAAGATCTCCTGTAGAGGGTTCTAGCTGTAGACAGGAAGGATCTCCTGTAGAGGGTTCTAGCTGTGTACATGAAGGATCTCCTATAGAGGGTTCTATTTGTGAACAGGAAGGATCTCATGTAGTGGGTTCTAGCTGTAGACAGGAAGGATCTCCTGTAGAGGGTTCTAGCTGTGACAGGAAAGATCTCTTGTAGTGGGTTCTAGTTGTGAACAGGAAGGATCTCCTGTAGAGGGTTCTATCTGTGTACATGAAGGATCTACTATAGAGGGTTCTAGCTGTGAACAGGAAGGATCTCATGTGGATGGTTCTAGCTGTGACAGGAAGGATCTCCTGTAGAGGGTTCTAGCTGTGACAGGAAGGATCTCCTGTAGAGGGTTCTAGCTGTGAACAGGAAGGATCTCCTGTAGAGGGTTCTAGCTGTAGACAGGAAGGATCTCCTGTAGATGGTTCTAGCTGTGACAGGAAGGATCTCCTGTAGAGGGTTCTAGCTGTGACAGGAAGGATCTCCTGTAGAGGGTTCTAGCTGTGACAGGAAGGATCTCCTGTAGTGATCTGTGCTGCAGCAGATCTGAAGAAGCCTTTGAATGAAGACACTGTTGTTGAGTTACTGTGTTGTGAAGAAGATGATGAGACTTTTCCATCACGTTCATCATCCTCCTTTGGACAATCAACTCAAGAGACTCCAGATCAGTCCCCAGAATAGAACCAGCCCTCCGCCTCTTCATGTCACTTGCTCTGATGCTGCTTCCCCAACAGGTGACTGCAGATGTGATCAGCTGACAAACTCCCTTTCTTTTGCTGCTCCTCTTCAAATCTCTGTCTGTCCGTATTGTTTGAAAGCCAGACAGAGACACAGTGGAGTCTGGGATATTCTCCTTCAGCCATGTCTCAGTAAAACACATGATGCTGCATTCCCGATACTCTGGCTGGGTCTTCAACAGAGTTTAAAGTTCATCCATTCTGTTAGCAAGAGAGCTCACATTTGTCAATATGACTGATGGAAGTGAAGGTTTAAACTTCCTCTTTTTGTGTCTTCACTTTGTTCCCATCCTGCATCCACATCTTCTTCTTTTTAGCTCATCAGGGATCAGGGGTTCCAATTTGAGGATTAGTTGAGACTTTCGAAATCCAGACTTGTTGTGGTGAATCTGGACTTGTTGCTGTGAGCTGGATTTTTTGTTTCTGCATAAGGCTTTGAGGTTATTGTTGTTATGAATCAGCACCATATAAATAAACAGAATTGAATTGAACAATGTTCAGGTCTAGTATTAATCTGCATCGTCTAACTTAAGCTTTTTTCTCACTAACCTCTGATTACCAAAAAGATATCCCAGCACCCCTCCTGTTCCCAAGCCTGTCCAGAATCCTCCACCTGTGTTGGGAGCAGCATAGCCTCGTCTATAATGAGCTCCATGTGTATAGTCTCTGTGGAAGCCATAGCTTGGCTCGGCACCTGGATAACCTTTTATGAAAGAAACATAGATGCAAGAGTTCATCAAGATAGCGAAACAGAGCATGACACACGTGAACATCTTCGTATTGCTTTTAAAGGGACTGTATCATGCTATTTTATAGTTTTCAACGTCTGGGATCGGCACATACAGTGGGGCAAAAAAGTATTTAGTCAGCCACCAATTGTGTAAGTTCTCCCACTTAAAAAGATCAGAGAGGCGTGTAATTTTCATCATAGGTATACCTCAACTATGAGAGACAAAATGAGGAAAAAAAATCCAGAAAATCACATTGTCTGATTTTTAAAGAATTTATTTGCAAATTATGGTGGAAAATAAGTATTTGGTCACCTACAAACAAGTAAGATTTCTGGCTTTCACAGACCTGTAACTTCTTTAAGAGGCTCCTCGGTCCTCCACTCGTTACCTGTATTAATGGCACCTGTGTGAACTCGTTATCAGTATAAAAGACAACTGTCCACAACCTCAAACAGTCACGCTCCAAACTCCACTATGGCCAAGACCAAAGAGCTGTCAAAGGACACCAGAAACAAAATTGTAGACCTTCACCAGGCTGGGAAGACTGAATCTGCAATAGGTAAGCAGCTTGGTGTGAAGAAATCAACTGTGGGAGCAATTATTAGAAAATGGAAGACATACAAGACCACTGATAATCTCCCTCGATCTGGGGCTCCACGCAAGATCTCACCCCGTGGGGTCAAAATGATCACAAGAACGGTGAGCAAAAATCCCAGAACCACACGGAGGGACCTAGTGAATGACCTGCAGAGAGCTGGGACCAAAGTAACAAAGGCTACCATCAGTAACACACTACGCCGCCAGGGACTCAAATCCTGCAGTGCCAGACGTGTCCCCCTGCTGAAGCCAGGACACGTCCAGGCCCGTCTGCGGTTTGCTAGAGAGCATTTGGATGATCCAGAAGAGGATTGGGAGAACATCATATGGTCAGATGAAACCAAAATAGAACTTTTTGGTAGAAACTCAACTTGTCGTGTTTGGAGGGGAAAGAATGCTGAGTTGGATCCAAAGAACACCATACCTACTGTAAAGCATGGGGGTGGAAACATCATGCTTTGGGGCTGTTTTTCTGCAAGGGGACCCGGACGACTGATCCGTGTAAAGGAAAGAATGAATGGGGCCATGTATCGTAAGATTTTGAGTGAAAACCTTCCATCAGCAAGGGCATTGAAAATGAGACGTGGCTGGGTCTTTCAGCATGACAATGATCCCAAACACACCGCCCGGGCAACGAAGGAGTGGCTTCGTAAGAAGCATTTCAAGGTCCTGGAGTGGCCTAGCCAGTCTCCAGATCTCAACCCCATAGAAAATCTCTGGAGGGAGTTGAAAGTCTGTGTTGCCCAGCGTCAGCCCCAAAACATCACTGCTCTAGAGGAGATCTGCATGGAGGAATGGGCCAAAATATCAGCAACAGTGTGTGAAAACCTTGTGAAGACTTACAGAAAACGTTTGACCTCTGTCATTGCCAACAAAGGCTATATAACAAAGTATTGAGATTAACTTTTGTTATTGACCAAATACTTATTTTCCACCATAATTTGCAAATAAATTCTTTAAAAATCAGACAATGGGATTTTCTGGATTTTTTTTCCTCATTTTGTCTCTCATAGTTGAGGTATACCTATGATGAAAATTACAGGCCTCTCTGATCTTTTTAAGTGGGAGAACTTACACAATTGGTGGCTGACTAAATACTTTTTTGCCCCACTGTATATGATAAAACCTTACTGTCTGAGTTATATTCACTTCATTTGTCCTGAAATATAACTTATATTCTCGAGTTATTCTGTGACCAGGAAGTAAAAACGCTCGGTTTACCTAAAACCCCGCCTCCCAACTGTGAGTGCGATTTTTTTTTCTGTTTAGAAACACTAAATAAACATCTGTAACTCTCGCAGCCAAATGCGCATTTTCGACGAGAAATTTTTAGAATGAAATACAACGAAATGGAGGTGCTAATTTGTTATAGGACGCTCGGTGGTGAGGAGCTTCTGGAGGGAAGGACGGTCCACTCGCGACTGGATGCGATCCGACCCGGGAGATGACACCAAGATTGGGATCAGACGGGTGACGTGAGACAGGTTGTAGGCGAGGAGCGGGTTTCTGGAGGCAGCGACCGTAGTCGCTGACTGCGAGACCAGCAGCCAAGAACGAGGCGGACAGAGAGAGAGATCGACTGGGACACGTCTGAGGTCTGAGGCTTGATTAATGAGGCGGATAAACTGCAGCACGGAGGCTAACAGGAGCTCGTGGGAAACGGGACGTATGACTGAGTGTTGGCAGGGTGAGTGACTGTGTCTTTTATCCAGTGGTGGGACGGGCTGCGGTGACGTGGAGCTCAGCTGTAGAGCTGGAGTCATACTGACATGTGATTAGCAGGGTCGAGTTGATAAGTTTTTATTAGCAGCTCATGCTAATAAAGAGCAGCAGGTGGTTGAAGTGTGGGAACTCTGGGCTGTAGGTTAGACATCTGCCGTGATGAGCTCCTGACAAATTGTTTCGGACTCTCGCAGCTCGCCTCGTACCTACTACAGGGGCAGCAGGGATTGGTCAGGAACTTCCTGATATGACACCATGACGTAAAGGGGCTCAATTCAGTCGTTTTACATGAGCGAGTAAAGCAGCTGCTCAGAGCGCAGGTTTCAGGAGGATTACTCCTGAAACCTGCTTTTAAATCTCTTTTAAATAAAGAAATAGCATCACAACATGGTTAAAAGCTCCAAAAAGTGGATTTTTCATGATACAGGACCTTTAAAATATACTTTTCAGAAAGAGAGTGCCAAAATTTAGACTCTGCAGCAGCTACCTGTGAAGTCAGGTTTGAATCCTGGTGGGGGTGGTTCTGATGTGGAGCTATTGTCTTGAGGATATCTATGTTGTCCACCTCCTCCTCCCAACTGAGCTGTATCCCCACTGAGGAACAGCTTGTAAATACCAAAGGCCAAGAGAAGAAGCACAGCAACCACCAGCAGGTCTCCTGAATGGTCACTGCTTCTGGGGTGTGGGTTCTGCTGGTTCTGCTGATGACTGCTCTTAAAAAAGCCACTGAAGAAACTGGAGGCAAGTCCTCCAAGACCTGAGTCAGACGAAGAGGTAAAGGATATTTTTAGAGGTTTAGATACCCTTGTTCACTTATGTCCTTAGCATCATCTCCATCTTCATCAAAAGAGATTATTTTGATATTACCTCCCCTTTGTTTATACCCACCATGGAAGCCAAACTTTCCTTGATTTCTGCTCAGACCCTCAGCAGTCAGTTCCAGGGTGTATTCTAATCCACAGGAGCCTTGAAGCACGTAGTCATCAGATGGGTGGCTGTAACCCTCACAGCTCACCTCAATAATGCCAAATCTGTATGTGTTGTCCATGTCGGTCTTACACTCCCACTAAAGCAGAGAGGCAGACACATTACAAGCAGCGACCAGATCCTTCCAAACACCACAGAAAACCAGAGGATTCTAGCATGGCTACATACAGATTTACTTTACAGGGTGGGCCATTTATATGGATACACCTTAATAAAACTGTAATGGTTGGTGATATTAACGTCCTGTTTGTGGCACATATATGTGAGGGGGCAAACTTTTCAAGATGGGTTGTGACCATGGTGGCTACTTTGAAGTCGGCCATCTTGGATCCAACTTTTGTTTTTTCAATAGGAAGAGGGTCATGTGACACGTCAAACTTATTGGTAATTTCACAAGAAAACAATGATGTGCTTTATTTTATTGTAACTTTATTCTTTCATGAGTTATTTACACATTTCTGACCACTTATAAAATGTGTTCAATGTCCTGCCCATTGTGTTGGATTGTCAATGCAACCCTGTTCTCCCACTCTTCACACACTGATAGCAACACCACAGGAGAAATGCCAGCACAGCTTCCAGTTTCCATAGTTTTCAGGTGCTTCACATCATAGACAATTACCTTCAGATGACCCCAAAGATAAAAGTCTAAGGGGGTCAGATTGGGAGACCTTGAGGGCAATTCAACTGGCCCACGACGACCAATCCACTTTCCAGAAAACTGTTCATCTAGGAATGCTTGGACCTGAGACCCATAATGTGGTGGTGCACAATCTTGCTGGAAAAACTCAGGGAACGTGCTTCAGTGCATAAAGAGGGAAACACATCATGTAGCAATTTCAAATATCCAGTGGCCTTGAGGTTTACATTGATGAAGAATGGCCCCACTATCTTTGTACCCCATATACCACACCATACCATCACTTTTTGTTCCAACAGTCTTGGAGGGGTCTATCCAATGTGGGTTAGTGTCAGACCAATAGTGGTGGTTTTGTTTGCTAACTTCATCATTCACATAAAAGTTTGCCTCATCACTAAACAAAATCTTCCATTTGTGAGTAGCTAATATCTGCCGAAGGGATGTTCGACTAATGCCACTCTCCAGTGACATGCGGCAAGTGCTATGCTGTGGGCTCTTGCTGAATGAAGCTAGGACAGCCACTGATGTTTCTTCATAAGTGACAGCTTTCCTGGCATCCACATTTTGGCAAATCCAACACTGAACCAGTTTCATGAAACTTAGCAAGCAGTTTACTAACTGTAGCATGGGAGATGGGTGGTCTCGTAGGGTGTCTTGCATTGAAATCTGCTGCAATGACCCGGTTACTGCGTTCACAAGATATCAACACAATTTCTATCCGCTCCTCACGTGTTAACCTCTTTGACATGTCAATGGCTGTGAATAAAGAGAAACTTGTAAATAACTCATGAAAGAATAACGTTACGATAACACCAAGCACACCATTGTTTTTCTTGTGAAATTACCAATAAGTTTGATGTGTCACATGACCCTCTTTTTGTTGAAAAAACAAAAGTTGGATCCAAGATGGCCAACTTTTAAATGGCCACCATGGTCACCAACCATTACCATTTTATTAAGGTGTATCCATATAAATGGCCCACCCTGTATATTTCTTCAGTATTTTTTTTTATTGAAAAGCCTTTTAAACAAGTGTTTTATACTAAATGTCATGTTGTTAATATGAATAATAAAATACAATGTGCATACAAGTACACATGTATTTCCATGTGGTACCACACGGAACATGTGGGGGTGTTCTAGGTCAGCAGGTTAATGCACTGTCACTTGTACAAGCATGTCACAAACAGATTCCACACAACAGATTCTAAATGCAAATAGCAGACTGGAAATGTACTCTGGACCTTTTATCTGCACATTGTAACTGGGATAATGAAGGAATATCACACACCTGGCTATGGAACAGCTGAGAAGACAATTGTCCCATTATATTTGGTCCCTTAACAAGTGGGAGACACATATACAAACTATTGTAATTCTAAATCGTTCACCTGATTTGGATGTAAATACCCTCAAATTAAAGCTGACAGTCTGCAGTTATAGAACATAATGTTTGTTCAAATCCATTGTGGTGATGTACACAACCAAAAATATTTGAATTGTGTCGACGTCCCAATATTTATGGACCTGAATGTAAGTGTTCTTCAGGTATAAATGTTTCAGGCATATGTGTGTTTAGGTGGTTCAGGTGTATGTGTTTTAGGCATACATGTTTCAGGTGGTTCAGGTGTATGTGTTTCAGGCATACGTTTCAGGTGGTTCAGGTGTATGCGTTTCAGGCATACATGTTTTTAGGCATACGTGTTTCAGGTGTTTCATGTGTATTGCGGCAACTTTCTCACCAGTTTCTTAGTGCCACAGCAGGCTCAGCATGGGTTAAAAAAATTAATGACGCGCTACGACTATTTCTGCAATCTTGTCTTATTTACTCGTTTCATCAAACAATTAAAATTACCATTTAATGCACTCTTATGAATCAGAATACAAAATACACAGGATTAAGTAAATGGTCAACAAAAATCTTTCACCCAGGCTCACCCTGCCGTCATCTTTCCTCCAGTTAGTCTCCCTTCACACCTGCGCCAGGTACAGATAAGTGCTTCAGGGACATACACTGTGGCACGCCCACCTTCCCCCATGCAAAACAATTATCAAGGTGAGTAAAATGTCCTAATTCCTGGCTTCTACAATGTGTAAATGTTTTTCAGGCAAATGTGTTTCAGGTGTTTCAGGCGTACATGTTTCAGGGGGATGTGTTTCAAGCGTACATGTTTTTCAGGCGTAAATGTGTCAGGTGTTTCATGAGTACGTTTTTCAGGGGGATGTGTTTCAAGCGTAAATGTTTTTTAGGTGTAAATGTTTCAGGTGTTTCATGTGTACATGTTTTTCAGGCGTACATGTTTCAGGGGGATGTGTTTCAAGCATACATGTTTTTCAGGCGTACATGTTTCAGGGGGATGTGTTTCAACTGTACATGTTTTTTAGGCATACATGTTTCAGGTGTTTCATGTGTACATGTTTTTGAGGCGTGTGTTTCAGGTGTTTCGAGCACACGTGTTTTTCGGGTGCACGTGTTTCAGGTGTACATGTTTCAGGGGGATGTGTTTCAAGCATACGTCCTAATTCCTGGCTCCTACATTCTTGCCCCTAATTATTCTTTGACATAATTACATCAATACTAACATGTGGGAGAAAATCCAAAAACATACTAGTGAGAACATCTTCCTTAACATTATGCAAATAGATCAAATCTTAGAAAAATGTTAACTGTAACTGTAGAATCAATAGTCCATCACAAAGAATATCAAAACTCATTTGCTTCTTGAAGCAGACAAACTTTGGTAATAGGTCTTTCCATCAAACTAATCTTGGTTTTGATCCGAATCCGTTGCACCAGTCCTTTTACATCAGGAACTGCTTCCACAACTCTTCCCACTGGCCACGAGTTGCAAGGAGCTGCGTCATCCACGGCCACCACAATGTCCCCAGGAATGAAGTTTCGCTTGGTGCGCTGCCACTTCTGTCGCTCCTGACACTGAGGACCGTACTATTGGAATCAGGTTCCTTTTCTTCTCATTTTGATGATGATGATGCCTCTTCAGCAGGGCCTCCTGCTCTCTTAGTCTCACTGTGTCATGCAGCTCATGTGATGCCTCCTGGTGGTCCAGCACCATGTCTGCTATCTCTTCGATGCAGTCGGCGTGCATATCAAGCAGCACGCTGCCATTGATAATACAGCTACGGAGCTCAGACAGGCTGTGGAGGGAGAGTGTAGCAATGTATGGCTTGCTCCACCTTTCTCCTCCATCCTCCATGTCCTCCTCAAATTTCAGCCTCCTGGCTGTTTCCTTCCACTCAACATCTTTGCCTTCCTTCGCTCAGATCTCATCCAGCTCGGTGAACAGCTCATGGGAAACATGTTCGGCATCCTCCTCTGTGCCCATAATGAACTGGACCCGTTGGGACGGCGTGTCATGACTGCAGGCAGTCGTCTCTTACCAAACTCTTACCAAACTCTGTCATCAGTTTGTTGTGTTGTGATGCTCCCTGTCCTCTTATCTCTCTTGCGGTGGCAGGATCCGTGGGTCTTGTGGTGGCAATGGCTCTGCCTTGGCATCCTCTTTCTCATAGTGAATGTTCATCATTGAGCTGGTCCCTCCCTGGTCGACCACCATCTTCTCATTCAGCCTAGGGTCTGGTCCCAGGCTCTACCATCACTTCAGTTCAGATCTTCGGCTGGTACCCGTTCAGCATAGTTCTGGGCAAGAATCTTACTCATAAAAGCTATAATCAGCCCGAAGCAAGAGGTTTTTCATTAGCCTCTCCTTGAGATTCAAAGCCCGTTGTTCAGCAACTTTCTTGTTATTTGGCATTCTCAGGTCACTCTTTCTCAGAGGCAAACCAATGCTGTAATGTCCATCAACAAGCTTGACAGAATTTTGAACAGATTCCATGAAGAGACAATCTCCCCTAGACCAACCATTTATTTGCAAATTATGGTGGAAAATAAGTATTTGGTCACCTACAAACAAGTAAGATTTCTGGCTTTCACAGACCTGTAACTTCTTTAAGAGGCTCCTCGGTCCTCCACTCGTTACCTGTATTAATG
>SSNP01000447.1:60965-79181 GCA_006937955.1 Pachypanchax playfairii
CTGCTGCCAGAGTTCTGATGAGAGTTAGAAGGAGAGATCATATTTCTCCTGTTTTAGCATCACTTCATTGGCTCCCTGTAAGGTCTAGAATAAAGTTTAAGGTTTTACTTTTGACGTATAAGGCCTTGAACGACCAAGCTCCAGCTTATATTAAAGATCTTATTGTTCCATATGTTCCTAACAGAGCACTTCGCTCTCAGACTGCAGGTCTGCTTGTAGTTCCTAGAATTTCTAAAAGTAGAATGGGAGGAAGAGCTTTTAGTTATCAGGCTCCTCTCCTGTGGAACCAGCTTCCACTTTTTATCTGTGAGGCAGACACCTTGTGTAGTTTTAAGAATAGACTTAAAACTTTCCTTTTTACACAATCCTATAGTCAGGGTTAGCTTGGGTTCTCCTGAGCTTTCCCTTTAGTTATGCTGCTATAGGTTTAGACTGTCGGAGGACATACTGTCCACATGTCTTCCCTCTGCTGTCTTTCTTTACTCTGGCTGCCTCTGAGGAGGATGTATCTCACATAAACAATGAAATATTCCCACTAGAACCATCAAATTGTTATTGCTTTTGATTGTTACTGCTGCCATTAACTGTTTCTCTGTTTATCTTTCTATAGACATGACGACTGGCCAAAATACATCTGTGTTTGCCTGTGTCTCTTTCCTGTCAGCTCAGACCCCTTCAGCTAAGGCAGAAGGCCGCCCATCCTGAGCCGGGTTCTGCTAGAAGTTTCTTCCTGTTAAAAGGGAGTCGTTCCTTTCCACTGTCGCCAATCGTGCTGCTCAGGATGGAGGATTGTGCTGAACTAACAATTCAGCCCAATCGGCTGGTTCATTAGATAGAAAATGTTTTATTATTAATTGATTGATTTTTCTGTGAAGTGCCTTGAAATGACTTTGTCATGAACTGGCGCTTTATAAATAAATAAACTTGAAATAAACTTGAAACTTATCCCAAATAATTGGTTGATCGATGAACTTCATACAGACTAGTTTGCCTAATTCTGAGGAGGAAAAAATAAAATATATAGAGATATATATTTAAAAAGGCCTGCATATAATAATAATAATAACAAGCTTGTATTAAAATAACATCCATAATGGGGAGTTGATGCGAAGAACTACATAAAACTGATGGAAAGTTTAACCTATATGTGTGTTATTAGTAGCAAAATAACTAAAAATAGAACTAAAAAGAGATGACAAATTTTTTTTCTAATTTAATAACAAACTATAAAACACTCACTAAACCTTTAAATACTTCAATATATGACCAAAAGATTTTTCTTTCATCTTTCTGACAGACATTATATAATGACAAAGATATGGTTGATTTGGAAATAATGATAACTACTGATATTTCACCCATAAGCTTTAAATGGCTCAAGAGGTGGGACTGTTTAGGTATTTAGTGAAAGAGACTTTTGCAATTATGGTTCCAGAAAGTACTCTAAATTTACAATACAATTTTTTGTGCTTGTTTAGTACAAGACACAATACTTCGTAAATTGAATTTTAATAATGTTCTTCTACAGGATCTGATTGGAAATATTAAAATCTTTGTGTAGACTTGTAGGTGTTTTAAAACTGAATGTACTTTTGTATTAGAATCTCTTAACATTTCTAAAAAATAAGCTTAAATCTGTGTCTGTGTCCTGCTCTCATGGGGAAGTTTTTGCTCAGCTGTAGCTGATAAATGTCTGCTTTATGATCTTGGAGTCAGTACATGAAACAAACACACTGCAGAAGTTATGTGAGAGTGAGTGATTCAGAACTAAAAAATACAATAATTCTTCTTTAAAATTCCAACTCATTCACTGTAGAGCAAGTGTAAACTAGAAAAGTTACTGAAGAAACTTTGAGAGGGATTGCCACTCTGTGCGGGACTCTGAAATCCTCAGCCAATCAGAAGGCTGCAATTTCTGACCTTGAGCATGTGTGATAGCTGACAGACGCTGCAAACATGATGACAAGGCTGAAAGAGTCCACTTAATATGGTAGTGTATTGGGGATGTGTGATGAATTGAGAGATTTTCCAATAGAGTTCCAAAAGGGGCGTGATTTATGGTGGATTCTGTTGCTATAGTAACCCAAAAATTAACACACACATGATGGTTCAGTTCCCCTGGTAGACCCAATCCCTTTGATGTATTACATGTGCACCCACATCCAATAGTGTCTGCTGTGAGCTGACTGGGTGCGTTGATGGCGAATGGCGTTGCTATGGCAATACGGTAAAAGATATGTCAAAGTTGCTTCAATATGTTATAGACCAAGGTCTACTGAGCACATAAAAGTTGGAATGACAGCTGGAGATCAAAGCATGTCCGCACAGTAAGCGATCAAAAAGTGTGAATTTGACTCAATGCTGTTGCCATGGTAACCCAAAATTTACTGTTTACATGATGGTTCACTTCTAATGATCATGCCAATTGCTTTGATATATGACATGAGGACACAAATCCTATTGTGTGCCCTATAGGCTCTTCGGTTGTGTTTGCTGGCGAATGGCGTTGCCATGGTAACATATATGTAAAGGTTGCTTTAATATGTTGTAGACCAATGTCTACTGAGCACATAAATGTTGGAATAACATCTGTAGGTCAAAGCATGTCCGCACAGTAAGCAATCAAAAAGTGTAAATTTGAGTTAATGCTGTTGCCATGGTAACCCAAAAATTAATGATCACATGATGGGTCACTTCTAATGATCATGCCAATTGCTTTGATATATGACATGAGGTAACAAATCCTATTGTGGGCCCCATAGGCTCACCGGGTGTGTTTGATGGCGAATGGCGTTGCCCAGGCAACACATATGTGAAAGATCCTCTTGTATGTTATAGACCAATGTCAAGTGACCACAGATAAGGTGGAACAATGTCTGTAGGTCAGCGTGTATTTGCACAATAATCTCTCAAAAAGCGTCCATTTTAAGCATAATATGGGCCCTTTTAACATAGGATTTGAATACGGGGCGTGGTTTTTGGTGGATCCTGTTGCCATGGTAACCCAAAATGCTTCAGAACCATGATAGAGCATCGCTGGTCATCAACCCGGTCAGTTTGATGTGTCATTTGTGGGGTTATGTCTGACAGATGGGGCTGTAGGGCATTTCGGGTGGTGTTTTTGGCGAGCTGCGTTGCCATGGTAACCCCAAAATTCATTTAAACCCCATGGTTCACTTCTCCTTCCCTAACCGATCAATTTGACGTATCACACGTCATCACAGGTGGTTCTGTCTGCCCTATGTGTAAAACGGGCTATTCTGATGGCGTTTGACGTCACCACGGCCACGTGGTCTGAGTTTTGTACGAGATCTTTAAATCTAAAGTAGAACCATCCCTTGAGACCAGAAATGAGGTGGAACGGTGTCCGTAGGAGAAAGTATGTTGTCGCAGTAAGCTCTCAAAAAAGGTCACGTTTTTGGCGTTTTTCGGAGCGTTTTCCATTCATTTTCAATGGGAGGCGGGGTTTTTTGTGAATACCGTTGCCATGGCAACCCGAAACGCCACGAAACCAAGATCAATCACATCGGGTTTCCAATCCGGTTTGTATGATATACGATACGCGTCATAAAGTTTTACGGTTTGGGCTGTGGGACATTTCGGGGACGCTTTTTGGCGAGCTGCGTGGCCATGGTAACTCGGATCTGAAATAAAAGTAATTCCACACTTCCCGTGAACGAGCCGGTTGATTTGATGTATGAACTGCCTGGATCCGTCGCTCCGTTCGGGCCGCATTAATGTCAACGGAAGAATAATAAATAAATCTATAAATCTATAAATAATTAAATCTAGTCAGAGACCCGTTTAGAGGTGTAGAATAATAGGTTTGCTTCGCAATGCATTTGCAATGGGACTCCATTCATTATGGCAATCCCTAATCATAACTCTGAAAAATATTTTTAAAAGTTTAATATTTGAGACAAATTAAGCATTAATTTTAGAAACCTAGGATGACAGAAATCATGTAATTACCAACAAAATATAATTATAAAAAATAATATATATTTTGGGTAAAATAATGTTACACAAAAATACTCATTGCCTGAATGGCAAATCAAAAATAGGGGGAAAAGTTGAAGAAGCAATTGCGTTTTAGTAAATTATCAAACTTAAATAAATTTAAGATGAGAATTCAAAATAAGGCACTGCTCACTTCTGAAGCTGTGAACAGAGTCACAGACAGTCCTTAGGATTTCACACTGTGACCTCTGACCTAGAATTCTTCATTTGGATGGATAACGCTAACTCAGAATAATTGACATACTGATAACCCAAATAATGTTTTGTTTACTTATTCCATCTTTTCTTCAACTTACTTTTTATCCAAATTCTTTTCTTTCCCTTTTCAAAAAATCTTTAGCATTTTGACCAGACGTTCAGGAAGGAAGTCTGTCTTTAAATTGTTATTTGAGCTACAAGCAACCTAAAAGGGGTTTACTTTGTGGTTTTGTTAAATGTCATCCAGTATTAATATATCCTTAACTAAATAAATTGGTTGTGATTAATCCATTGAAGTGGGTTCTGTCTATAACTTTAATGTTCACTCTTTCACTTTATTGATACAGCACTCATGATTATTTCTTTCCAACTAGAATGAAAAAAAGGTGAAACCTTGAGAACACAAAAATCAACTGGAACTCTCTTGTAGTGACAGTGAAGTTTGTTATCACAGCTGGTTTAACAAAAATATTTGTTCCTTTTCAAATGGAAATTACTCACTTTAAATGGAAAATATTTACTTGAAAATGAGTGGAAGTATTTTAAACTCAAATATTTTAAAATCCGCTCGATCTCCCAATTTAAATCATTTCAGGTAAATAAACAAACAATCTTGTTCTTTGCTCTTTAGGGAATAAGAACAACAAATTAAAGGTAATTTCAACCAAAGAATAATATCATTAAGCCAAGATCTGGAAAACAAATGTGGGAAGCAAAAGGGGCGTTCCTTGACTCAGATGGACTGTATAAAGTTGCCTCAAAACCAGTACTACCGAAATCCCTGTTTAAATCGGCTGCTATTGTGACGCATGGGCCCTGCCATGCGTCAACAGGGGGGATGGTGGCACTAATACAGCAACACTTTACTACTTATAGAATAAGCTCCTACTTAAAAAACTTCTGTAAAGCTTGTACCATCTGTGTAAAACACAACCCACAATGAAACATGATACCTAAAAGAGGCCAGTTTCTTCAGCAACAATATCCATTTCAAATCATGCACATGGATTTCATTGAACTGACACAGAGTGGTCCCCATAAGTACTGTTTAGTCATGATTGATGCCTGCCATGAGAAGAGTGCTGAGGCAGAAAGAAGTTGTTGGAACATATGATCTGCCCTCTTTTCCTTTTGTTTTACAGGAAGACCAACAGGTGAAACCAGGAGATTGGGTCTTTATCAAAGTCATCAAAAGAAAAGACTGGACCAGCCCTAAGTGGGAAGGACCCTATCAAGTGCTCCTGACCATGCCGACAGCTGTGAAGATCGCTGAAAGACCCAGCTGGATAAATCTCAGTCACTGTAAGCTGCAGAGAGTGCTGGACCCCTAATTTGGGCAGTGGTGAAGTCCTGCTACAAAGGGGGGGTGGCCTTTTAGTGGCCACTCATCTCAACCTAGGTGAAGAAACCAACAACACCCTGTTCATCTAGCTTCTGGGGGCTCTGGTGGCTCTGTAGCCTAGCAACAATGGGATCTCCACATGCCAGGTGGATTCTCTGTTGTGTTGTGGCTGTAGTATGTCTGACTACATGGTGGTGTCTGTCTCATCCACATGGGACGGGAAGCTCCACCCCTCGGAAAAGACGAGGATACCAGGAAAAGATTGACAACTGGCTTGCATCACATCCGAACCCTCATGGTGGTCCGAACCTCTGGTATCAGTATCAGGAAATGCTCGCAGATGACAAGAATGTGAGTGGTTGTTATGTTTGCTCTGTGATGCCCAAATCGGCTCAACAACCCATCTTCTACAGACGTAACATGTCTTCCAAGGACTCAGCGTACTTTTCAAGTTCAAGTTTATTTATTTATAAAGCGCCAGTTCATGACAAAGTCATTTCAAGGCACTCCACAGAAAAATCAACCAATTAATAATAAAACATTTTCTATCTAAGGAACCAGCCGATTGGGCTGAATTGTTATTTCAGCACAATCCCCCATCCTGAGCAGCACGATTAGAGACAGTGGAAAGGAACGACTCCCTTTTAACAGGAAGAAACCTCTTGCAGAACCCGGCTCAGGATGGGCGGCCTTCTGCCTTAGCCGACAGGGGTCTGAGCTGACAGGAAAGAGACACAGACAAACACAGATGTATTTTGGCCAGTCGTCATGTCTATAGAAAGATAAACAGAGAAACAGTTAATGGCAGCAGTAACAATCAAAGCAATAACAATTTGATGGCTCTAGTGGGAATATTTCATTGTTTGTTTATGTGAAATACACCCTCCTCAGAGGCAGCCAGAGTAAAGAAAGACAGCAGAGTGAAAAAATGTGGTCAGTATGTCCTCCGGCAGTCTAAACCTATAGCAGCATAACTAAAGGTAAAGCTCAGGAGAACCCAAGCTAACCCTGACTATAGGATTGTGTAAAAAGGAAAGTTTTAAGTCTATTCTTAAAACTGCACAAGGTGTCTGCCTCACTGATAAAAAGTGGAAGCTGGTTCCACAGGAGAGGAGCCTGATAACTAAAAGCTCTTCCTCCCATTCTACTTTTAGAAATTCTAGGAACTACAAGCAGACCTGCAGTCTGAGAGCGAAGTGCTCTGTTAGGAGCATATGGAACAATAAGATCTTTAATATAAGCTGGAGCTTGGTCGTTCAAGGCCTTATACGTCAAAAGTAAAACCTTAAACTTTATTCTAGACCTTACAGGGAGCCAATGAAGTGATGCTAAAACAGGAGAAATATGATCTCTCCTTCTAACTCTCATCAGAACTCTGGCAGCAGCATTTTGGATCAGCTGGAGGCCTTTAACAGCACTATTAGAACACCCTGATAATAATGAATTACAGTAATCAAGTCTAGAAGTAATAAATGCGTGAACTAAAGTTTCTGCATCCCTTTGATTCAAAATGCTCCTAATTTTAGCAACATTACGCAGGTGGAAGTAGGCCGTCCTGGTAACATGCTTTATATGAGAACTAAAGGACATGTCCTGGTCAAAGATAACACCCAGGTTCTTTACCTTCTTGTTGGAGGCCAAATTAATGCCATCCAACGTTGATGACTGACTACACAACTTGTTCCTAAGATTCTCAGGCCCAAAAGTCACAACCTCTGTCTTGTCTGAATTTAAAAGCAAAAAATTAAGCGTCATCCAACGTTTTACATCATTAAGACACGCTTGTAATCTCTGCAGCTGGTTGGTCTCATCAGGCTTCATTGATAGATATAACTGAGTATCATCAGCATAAAAATGGAATTTTATACCATGTTGTCTAATAATTTTACCAAGCGGTAACATATATATAGTAAAGAGGATTGGTCCAAGCACTGAACCCTGAGGAACTCCATGACTGACTCTGGTATATGAAGAAGATTCATTATTTACATGAACAAACTGGAATCTTTCAGTTAAATATGATTCAAACCAGTTTAATGCAGTTCCCTGAATCCCAATATCATATTCAAGCCTCTTCAATAGGATCTTATGATCTATAGTATCAAATGCAGCACTGAGATCTAACAGGACAAGTACAGACACAAGTCCACTGTCTGAGGACATGAGAATATCATTAGAAACTTTCACCAGTGCTGTTTCAGTGCTATGATGAGCTCTAAATCCTGACTGGAACTCTTCAAAAAGATTATTACTGTGTAGATGATCACATAACTGGTTTGCAACTATCTTTTCTAGAATTTTTGAGATGAAGGGTAAATTGGATATAGGTCGATAATTACCTGGAGATCCTGGATCAAGATCAGGTTTCTTAAGTAAAGGTTTAATAACAGCAACCTTAAAGGCCTTAGGCACATATCCATTCATTAAGGACAAATTGATCATGTCCAATATCCATGTGTTAATCAATGGGAAGACATCTTTAAAAAGTCTGGTTGGAACAGGATCCAACATACATGTAGATGGTTTAGAAGAAGCTATAATTTGTGTTAACTCATTAAGATCAGCTGGACAGAAACTGTCTAAACATGATTCAGATTCTTTTGTGGATTGACGTCAAGTGACCACACTCTTATCAGCGCTAGACAAGTGTACGAGGCCCGAGAAAGAAGATTCGTCGTGTTCTCACCACACAATCCCATCTGGGGGCGTGATGTTCCTCCTGAACACAAGCTCTGGACAGATGGACAAAAAGCGAGAGAAAGGAAATCGACGCTATGAAGGCCATGATTCTGTAACACCGGTTTGTGCTGGACACCATCGCAGCTGAACGAGGTGGCGTTTGCGTAATGATAGGCACAACCTGTTGCACCTACATTCCTGGAGAAAATGACACCCGCATCCAAGACAACATGGACTCCCTCAGGCACCTTCAGAGAGCTGTTCTAGAAGACTCACATCCCAAACCTTGGAACCTGTGGGCCTGGCTCACAATTAGACTTTGGTGGCACATGTTATTGAAGCTTTTTATGCCATTTATTGTCATACTAATGCTCTTCTGCATATTTTTCAGTTGTGTACTGCCATGCATTAAGTCTGTGATAATCAAGGCTACCAAAAGTGCCCTGGTGTCTTATCAACTGCTTTCTTTACCGGATGATGATGCTAAAGAAGATGGTAACAACACTGTGTGAATGGTCATGTTTTATCTGTCACACTTACTGACACTGTTGTTGAAAATGTGAAAGCAAGGGGCAACACGTAGATGTTTTGTGAACAGTTGTTTTTATCACTTGTTTGTTACACCGCACTCACATGTATAATCAGGGGGGAATTGATAGAGAATGGAAAACTTAGAATTATACACGTTCATGCCTGACACCAACTTTGAAGAAATCTCCTGCATGACCTGTGTGCAGCAGTCACACAGGTCCTGTTATTTGACCTGCTACTGTTCTCAGACTTACACATTCCCCCTCAGAACACTTTGTTTTTCCTAATCCAAGGTAATTGCAAGGCAAAAGCCACTACTGGCTCAACTGATTTGGGAGTGATGATTCATGTTATCTGTTTTTGCTGTTTCTAAGTGAATAAAGACACTGAGCTGAAGAGGGACTAGCAGAGTTCTCAGGGCTGTCTCGCAGAGATGATGCGAGCGCTGGTACTCTCCTCGGCTGAGTTTTGAACCAAACTTCTTGAGTGATCGTATTTCTTATATTTATAATAATGGAAGGTTTTGATAGAATAAGGTAAAAACCTAACAACGTTGTTCTTTATTCAGTGTTGTGAGAATGAGTTTTGACATCTTCTGTTTTGACAATTCTCTGAGTTTTTTTTTATTTTTATGTACTTGGATGCATGATCGAAGATGGATGTGATAGTGATGTCATCAGTGACATCATCATATGCAAATTAGATTATTAAATTTGTTACTTTTGGAAACTTTGGGGCAATCTCATAATTTCTCAAATTTATAGGGTCTCTCAATCTCTTACCATTTTAAAGCTACAACTGTTTGAAAATATGCTGACAAAAAAATCAGATTTTGCTGAAAAACTCTGGCGCCTAAAGGGTTAAGTGCTTTCTTTCTGTCTGTGTTTGAATGAATATGGTTTTCAATTGAATGTTTTGTAGAAAACACACTGAGTTGTTTTACACATGAAACGAGTTTTAGGTAGGGAGCTTGTCTGGAAGTAACAAGTAACAAGGGCTTCCGAAAAATCATTTCTCTGTTAAAATGTGCATGAGATATCTGAGGGAGCTGGTGAATCGGCTCTGACAGACACACTCTGAGGTCACCTCAGCCCTCACCTGAACATCCACGCCATCCCAGCCTCGGTTCAGACACTGGACGACATCTGGGACAAAGGCCATGCAGCCAGCTGAACCACCAACACACTTCAGCTGAGGAATTGGGCTGGAGCGCCTCGCTGTGGTATGACGGTTTCTGTAGAATGTCAGAGCTTGGATGTCTCTGAGTAGCACACTGCCTGCAGTGAACACATTTTCACATTTGTAAGATGATACTGCATGATGTTAATTCATTTTACCGAAAACACATCATTAACAAATTTTACCCAAAATGTTACCTGTTTATGGCCCTTTCTGCTATTTCAATGCCAACGCTTCCTACTGGCTAATCAGATCCAGGGCTAAATCACCTTGGCAAGAAGACTTACTTGATTTGATTTGATTTGCACATATAACATTTAAAATACAACTTTACAAATTCATAAAAAGAGAAATGGAAATACTGTGCAGGAGAGAGTGAGAAGACCATGGGGTCTTATAGAAACCACCTCCCCAGAAGATCATTAAATGGACATACAATGACATAAACAAGCAAGACAAAATATTTAGAATAACACGTTAGGCATTTAAATGTATCAATAAAATATCATAAACTTATTTAGAAATTAATACTGTTTTCAGGTGGAGCTGGGAGATAGAACAATAATGATATGTAACGCAAAATAACTTTTTCTCAATAGAAAAATGAAACTATTGCGATAGCCGTCATCTCTTTATCTTCCTCTCTTAAAAAACATAAGAACTGCCAATCCACATTAAGTAGCGCAGAGACGATCCAGTCCCAGCCGCAGCGTCACGTGACTTGTACAGCACAAGCGCCAAGCCGCACATGTGTATTTGTTTGGGAAGCAGCCAGCGGCCGTGCCGTTCAGGTAATGGAGGAAATGAGTGTGCCGACTAGAGAAAAATCAACCGAGAGTTTGGGTGACCAGGTTACTGAAGAGAACACAGATGAAGGTTCCAATGCCAGAGAGATTGTTGAAAGGAAGGGCCAGAGAAGTTCCGCAGTGTGGCGGTATTTTGGCTATTTGAAGTCTGACAAAAAACAGAGTAGCGCACACTGTAAATTGTACCAATAGCATGTTCCCACAAAGTCTGGAAATACAACAAACCTTTTTTATCACCTGAAGCAGTGCCACCCACTAGAGCATGCTCAATCTTTGACTGAAAGCGCTAATTCGTCATCAAAAACAACCAGGTGAATCCCTGCAACGCAGCAACAGTCAATTGAGTCGGCTTTCTCCAACGTCTTACCATATGACAAAAAAGCTAAGAGACATAGCGACGTAGCGGCTACCTTTTGTGTAGTTTGCAATATTTGGCTTTATTTATCTGAAACTGAAGTCTCGTGTTCCTTAAGTACATCTGCCCTGTTGAACTTATTATGGGAAATAAATATCTAAATCAAAACAAGCTGCTGATTATTTCACAGTTTACTTGTGAGCAACGGCACATTTAAATCTTACAAATATAGTTATTTGGCTTATATCGTGATATGTATCGTTATCACCTGAAATGAAAAAAACATATCATGATAAGGATAAATCTTACATCGCCCAGCTCTATTTTCAGTTCACTTTAAAAAGTGTTTATAGTACGTTTAGTCTTTAGAACAGGGGCTAGATTATTGCAGAGGGAGAGCCCTCTATATCTGAGTGTAGACTGGTTGGCTGTAGTTCTACAAAAGGGAAGATAAAAGTCTTTGCAGCGCCTGGTGGAGTAGGTATGAATGTCAGAAGAATACATTAAAAAATTGTTAAAAACTCTGGGCATAATATTTGACATATTCACATACTTATACATAAAGATATTTATGCAATAGATATTAACATTTAATATGGTCAAAAGATTTTATGAAAAGAGGAGCAGATCATGCAAGTCTATTTGAATTATTCATAATTCTTAAAAATCTATTTTGTATTAAATAAAATCTTATTTATATATATAGGGATATTTGTTTTACATGCTGCACGCCCAAAGCATATTACAGTACATAATATGGGGATAGTCTAAACTATAATATTTTCACACATGAAGAATCAATTAAAGTACGAACTCTACTCAATATACCACCAGATTTCATTATTTTTCTACAAACATGTTGAATATGATATTTCCAGGTTGACAATGACACCTAAATTTTTAATTTGATTCACTTGACTAATTTAAGAATAATCCTTTAATTGTCCCACATGGGGAAATTTGGTCCTAACAGCAGTAGTGGATATACAAACAGATATTCAAACCGGACAGGTTTTAAAACCATCAATTGATAGCTCTACATCTGTATGATAATCTCCTTTGTTTTTGTACTAAAAATCATGAAGTTAGTTTTGTGTATATTAAGAGAGAGTTGATTTGCTTTAAACCATTTAGAAATATTTAGGCTTCTCTTATCAATGTGTCAACATTAGAATGAGATAATAAAATACATGTATCATCTGCAAACATGAGCAGCATGGCCTTTTTGGAAACATCTTTTAGATCTTTGACATAAATTAAGTATTAGAAGAAAAGAGTTCCCAAAATCAACCCCTGTGGTACCCCGCATAATAGTTTTCCTCTATTTGAACTAAGATTAACAGAAACTGTCTCTCATCCAAATCTTCCCACCAATCAAAGAACAGAGAACCCTTCAATGCACTAGTTTACACATTTTAGAATGCAGTGGTATTTTAGCACCTTACCTCCACATTAGGAAACCTTCTGGGAAACTACTGTGGCAAGGCCTCCTTTCTTCCCAACCATGGCAGATGCTACACCAGTTTTTATCCCAACTAGTTTTTCCCAGCTCAGCCCATTCATATCCAACACTCACTCAACATCTTCAAACAAATCCCCACTTTTTGTTGTGCTGCAGTGTCTCAAATCCAGCCAGTTCCTGAGTTATTTCCATGTTTTCATTTACTCCTCGTATAAAAACCAAAAAATGTGCAGAGTCTGAAATGTCCCTCTCATCACACGCCAAAGAAAAGGTGACAAATCCAGCAGCCTTTGTTTTAAATTACTCCCCAATGTCCCGAGGCATTTTTTCAATATGGCGTGTCACAGTATTTTGTGAGAGGCTGATCTGGGAGATAGTTTTAGCCTGAGATGGGCACATGATTATCACAGCTATGGACAGACGCTCCTTCACAAAGTCACCCATTAAAAATGATCTCCCATTCCAGTCAATTAGCGCTGAAAGCTAACATCCACAGCAAGAGTCAAGATCAGTCCAGCTGCAGTCCAGCTCATAAGAAACACTGGCTCATCAACACAGACTAGCACAGCCCAGAAGAGCCATTGTCCAGGTTTGGTTTTCACTTTAGAGCGAGAGTTATCTGGTTAGTTTAAGTTGCTAGATGATCCTCCTTATAGGGCTGCAACAAACAATTATTTGGATCATCGATGAATCGGATGGGGTCTCAACATGATTAATCGGATTAGAGGGAAAATTTTTAAAAAGTGCTACAGAAATGTTTATCTGTCTTTCCTTCACTTCATTTAACAACAGAGCATTATTAGAAAACAGTTCAAAAGAACATGCTGGCTCCTGCTGTGGTCTAATGTCATGGTTCGGTTCATTTTCAGTACAGTGAAAAAAATTCTGTTGTGTAAACAGGTAAACCTTTAATTACATTTAAAAATGAACTTTACTTGCATTAAAATCTCCAAAAACATTCCCAGAAAGCAAAAATGTAAAAAACAAACTAAGATTTTCCTTTTGGAAATTATTCAGTTTTGTGTGATCAGCTCTGGAGAACATGATTAGAGAGCTAAACTCATGATATTTTATTGTCCTTCTCGGATCGGAGATCAGTAGCTACGTTTACATGCACCAAATTTCCCCGATCTGATTAAAATCTTGGTCGATCTGAATTCCCAAATCCCTGTTTACATGGACACTAACTGAAATGATCTGATCATGCCATGAGTACACATGCACCAAGCACTCAATCAGGTTAAATGAGTTGAGCATGCGCACAGCGAGTTGTCTTTCCGGGGGAAGAAAAAAAAGTAAACAAACTCCGTCCTTTCTGCACGTCTTTCCCGCCCCATCGTGTGCTCGAGCTGACTCACGTTTTCCCCAATATGAACCCTCTGCAGGTGATTACCTTTATGTTTGGGTTTTTACTGGTCGCATTAACCAAGCTAGAGGCTGAATACATATTACTACTGCTCCTCCACCACAGGAGAGGAGAGCAGGATGACAGGATGACTGCACCAGCAGACCACTTCTGTTTACTTCCCGCTATGTTTTCTACTTGGGTCTGAGAAAGCAGAAAGACGTCACGCTGAAGTTGTACGCATGCGCAAAGGGCTCTTTTCACCCTTTCTTTCCGAATGGGTGTATACATGCACGTCTATCTGAATGAAGATCAGACAAAACCACCCCTCTCGATCGGAAGTAAATTTCTTTCTGATCAGGCTGCATCGGATCAAAACATTCGGGTTGACATGTTTACATGACGTCTTTTTTATCCGATTGGGCGTTTATTCCGATTAAATGTGCCCATGTAAACGTAGCTAGTGTGGGTTTGGTGATGAATGCTGGTCGGTTGGGTAATGAGCCTGGCACACCTTTGGCTGGAGGCTTCGCTCTGTTGTTGTGGTGTTCATGTTCCATATTCCACCTACTCATTATTTCATGTGTTAAGCTGCTGGAAGACCTTGAAATACAGCTGCTCCACTGTACAATCCTTCTACTTTCAAAATGCCTTTTATTCAAAACAATTTTTAAAGATCTTCTCACCAGGATCTCACCTCTTCTCTCCCTTTAGATCGGTGCTATAGATCTCTGAACTCCAAAACCACCAGACAAAAACAGGTTTTCCGCACAGACTGTCTCCATGTTAAACAAACATGTAACAAGGAAATAACCTGTTCTATCATTAAATAATGTTCTATACCACCTGACCTCAACCCACCAACTAGACTTTCATGGTGGTAAAATGCTGCTGATGTATCTGGTGTGTGTTATATGTCCAATACTCTCTTTTATATCAAATTCAAATGTATTTTTCACATACACAGTCATATATAAAAACTGAGATAAACATGGAAAACAGTAATGTCTGTCTGTCTGTCTGTACAAGTGTGAACTGAGCTGGAACCAAATTCGTTGTGTATGTAACAATCTGGACCAAATAAATTTGATTCTAAAACCGGAAACTATGATCGATTCATCACCACCTACCGCCATTCCAGCTGTCGCTGTGCCTAACGACCACAGCCAGAACCAGAACCAGAACCAGAACCAGAACCCGTCTCATCTTCTGTGTTGCGCCCAGAGGTATCTAATCTTCTCTGTCTACACCAGGAGCCTCGACGAAAGTTTCTGTGTGAGATCCTTCTTTTTCTTCTTTGTACTTTTCTGTTGTTGGCAAACCTGCCTTACCGCCACCAACTGGCTTGGAGTGTAAACCGGAATGACTCCTAAACAAAATAAAACAACTTTATTTTATATCATATAAACGAGCTCGTTTGAAAACTGAAGTAAAGACAAAAAACTTTCGCAACCTGATTTTCTTTACAATAGATCCTTTATGTCTGACTTAATGCTGTTTTCCCCCAAATTATGAATCCGCACACTGTAGCAGTAATGTTCTGGTTTCAAACTATATGGTCGTTTGTGGACGTTTTACCAGTGTAGACTTTGTTTAGAAAGAATCATATAGTTCGTTTTATAATCATTCTTACGAGTTTATGAGGGAAAGCAACGTCACGTTAAGATTGCTTTTGTTTTGAAAGACCCGGAAAAGGTTGTGGATAACGGCCATGTTGATAACGGCTATAAAATTTGCGTTTTCCGGTTCCGGTTCCGGCTGCGGATGTATGAGTGTGATTGAAACATTAGTAGTTTTCTTATCTTTGCTCGGAGGCTTTTTCTGAAGATGAACACGGTTTTATCCAGAGCTAATTCACTGTTCGCCTTCTCTTTGAGCGTCATGGCGGCTTTAACATTCGGCTGTTTCATCACCACCGCGTTTAAAGACAGAAGAGTACCTGTGGACATCCACGTCTCCAAAGTTATGCTGTAAGATATGATTTATAAGAGCTGATCTATAAGAGTTGATCTATAAGAGCTGGTCTGCAGCAGCTGTTGGTACTGAAATGTTGTGCGTGTTGAAACGATGACAGGTTTTCTACGTGACATTCCTTACGAAGCTAACAGCTTTAGATCACAGCTGTGAACCTCCCGTCCTCGAAGATCCTGCATGTTTTAGATGTTCTTCTGCCACCTGGTTGAACCAGACCGGTGAAGTTAGTTTTAGATCGGATTAGGGGTGTTGTTACTCAGACTCACCTGGTGCTGGCAGCAGGTTACAGTTCACCTCTCTGTTCTCGCAGCTTAGGCACCCTCAACAAATTACCGAATGAATGTACGACTTGCAAAACGCCGAACTTCAATATCTTGCCTTGTGACACGAGGCTAAAGTTGGTTTCCATTCTAGCTTCCGATTCGGTAAACTGCTAAAGGGCAATTACACAAAATTTTCTTCACTCTGAGCAACTTTAGTCTGCTCTAGTTTAAAGTGCAACTCGCCCCCAAATCAACTTTTTTTTGCTGATAAACTCTATAAATGAGTGTTTAATAGTTCATCTGCAGCTGTCACTCGCTAGTGTTTATTACACAAAACCACGTATAGGGTAGGGATCGATAAAATGGCTTTCAAAATAATATATTTTTGAATTGTACGGTGCGCACAAATGTTTGGAAACATACATGTATACATATAAAAGTTGTTAGATTACAATACCTATGCGTATGAAACAAAAAAAAGTGTATTGTTTATCGATTTATTTTGATAAAACGGAAGTTGTGCTTGTTCCCTATCCTGTTGGGGCGGTGTGATTTCTGTACATTTACTGCGGACCATCTCCGGCGTCGGGCAAATATAGAATCGATCCTATTCTCGCCGGAAGGCAGAACGACAGTGGAATAGCTCAGATTGACTACAATGGGACCGTTTTTGATCCGGCATTCGTGCCGGAGCGGAGCACACGTAGTGGAATTTGGGGTTAAGGGTGAGAGGAAAGGTCTGTTCTGGAGTGGCAGCCGCACAAAACGTAAACTAATCCTATATATATATATATATATATATATATATATATATATATATATATATACATATACACTCACCGGCCACTTTATTAGGTACACCATGCTAGTAACGGGTTGGACCCCCTTTTGCATTCAGAACTGCCTCAATTCTTCGTGGCATAGATTCAACAAGGTGCTGGAAGCATTCCTCAGAGAGTTTGGTCCATATTGACATGATGGCATCACACAGTTGGTGCAGATTTGTCGGCTGCACATCCATGATGCGAATCTCTCGTTGCACCACATCCCAAAGATGCTCTATTGGATTGAGATCTGATGACTGTGGAGGCCATTTGAGTACAGTGAACTCATTGTCATGTTCAAGAAACCAGTCCGAGATGATTCCAGCTTTATGACATGGCGCATTATCCTGCTGAAAGTAGCCATCAGAAGTTGGGTACATTGTGGTCATAAAGGGATGGACATGGTCAGCAACAATACTCAGGTAGGCTGTGGCGTTGTAACGATGCTCAATTGGTACCAAGGGGCCCAAAGAGTGCCAAGAAAATATTCCCCACACCATTACACCACCACCACCAGCCTGAACCGTTGATACAAGGCAGGATGGATCCATGCTTTCATGTTGTTGACGCCAAATTCTGACCCTACCATCCGAATGTCGCAGCAGAAATCGAGACTCATCAGACCAGGCAACGTTTTTCCAATCTTCTATTGTCCAATTTCGATGAGCTTGTGCAAATTGTAGCCTCAGTTTCCTGTTCTTAGCTGAAAGGAGTGGCACCCGGCGTGGTCTTCTGCTGCTGTAGCCCATCTGCCTCAAAGTTCGACGTACTGTGCGTTCAGAGATGCTCTTCTGCCTACCTTGGTTGTAACGAGTGGTTATTTGAGTCACTGTTGCCTTTCTATCAGCTCGAACCAGTCTGGCCATTCTCCTCTGACCTCTGGCATCAACAAGGCATTTCCGCCCACAGAACTGCCGCTCACTGGATATTTTTTCTTTTTCGGACCATTCTCTGTAAACCCTAGAGATGGTTGTGTGTGAAAATCCCAGTAGATCAGCAGTTTCTGAAATACTCAGACCAGCCATTCTGGCACCAACAACCATGCCACGTTCAAAGTCACTCAAATCACCTTTCTTCCCCATACTGATGCTCGGTTTGAACTGCAGGAGATTGTCTTGACCATGTGTACATGCCTAAATGCACTGAGTTGCCGCCATGTGATTGGCTGATTAGAAATTAAGTGTTAACGAGCAGTTGGACAGGTGTACCTAATAAAGTGGCCGGTGAGTGTATATATA
>SSNP01000447.1:79559-93155 GCA_006937955.1 Pachypanchax playfairii
TATATATATATATATATATATATATATATATATATATGGTGAACCAATTATTAGATGATAAATGTCTGTGATTACGAGTTTCTGTAACAGATATCATTGGCAAGCTCAAAAAGAGTTTTAAATTGTTAAGAAGTCAGTCACACATAGTATCAAAGCATTAGCCCAAAATATACAAGTTGAAAATTGTAATTTCAGGGAATACCCCATCTCCAATGGAGGAATAAACCTGCTTGATAAGAAATGCACTGACAAATATATTAGAAATAATTTTATTCAAATCTCAAACCCTATATGCAAGTACAGGTGGGCACCTCTCAGTAAAAAAACAAAGGAGGGAAGCGTTGATAGAGAAGCTCTAGCGCTGCTAATGCAGCTACTGTGTGGCCATATTTAGCAAGAGTTTAGACTCCTCTACCGATTAATTTGTCGCAAGTCACATTTTTTCTGAAAATCAAGTGACTTTTTATGCTGTTATTGGATACTCAGACTCTAACATAGAGCATGCGCTAGCCACCGTTAGCATAATGCTACAATGCTACAGACTACCGTAAAGTCCAAAACTCAATTCTTTCAAATTCATATAACTTCACAGAGTGGTGTGCAGTGTGCAACGTAATGTTCTAATGAATACTTGTTTCTATTTCTTGGTTTAATGAAAAGTTATCACTTAACTTCAACTCACCTCGTCTCCACACTTCACATGGGAAATGATAAATACGCAACTTCTGGTCCTGACAGCAGAGCTGGTCCTGAGAGTGGAGGTCTGCAAAGAAGGGTCCTGAGAGTAGAGGTCTGCAGCCAGACCCCTCTCTAGAGGAGACATGCTAGGCTTTTTACTTTGGCCAATGTGTACAAAGTTGGTCGCCACGTTGAAAAAAGCAGTAAACATTGACAAATGGCTTAAAATCTTCATAGCGTGTTTATTATAAACTTTCCCCAAAAAAATTTGCATAATTCTCAAAATATACAGTACAGACCAAAAGTTTGGACACACCTTCTCATTCAAAGAGTTTTCTTTTTCTGCAATGTGTGATATGAATGTGTTGTGAAAGGAATGTAAACACCGTCACTGAGCAATGCTCTCAGATGTTTATGTCATGAAATCACTGTCCTTGGGAGTTTGTTCTTCCCAGTTCTGGCGTCTAGAGTGGGCGGGGGCAAGGGAGGGGGAACAGAGTATCCCATCTGCATTTTCCTCTGGGGATGTTGGAGTGTTGGCCTTCAGGCCCAGCCAAAATAAGATAAGAGAGATTAGGGCCGAACTGCAGAATTCAACAGTCCCTTGAGTTCTTATGGTGCACTTTCCAGTGAAAGTCCGAAATAGACCAAATCACATGAAAACAGCCAATCACTCCTCCACACTGAGCTGAACGTTCAGCTTCTCCAAGATGACACCCATCCTTCCAGTGAGATCTTAACCATATCAGTATGTGATCCAGACCCCCCGAACTTTGAGTCTGAGTGCTGCCCGATAAGGCACATACTTTCCTTTTTTTTCTGAATTTGTCAATACGTTATGTGACTACTAGCTCCAATCAGCAGGTTCCCACGATCAGTAATTTAAATACTGTATATCCACCCTCCACTGACAGAGCGTGGGTCGAGTCCAGGCATGGTGGCTCCCTGTTCGCAAGCCTCAAATGGAGTAAAAAAAGTTTTCCAGTGTGTAAGTGACCACGATACCAGATCCATAATTTCATTACGGAGGGGAGACAGGGAACAAAGCAGGGAACAGGCAGGGGGGGCTGCAGTGGGAGCAGCAGAAAGTGCGTCTGTACTCAGCAGAGGGCGGAAGTATAGGCACCCTTAGTCAATGAGTGTAGGGATGCTGTAAATTACTGTAATTTCACTTGCTCCTTGCGGCAAGTAAAACCTCTGAACTTTATTTTCTTGGTTTGTGGTTCTTCTGCTGTCTGAGGGTTTAACTGTGTTTTGGTGTCTAGGAACAATTTCCCTGACACAGAGTGAAGCTGCAAAGGTGGAGGGGTGATACACTGTGGGACTACTGTATTTAGAATTAGGAAGGGTGTGGAATGTAGCTGAATAGATCCAGTCAGGTAAATTTTTCAGCACAGTCAAACACCCCAATGACAGTTTCCAGATAACCAAATTTCTTAACAATGCTGGAGTTTCTTGTGACATGATATTCATGATACCAGCAGTAAATTATGTGCGTCACCTCCCTGAGATTTTTCACAGGCTACTTCTTTTAACAGGAAGAACGTTGATGACTTCACTGGACCCAGAGAAAGAAGTGATCTTGGGTTCATCACCTTCGACCTCTCAGCTAATATCCTTTATTGCAGCATGCAACGTTGTGCACCACGAGTGGACAGAGAAAAGAGAAGGTTTAAACCATAAGTGGACAGACAGGGAAGGTTTAGACCATGAGTGAACACAAGCAGCTGTAATTCCACAATGACCAGCAGCAAAAAGTAAGAAACCGCTGCATCCTTCCAACTGAGCAGCTGAGCTGCACGTGATGGGGCGTTCAAACACACTTAGGAAAACTCAACATTGAACAAATAGGCCTTCAGACATTCCCAAAAATGTAACAAATAGAGAAACTAAACGAGGATCAACATCAGAACTGGCAACCCAGCAGAAAAATCAGGGAGGGGAGGGGGTGAGAACAGATGGGTTTTTTTCTACATGAACTGTGGGACTCAGATTTGATGACAAGGTCTGATTCTTACATATTGTACCTTTAAAGGAGTCATAAACTGTTATTACAGTGGATAACCACACTCTATAATAATTGTACAGGCTATAAAAAAAATCAAGTGAACAAAAAACAGAAAAAGTCCCTTTTCTGGAAATTCACCACTCAAAATTCTCTGTTGTTTGCTGCTCAGAAGAGCACAAAACACTTCATCAGGTCCCAGTCAAAGAGGACAGAAGAGTGGCATGGATTGAATTTATTTATGATGGTAGTGTCCCTGCTACCATTGGCAAAAAACTGACTGTTTCACCATCTACGGTCAAGTGCAAAAATGATAAAACTACGTTACTTCGTGAGACTACATAGAAGACTAGTTTTAACCCATTAGCATGAGTTAGCTTTACCTACACTGTAGTAACTGCAACTCCACATACAAACAAAGTAACACATCTAGACAGAATATTATCTAACCATTCAGAAACACCCTGTAGCAGGAGAAAAGCCTGCATTTCTTCAGGAACATCTCTTTCTGGGTCAAACTGGTAAGCATGAAGAACTGCATCTCTACCAGATGCAGCAAAACAACACAGATACATGAGTAAATGTCAGACTAACCTTTCAATAACGTGCTGTTGGAGTCTTCAGGCTCAAAGTTTCTCAGTCCAAAGTTTTTAGTCATATTTTAAGTCCATTTCTTGGTACTGCAACACTTGTTTATCATTAATTGCAGTGTAATCAACTGTTTGTTTACCAGCACCACTAAAGTCTCCGATGTCTCACGAATGCGTGTAGGGACCAGAGTAGGGCGGGGCTTAGAGCTGCTAGGCTTACTAACAGCCCTGCCCACCTGAAACAGCTTTGAAAAATAAGCTGAGATGAGACACGTTTGGGAACAACAGCTGAACTTAAAATAAGAGCCAATTTGAATAATGCATTTCTTTTACATGTCATTGACATGTAAAAGAAATGATTCAGAGTGTGTGAAAAGTACATAATATGGGATCTTTAAAGTCTAGTTCAGTCCAGGCTTGTACCAGGTGCTAAACAGTGCTGGTGGAGTTGTTTCAGTCATTTTCTGAACCTGCTCATTCCTGTTCAGGGTTGCGGGGAGCTGGTGTCTGTTAGACTAGCAGAATTCCTTGGGTCAAGGTTCGTGTTGCTTCTGTCTTCATTCACTTCTCTGTATTGTTATAACATGTTACACTAAACTGTTTGTACAGATAAAAGTAGTAATAATCCTATATGATAGAAAACATTGTCAGCAAGTTTAGCCAAGTTCTGTAATATATGGTTCTTCTTGGTTCTGTATCTTATTCTGCCAAATGTTGGTACAAACTGAGAAACCTGAAGGTAAAAACTGGATTTTATCATTAAAATAATGAGCGTGAGAAACAAGAGATAAAAACCCAAACATAACCAACAAAACTCAGCTTGTCTGTTCTCTGTACTCAAAATATTCTTTAACTTGTTGTACATTTAGAGCCCATTTTTGATTGGAACGTTAAACAGCTGTTTCTCTACCTGTCTGCTGAATACGCCACAAAGAGCAACGTAAGTTCTGTCAAAACACACACACACACACCTCCTCCATCTGATCAACATGCTCCTGTGTAAAGGCTTTCTGTCACTTACTTTCCACCTGACAGAGTTTTACTAGGAATTTATTACTTTAATTCGGAGGAATTAAGCAGTTCCATATTGCAGTTGTTCTTGATTAGCCGAACAGCATCCTCTTCTCAGGAACTAGAGATCCCACAGCTTACCAGAGGAACCTCTCTCATTAAGATATCAGTGAATCTCCCAGCTGTTCCCACCAGATGTCAGTAAGAACGCTCAGTTATATGCTCTCTAGAAACATTCTGCAGCTCCTCCTGGGGGGTCCCAAAAAATTTACATTGTCCCCATATGGGCCCTAGTAGTTTCCCATGGCTAACTGGCCTCAGGGAATGGGTCAGATTGGGAGTAGTTCAAACGCATGCCATTGATGAAGGAAGAGCCCAAGAAATGGGCAACTGCACTCAAGAGATTGGGGGGGTGTCCTTCTGAAGCCAGGACTAGGAGTTCATTAGCAGGGCTTATCCCAGGCTGTGTTTGGTTATGCTGGAGAACTGTGGACTCAGTTGCCGTTGCCCCAAGTCTTCAGCTGGGGGGGTGAAGGTGGTGCCATGATGGCCTGTCTGTGACCAACCCCAACCTCGGCTGAAATGAGCTACCTCCATAGTGTGGCCAGACTCAGCCTTAGAAATAAAGTGAGGTGGGTGCTGATAAACTACATGTTGTCCTACAACTGGGACACTGACCGAGGTGAAGCTTCCAGGAGCCACTAGACCCTTTGATCACCACCAAACCGGGAGGAAGGTGAATCGTCTTGCACCAAGGACACAACAGCAGATTTGAACCAGTGACCCTCTGGTTACCAGACGACCTGTTTTATCTCCTAAGCTACTGCTGCTCCAAGATGCTTCCTGGTCACTTCCACATGAAGGTTTTTGGGGCAGGTCCCACTGGGAGGAGACCCCCCAGGCAGACCCAGAACTCACTGGACACTGAATATCTAGGGATCCACCAGGAGAAGCTGGAGAGGGTCTCTAGGGTGAGGAAGGTCTGGGTTTCTCTCCAGGATCTGACTAGGATAAGTGGAAGAAGATGGCTGGATGTAACTGTGGACTCAGACTTGAAGACATTATGGAGCTGTGGAAAGAGCACTTGATGGATCTCCTAAATCCACTCAATGTATCTACCATAGAGGAGGCAGAGTCTGAGGATTTAGGGATAATGAGTCCATTACCTGTCAGAGGTTAACTAGATGAGTTAAAAACCCTTTAGCAGCAGTGTCAGGAGTGGACATGATTGACTCTGCAATGCTAAAGACTCTAGTAGGGCATGTGACTGACTTGGTTTTAAGTTTCACATAGAGGACCAGGACAACACCTTTAGAGAGGAAAATGGTGGTGATGGTCTCAGTTTTCCAAAGGGGGTTGCTGCTTGGGTTCCTGCTATCACAGCATCACACTCCTCAGTCTTCTGAAGAAAGTTTGTTCAGGGTATGGGCCCGCCATGCTGGACTGGTGTCCAGATCCAGACCTAAATAAATCCCTGTGGGGACCTGGATTGGTTGGCAAATGGAACATAGTTGAGATTCAGACTTGAGAGCTCTTTGTTGTGAGGCAACACACACCATGCAGACCTTCTTGGACCACAGTTTGAATGATAGCTGTGTTTTTAGTTACGGGCTTATGTGCATGTCTCTTCACCAACATGCTTAAAGGTTTCAGTTTCAAAATGACTTGAACAGAAATGAGGAAGCAACAATAAAGATCACAAAAACCAGTGTGCAGCATGGAATATGTGTGACCAGAAATACACCAACACAAATTGTTAGTTCCTGAGACATGACTAAGAGAAACCACTTCATGTAAGAAATGTTTTCCTGGCTGTTGAGTGTGAAGTTTATTTTGGGATGAATATTTGCCCAGATAAGTGACAGCACAGGGCGGCTGTGGCTCGGTGGGTAGAGCGGTCGTCTCCTAATCCCAAGCTTCCACCACCACATGTCGAAGTGTCATTGGGCAAGGCACTGAACCCCATGTTGCCCCCCGATCTGCGTATCGGGTTGTGTGAGTGTTAGCCCCTACCCTCTCCCCCGGCCCACATATCAGGCTGTGTGAATGGGTAAATGTAAAACTTGTAGTGTGAAAGCGCTTTGAGTGGTCTGAATGACTAGAAAAGTGCAATACAAATACAGGACATTTACCATTTACATATGTGTTTGTGTCAGTCTCTGAACCAGGTGGTGCTGTGGGATAAGATTGTTCTTCGAGGTGAAAACACCAAACTGAACCTTAGAGACATGAAGTCCAAATACTTCTTCTTTGACGATGGTAATGGACTCAGGTAAATCACAGAACCTCGATCGTGATGTTTTACCTAAACCACATCTACAAAACTTAGACTGTTCAGACCTGGACTAGATTATTCTACATGAAATACAGAATTTTTACATCTTCTGTATGTCTGACTTTGTCTTTAGTAATTTCACAGTACTTGAGGATAAAAGAGCCACACCTCAGAATATCTGCTTACAGATACAGAATGATGGCATCTAATACCATTTCACACACACACACTTCCATTGATTTTAGTAACTGGATTTATGTCTAACCCAAACCCTATTCCTAACCTTAAAGAGGCCATTTCACAAAGATTTCATTAACCAGTAATATGAAACATTTTATATCTAAAAATCCTTAGGAAACACTGATTAACAGACCTTTCAAGCTCTGTGTCAAGATTCGTCAGGCTTCGAGTAGCAACTCATTAATATTCATTACTCAAATTTGCTGGACTCTGATTGGCTAACAAACTAGCCTATGAGAGCAAGGTATACTGTTTCCTGCCCCGCTGTGCATGGTAACGTCACACGTTCTCTCTTCCTGTTTGCTACGTGTTATGCTAACAGCTTTTAGCCAGCAGCATGATAGGCGTGGTTTCAACTGCAGGAGCTGATGAATACTAACGAACAAAGGAGTTGTGATGAAACAGATACAGGCCGTTAGAACTCGGGAGAACTCGGGTTTTATCACCACCTGCGTAGTTTGAGAGATTAAAACTGAAAGAGAAGTTGTTGACCTGTTTTCACCCACTATGAAGGTAAGAACACCTGTGGAGCTAAAATATTCAACAGAAACCCCAGAACAACCGTTTTTAATGGAAGGGCCTCTTTAACTGTTACTGATCTATAACTAACCCTAAGACTAACTAAAACTCTATTAACACCATACCTATAAAGCTGAGCCCTAACCTTAAAAAGGAGAGTCCCCCCCATATGAGGCCCAGGCTTCAGTCCCCACAAAAACCCTCTGTCCCCAGAAGGATAGTAAATATCTCAAAACTAGACCTCAGTAGGGTAGATAAACAAGAACACACACACCATCCTGAACCAATGATGACAACTTGAGGCTCTGATCTGCAGTTCTCATCATTCAGCTTTTTACCAAAGTCATTCCTGTCTTTACTGAATCTGTGCATGTGATTGGCTAATTGTTGTGTCTCTCTTGTCTGCAGGGCCAATAAGAACATCACTCTCATGCTGTCCTGGAATGTTGTTCCCAATGCTGGAATTCTTCCCCTTGTGGCCGGAAGTGGACACGTTAGTTTACCATTTCCAGAAACATATGAGACCACGAAGAGCTATTAGAACTAAACAGCTGCAGCGTGCCACACACACAGACACACACTGAACGTTTGCTTCTCCAAGATGTAAATAAGGTGTTTGTTTGTAATAAAGGAAGAAATGTGTTTGTACCAATATTTTGTGAAAATACAGGCTTCTTTATACACACACACACAAGTTTGTTTTGTTATCCTTATGGGGACCGTCCATTGACTTCCATTGATTTTAGTAACTAGATTTATACCTAACCCAAACCCTTTTACTAACCTTAACCATTACTGATCTATAACTAACCCTAAGACTAACTAAAACTCTATTCACACCATACCTATAAACCTAACCCCTAACCCTAAAAAGGGGAGTCCCCCTCATGGGGACCAGGCTTCGGTCCCCACAAGAACCCTCGGACCCCAGAAAGATAGTAAAAGTCAGGAAACGGGTCCCCAGGAGGTCAGAAATACAAACCCACACACACACTCAGTAGCTCTGTAACCTTGGCCCAAACAAAAGGTTGTGACTTTGACCTTCATCCTGCTCCATTAGGATAAAATGCAGTGTATGTAGAGAGCAGCTGTGGAACTTGGATGATCTAAGGCTTTTATCTCTGTAGTACTGTAGCCAGATTAATAAAAAACCCAACTTCTGTTGAACCGTGTATCCCTGTAACCCTCAGTAGTGATGACTTCATGGAATTCTTTACTAATAAAATAGAGTCAATTAGAGAAAAAATCTATAATGTCCTTCCCACTGTTGTCTCAGGTTCGTTGTCCAGTGAAGCAGCTTTAGAATCTGAATCATGTTTAGACAGTTTCTGTCCAGCTGATCTTAATGAGTTAACACAAATTATAGCTTCTTCTAAACCATCTACATGTATGTTGGATCCCCAGAATACTTTGTGGGATTTAAGCCAATAAAAGCTGTAGAGACGTCAAGACGTCTATGGCACTGAATGAGTTAATGAATGGATATGTGCCTCAGGCTTTAAGGTTGCTGTAATTAAACCTTTACTCCAGGTAATTATGTTAAAAAAAGTAATGGCACAATCATGGTATTGTAATCACAGCAAATTCTTGTTTTTGAAGAAAAGACATGAAAAAAGTCCATGTTTAGTCAGCTTTGTCCTGGATGTTATGTATCTTAGAAATGAAGATCTCATATGCGGCAGTCTCAGTCATCAGTTTGATCCAGTCCTCAATTTTTGGTCTATGAGGACTCTTCCAAATCCGTAGAATCAATCTGAGCACCACTACAAATGTAGCTACCAGAAATCCAAACATTTCCTCTGTAAATGTAGGTGGCATAATTGTCTTATCTCCCAGCAAGCACAACTGTGGCACCGCTGGGATAGGTAAGCCAGTCCATTTTTCCAAATTGCTGATAACCTCCATCCAAAATGGAAACACCAAAGGACATTCCCAGAAACAATGAAGGTATGTCCCAGCATCAGTTCCACATTTCCAACATGTATCACTCTGTACCAGTCCCATTTTAAATAGCTTTGATGGCGTAAAATAATAGCGATGAATAATTTAGTACTGAATAAATTTACTTCTAGCGTCTCTAGTTGCCCAACCCAAATTTGAAATAATGTTGCTCCACACCTCTTCACTAATTTCAATATGTAAATCTTTTTGCCAGATTAATCTTAGACCATCATATCTTGTAGCTTTATTACTCAAAATATTTTTATAAAACACTGATGCTGACTGTATATTGCCTGGCTTATTCAATCATTCCTGTAATTTAGTCTCTGCCTGTAACTGATTTAGGCCAACAACTGAACCCACACTATTTCTAACCTGCAAGAATTTCCAAAAGTCTCCCTTGTCAGTCAAATTAAATGTTTCTTTTAACATACTAAATGACATAAAGTTAAGTCTATACAGATTACCTATTTTATGCACCCCTAGTTCGAGCCATTTCTGCCACAAAAAAGGAGACTTTCCAACACACACTAGAGGGTTATTCCAGACAGAGGAGTAAGTCTGTTTATATGGAAAGATTCCTAACATTTTATGGGCTTTCGCCCATGCCCATTGAGTGTGTTGCAAGATTGGATTCTGTTGTATTGAATTTGTTGATTTTTGAGAAAGAAACTGGATGATATTAAATGGATCTACAATTTTCTTTTCAATATTAATCCACCCCAAGTTTGAACCCTCTTTCCAATGATTAATTTCAAATGCAAGATTATAAATCTACAAGTCTTTGAGGGCCAGGCCTCCATAAGACTTTAAAGCTGTGAGTTTTCTGACTCCAATTCTCACTTTCTTACCATTCCACAGAAATTTCTTGATTAGTGAATTGTATTGTTTAAAAAAGGCATTACTTACTGTTATTGGTATCATCATTGATATGTAGTTAAACTGTGGAGCAACAAGCATTTTAATAGTGTTAATTTTACCCCACAAAGTAAGGTTCAGTAACATGTGACACTATTTCACACTGAAGAAGTTGGTGATTATTTTTTGGTGACCGTCTGACAGCTTCAGCCAGACGCACCAGACACACGTGTGTAAACACCAGATCAGTCTAGTTCCACTAACCTAACAGTGAGACTGTAGCTACGTTTACATGGGCACATTTAATCAGAATAAACGCCCAATCAGAACAAAAATACATCATGTAAACATGTCAATCAGAATGTTTTGATCCGATGCAGCCTGATCCGAAAGAAATTTACTTCCGATCGAGAGGGGTGGTTTTGTCCGATCTTCATTCAGATAGACGTGCATGTACACACCCATTCAGAATGAAAGGGTGAAAAGAGCCCTTTGCGCATGCGTACAACTTCAGCGTGACGTCTTTCTGCTTTCGCAGACTCAAGTAGAAAACATGGCGGGAGGTAAACAGAAGTGGTCTGCTGGTGCAGTCATCCTGTCATCCTGCTCTCCTCTCCTGTGGTGGAGGAGCAGTAGTAATATGTATTCAGCCTCTAGCTTGGTTAATGCGACCAGTAAAAACCCAAACATAAAGGTAATCACCTGCAGAAGGTCCATATTGGGGATAACGTGAGTCAGCTCGAGCACACGATGGGGCGGGAAAGACGTGCAGAAAGGACGCAGTTTGTAAGACAACTCGCTGTGCGCATGCTCAACTCATTTAACCTGATTGAGTGCTTGGTGCATGTGTACTCATGACATGATCAGATCATTTCAGTTAGTGTCCATGTAAACAGGGATTTGGGAATTCAGATCGACCAAGATTTTAATCAGATCGGGGAAATTTGGCGCATGTAAACGTAGCTACTGTGTGTGAGAACACCAGCAGAGGTCTACAGTCATGTAACTAGTGAGAAACAGTGAGATTTAGTGAGATGTATGTATGATACCTCCAAATGTTTGTGCAAATAAGCGTTGGAGCTGTGCATGTATGGATTCTCATTCTGCCTGCCACAACTTTAAAAGAGTTGTCGTCATACTTCTGTCATTAAATTGCCTGACAGTGAGAGAACAAAACACGGCGGATTTCTTGTTTTTAGAACAAAGGCGATAAAGTTTTATGTCAACAACAGTTCATTATGGTTAAATGGTATATTATGCCCAGAAATGTGCTAACGTAGCATTAGCATGCAGTGCTAATCGCGCTAACATGTGAAAAGCAAATATAGTCGCGCTAAAAAAACCTATAATAAAACAACAATCAAGTTGGAGCATTGTAATGTGACAATGATTTCATGATGATAAGTGTTGATGAGATGAAGACATAATTACCTGTCCAACAACAATGTATCCAGCATCTGTTTGCAGGCCGTCAGACTCACGTACATTTCATCATCGCTGAAAAGCAACACCAATGTTTACTCTGGTTTTTGCTCTTTGTCCAAACGTCGTTTGTCTTCTAAAACTTCAAATGGGTTTTTTCTTTTTCCAAATTTGTTACTTTGTCCTGAACCTGAAGTGGAACCAGCTGGAGGCTGTTTCTCCTGCTGTCACGTAAACTGCAGCAAAGGTGTTGTGAAGAAAAATGTCAGTTTATTTGGAGCACAGAAGCAAAATAAATGCAGAAGTCCATATGGCTCGTACAATGAGACTGTACAACTCAACTATCTGACCACCTGCCTGTCGTATTCTCTATTACTGCACCAGGTGTTTTAAGAAACAGCACCCCATCTGTGCGCTGTTTTCGTGTACTTCAGCCATCAACCTCAGAACTGTTTATCACTAAATTTATGGACTCACACCTTTGGGACTTGCAACATTGCTCTGAAATGAACATTGAGGAGCTCTTTTAATTCTACCAGTACTGATATCCTGGACTCGATTGCTCCCTTTAAAAGGAAATGTAGTAAAACGTCATTACAGCCCTGGTTAAACAACAACACTCAGTCTCTCAGACGTAAATGCAGACAAGCGGAGCGGAAATGGAAAAAGGATAAGCTTCAGGTTTCTTTTGATATATTACATGGCTGCCGTTCTGGATACCAAAGGGCTTTAAAATCAGCCAAAACTGCATTTTTGTCTAACACTGTTTTGGAAAATAGTCATAGACCTCAAGTTTTGTTTAATGCTTTTAACTCTGTTGTTAATCCGTGTTTTACAAAGCATATTTTTGCATCATCTGCCATATGTGAAAATTTTTTACAATTCTTTGTTGATAAGATCGCAGCTCTTAGAGTTTTGCAACCCTCTTTTGCTGATGGTCCCTCCTTTTTACCTGCTTGCCCGGTTGTTTTTCAGCAGTTTGAACCAGTGACACTCCCGTCACTAAAGAAAATAGTAAATGAGGTCAAGCCCTCTAACTCAACTGCAGAATGCATTCCTCCCAAGTTTTTTAAGGATGTCTTTGATGCTTTTAGCCACTGGATTTTGATTTTAAAGCTACAGTGCGTAACTTCTGTCGCCCCCTAGCGGAATTTTTGCGTTATTACAACAATGAAGCTGGCGCTTCTATATGACGTACGCCCAACTGCCACCGCTTTATCTCTGCCGCTGTGATTCCAACCGGTATCTGTTTTGCCGCTGTGATTCGCGATTTCACAATATTTTTATTCTGTTTGAATAAGAACAGCTGTTCAAAAAAGATGGACTCTTCGGAAGAGGTAATTATAGTATTTTTTATTTATTTTCTGCAGAAACGCAAATAGCTTATTACAAACGGGAGACAAGGTGCCTGCTAATTTGTAACTGACAGGTTAGTGAATGATCACCAGGGCGGCATAGTAATATTTCTAAGCAGTATTGATTTGATTGTTAGTACTGCACTGATACTGTATCCATATTTTTTGTTGCTGTTATATTAGGCATTGTATTATACTGTATGAAATGTCAAATTTTACCACTTCAGCAAGTGTCCAGCTTGGGACATCGAAATAAAAAATCATGAAATCACACAAAGTTATCCACTGATGATAGTACTTGTACATGGAGTGTAAGAATAGGCTTACAACATATTTGAATTCATATAAAAAATGTGTGTAAAGTATTCTAGGGTTATTTTTGTACTTTTTTAGATATGTTATTTGTTTATAACAAACCAGACATGCTCTGACACATATTTCATAAATTAGGAGCTTCCCAGCTTCGATGTCCCCTCCAGTCCAGCCAGCTCTGACTATCAGCCACGCAGTAGAGGACGTGGAAGAGCCAGAGGTCGAGGAGGAAGCCAGCCTTCCAGAAGCCGAGGAAGGGGCAGAGGTGCAGACCAGCTGCAACAAGAGGACAGGGACAGAGTTGACCAGCTCCGTCAACGTAACCTGGATGAAATGAGGGTTTGTTCCTTCTTTTTTAACACATTCTTTTCTTTACATAAACACTTATAC
>SSNP01000448.1:0-17071 GCA_006937955.1 Pachypanchax playfairii
TCTAACATCACTCTTCATTCTGACATCGAGGACCTTCTAACATCACTCTTCATCCTAACATCCAGGACCTTCTAACGTCACTCTTCATCCTGACATCGAGGACCTTCTAACATCACTCTTCATCCTAACATCAAGGACCTTCTAACATCACTCTTCATCCTAACATCCAGGACCTTCTAACGTCACTCTTCATCCTGACATCGAGGACCTTCTAACATCACTCTTCATCCTAACATCAAGGACCTTCTAACATCACTCTTCATTCTGACATCGAGGACCTTCTAACATCACTCTTCATCCTGACATCCAGGACCTTCTAACATCACTCTTCATTCTGACATCGAGGACCTTCTAACATCACTCTTCATTCTGACATCGAGGACCTTCTAACATCACTCTTCATTCTGACATCGAGGACCTTCTAACATCACTCTTCATTCTGACATCGAGGACCTTCTAACATCACTCTTCATTCTGACATCAAGGACCTTCTAACATCACTCTTCATCCTGACATCGAGGACCTTCTAACGTCACTCTTCATTCTGACATCGAGGACCTTGGAATGTCAGATGTTAATATATGTTCCTCTTACCATCCTGCAGAAAAGTCCACAGCCAGGGCAGCAATGGTGCTTGACCATGCCGGCCCTGTGGTCCTCACACAGAACCAGTAGGTGGACCATGTTGGAGGGACGCATCATCTCCTGCTTCATCACTGGCCTCTGGCAATGACTCAGCTGGGAAGAAAAGAGTCAAAATAACAAATCATTACAACTTTTAAGGTTCATCAGAACCCCCGAAACTCAACACAGTTTGAATAACAGCATAAATTAAATTTACCTTCATAAAAGCACCATTTTACAACAAAAGTCATTACAAGTCAAGTTCACATCAATGGAACCAAATACAGTGTTTGGTTCGTGTTCCGGTCGGCCACGCTGGTGCTACATATGTCAGACAGTATATTTTATAATGAGAACAAGGTTCTTTGAAAGTTACAGATGAATTAAACTACACACATGTATCGTCTTCCCTCAGCACCTCCTATTCACCTGACTGATATCGAACCTGCGCTGCCAGTAACAAACATGGAGAAGGAATACAGAATCACATATAAACTGTTTTTAGTGGAATTGTGTGGGTTTTATTGCTCTTTGAAAGATAAAAAAAACCATAAAACTCTGGTGAAACAGACAAGTAACAAAGGCTTCACCATGTGCAGCTTCATATCTAAATCTCTACCTTTCCATCTGAGCTCTCCATGGCCATACAGGTCCAATCCAGTCTGGACCAGCTCGCATTGCTGTTAGGAGTCTCCATACGACAGCAGCACAGCGGTAACTCTTCAGCCTGGTCTGTTTCTGCCATCTCAGTTTCTCCTGCAACAGCTGCACAACATTACAACATGTCATTAAAGCACACAGCAACATGTCTGACCCCTTTCGAAGAGATCCAAAACAGTAGGATGACTATCACCTGAAAGTGGCGGGGACAGCAGCACTTCCTGAGCTTTCAGGTCCAAACAGTCCAAAGCCAGTTCTGTGTATTCAACAGACTCAGCCGCCTCCAGCAGAAACTCCTTCCTGGTGTCTGTCTGTTCAGCAGCCTTATCAGTCTTTGGCTGATTAACTGATTCGGTCTGGTTCTTCTCCACATCAACTTTTGGCTTTTCAGTCTGCATGAAAACAGGTTATACAGGATATGCTCATAAAAACCTATTTACAAAAAATGTTTTTTAAATTAAGTTCTCAAAAACAAAGTCACAACTAGGGCTGGGCGATATGAACCAAAATTCCTTCCTCAATATTTTTAAATCTAAATCACAATATACGATTTATATCTCAATATATATATTTTTTTTTTTTCAACTAACCAAAGAGACAATTCTAATTTACAGCCTTGAGTGCTAAATCCACTTTTACTAACTGGCAACAGCTCATGTGCATTAAAACAGTTCACGGAAACTGAAATAGCTGTATATTAAATTAAACTCCCCCCCAAAAAAATGAATGAAAAATACTTTTCCATGACCAAGACAAAAATACAATAATGCAAAATACAAAACAGATCCAATGAGCAAAAAATAAAAACAAGTCAGTCCGATCTTCAGGACATGTTATATAGTTTTGTCTCTACTAAAGAGTCGTCCTCTTGTTTGTAGCTCTGTTCAAACGTTTTAGTGTAAATATGAGAAATGAGCTGATTAAAGAACTGTCCTGTTGATCTACATGTCAATGGTGTAGTGGCAGAGTTTTGCTTAAGAAGAAGTCAAAGCGAATGAATTTTATAAAAAGTATTTATTATAAAATCATGCATGAAGTGAGAGTAGTCAGACAAATGCAAAGTCATTTGTGATGAGACTCTGAAGTAAAAACACTGGTTGGTAATACTTATAGATGCTGATACAGTGAGCTATCAGAAATATGGACATCATTAGAACATTCTGGAGATATTGATGAGCTGTAACTGTCAATCTAATCTAATACAAGATGATCTAGCTGTAATTGTTGGTTACTGTGACACTGTCATACAAATGTGTGTCAGGTGACCTGAACTTACCTAACAGTGGTCAGAGCAAAGTGTCGTATTTCAGCAGAGCAGAGAGACTTTCTCTCACATCTGCACACGTTTTATATCAGACTATCCATTCTAAATAATTTTGGCTTGATAGCAGGTATCTGGAATCAATAGCTTAACTAGCTGTTTAACTCATTCAGGTCCACTTTCAGATTTCATATCCCCCTCAGTATCAGAGATATTGAGCATTTTTACAGATTTTTAAAGCAGAACTAAGTAAGTTTTTTCACCTCAATAAATGTTTTCTAGAGTCCCTGTGGGGGTAAACAAGGACTTGGCGGGGTGATTCGTGGGTCCCTCCCCTCCCTCCGGGGTCTGTGTCCTGAAAGCAGCACTTGCAACTTTCAGTGGATCGGACCCGACTAATCTCGCGAGAACAAACCTGCTTTACGGCACTCACACTCACGTACATAAATACAAGCATGAAGCCCTTGCCGTTGTTAGCAACGCCACCCGTAGGAGCGCAAAGATGACAATAATACTCACCTGTCGAGACATTTTCTTGGTTTTGTTTTTCTTTCTTCTTGCAAAAGCGTTCTCTGCGCGTTGTTGTTGGGGGGACGGCGGCGGGGTGGAGGGGGTGGGGGGGGTCTGCGGCGGCGGCGGGGGAACGTTACGACAGTGAGCTTTCACAGGGGACCAGTAGGGGGAGAGCGAGAGCAAAACTTACTTAGTTCTGCTTTAAAGACCCACAGAATATTTTCTCCTGTGACTATGTGAATTTTGAAACCATCAGCACAAAATTTAGTCTTTCTTCTTTCAAAAGCAAAAACAAAAAGTTTCTACCTCTTTCTGTTATTTAGTAATCTGCAGTACAAAAGAGGAACTTTTATGAAAATCCACACGTTTCAGGACTAAAAGCTGAGATAAAGAGTGTTTTGTGTGAAGAGGTTTTTCAAGCAGATCAGTGACTTTGATGTAAATATTTCATGTTTCAATGATTCATGTAACATCTGAACTATGTTTTACTACTATGAAAGTAAAAAACAACAGTAAAAAAGTACTTTTGATAGTTTATTTTATGTAAAAAAAAAAGTAATTTATAGACTTGGTCAGTTTGCACACCCCCCGGCCATCGGTTCGTCTATTAACACTTACTGTGTGTTTTATGAGGTGAATCGTTCTTTATTTTGCTCCCTGCTGTCTTTAGAAGATCCTAACAGCAGATACTGGTCTGATAAATCCCCCCCAGCTTCACTAGAATCACCAGAAGAACCTCAACGTCAGGCTGAAGACATCACAAGTCCCAAAATGACGAGCTGGAGCAAAAACCGCACCACCTTCGACACAATACTCGTTCCCCGTAGATCTGACTGTCACGCTGAAGTGATTTTGACAATGCCTTCATCAGCTCACGTTTGGATTACTGCAATGCCTTTTATATTGGATTGAACCAAACTTCATTGCACCGTCTTCAACTTGTGCAAAATGTGGCGGCCCGGTTCCTCACCAGCACTGGTAAACGTGAGCACATCACTCCTGTTCTGTACTCTCTACACCGGCTCCCCATTGACTACAGAATCCAATATAAAGTTGTTTTCTGTTCATGGCCTATCACCATTATATCTGTGCAACATGCTCACACCATACCTGCCCTGCAGAGCTTTAGGTTCTGCTAACCAACACCTGCTGGTGGTCCCACAGTCCAGATATAAACAATGGGGTCATCGTACCTTCACTGTGGTCGGACCCAAGTTCTGGAACTCTCTACCTTTTAAACTACGTTCCATCACAACTCTCTCCTTGTTTAAGGCCAGATTGAAACATCACTTGTTTAAATTAGCTTTTCAATGTTGAGGGTCGCGTCACTTGGAAACAGTTTTTTTTTTGTGAATTTGACTGCCTCAATGTATCACTTGCTTTTTAACTTTGTTCTTGCTGTTCAGCGCTTTGGGCAACCTACGGTTGTTTTAAAGCGCTTTTATAAATAAAATTTGATTGATGGATTTTATCCATGTAATAAACTCCACCACCTTCTCAATTCCATAAATTCTATACTAGTTTGTAATAACTCTGAACAACGAGATCACTTCCCATCTGCTTCACAGACTCTGAACCTGCTGTCCGTATTCACCGTCTGTCTCGTCCTGAGTGCCTGGCTCCTCCCCCCTCTCCACATGCCCTTATTACAAGGTAAGGAATGAAGATCTCACCCAGAGAAGTGCACCACTGCCCCCCTCCTGGAACATATGACTAAATACAGCCTGTAATGAGTTCAAATTCAGCGAGCAGCTTCCCCAGAATGCTTTGTGGGATTTAAGCCAATAAAAGCTGTAGAGACATCAAGACGTCTATGGCACTGAGCGTTCAGATTTAGTTTGACATCTATAGACGTCTATGGTACTGAATGAGTTAACAATAGTTTAAGGAGGGCTGCTCAACAGTTTCTATGGTTACCATGTCTTTAGCAATGTGACACGTGACAGCTTTTATTATTTGTTGCACCACCAGCAGCTTTTCTGCTCATATGGGACCGAACGGATCAGAAAGTTCTGTCTGTTTCAGGGTGGAACGCTGAGGAGATTTTACTGTCTGAGTTACAACCTGCAGTTTAACTCACTGTTCTTTATGTCACTGCTGTAATACGTTACATGTGCTCCAACTTTCGATCGGGATGTGATTTTGGCGCACTATGCAGAATACATGTTTCTGCTGTTCAATCAAAACTATCTTCATTTCAGTAAGCTATTATTTTCATTTTGCCACGCAGTTTTGTGTCGAATTTTCAAATGTCTTTGTCTGTGACCATGAAGTGAGGCTGTCGCGAGTGACAAGACACACGTCTGTGTGCTTGAGGCCGTCTCAGCTGTTGGGCGGGCAGGTTGGTACACCGTGGAGGTGGAATGGGAGCAGTGGAGTTGTGTGAGAGACAGACAGGACAAGAAAACAGCAACTCTGACACTGTAATTTTAACTCAAAACAAGCCGTCTCAATATAAATAATATTTCCTCATTCTATAAAGTGTGAAAAAGATTTTTTTTAAAACTCGATATTTCACCCTAATCACAACCACAAAACACAAGTGATGAGGAGTGGTGAAACACATTTACATCCAGGCAGTGAAAACAAGGCACCAAGTAGAAAGTAAGCTGATCAGGAGGAGGTTGAAATTAACTTTAATTTCAAACTTGTTCTTTTTATGTGGCTTTTTTGAGACCAGTCGTATGGCGTTATCAGAGAGACTTGTAAGAGCAGTCTGTCAGGGTAGTAAATCTGAGTTCATTATAGAACAAAAAGGACAGTGAAAGCTGAGACAGTATTGATTTAGTACTTTAAAGCAGTAATCCAGTTGCACCTTCATGTCCAGCCCCTATATTTCCGTGAACCTGTAGGTAGGGTCAGCTGTCATACGTGCACGCGCACCCCCCTTATAAATATGATGTTTTTCCTACATTATATTACAGAAGCGGGTCAGAATATGACTTTCATGAAATTTAAAAAAAAAATCATACAGAACTCCTGAAAAGGGGAAAACTCTGGATTACAGCTTTAAGGTTCAGTCAGTGAGACAAACAAGAACTAAAGGAACCTGCCTTCCCCTGATGTTTAACACCCTTGGTCTTCTTTTTAGGGACAAGGTTGTACAATCCCATCTTCCTCTTTTTCTTCTTCACAGCTAAAAGCACAAAAAAGAGGAGAGTCACAGGACATGATGTAGTTAATAAAACACAGATCCATGCTACATAGACGTTTCAGGGAGAAAACCATTTTCATGAATATAAATGTTCTCATAAAGTATTTGTAAAAGAATGAACTAACCTGCCTGAGCTTTAGCTTTCTTCTCATTGCCTTTCTGGTTGTGCTGAAGTTCTGTATTAGATGGAGGTCCAGGTGTCAGTGGGTCCATCTGATCAGACTTAGGTGCTTTTTTACCAGAAGGCTTCAGAGGGAATAAGACAAAAGTGTCCATCATTATCCATCCATTCCATCCATCCATCAAACATCCATCCATCCACATACAGACATACAGTAGTACTTTCTACAAAGTGTCCACTTGGCAGAGGTCTGTGCTCTCTGAGTGCTTTTCCAGTTTATACTGTAGCTGTTTTAACACGGCAGTAACTAACAGTGTTCTTGGTCCAGATTCAGACTGTTTACTCAGTCCAGTCAGAATAAATCTGTATTTCTACAACTGGTAAGTTTTTACTGATCAAATCAGTAATATATCCATTGTGGATAGAATAGGCCTGNATACACTCGCCGGCCACTTTATTAGGTACACCTGTCAAACTGCTCGTTAACACTTTATTTCTAATCAGCCAATCACATGGTGGAAACTCAGTGCATTTAGGCATGTACACATGGTCAAGACAATCTCCTGCAGTTCAAACCGAGCATCAGTATGGGGAAGAAAGGTGATTTGAGTGACTTTGAACGTGGCATGGTTGTTGGTGCCAGAATGGCTGGTCTGAGTATTTAAGAAACTGCTGATCTACTGTGATTTTCACGCACAACCATCTCTCGGGTTTACAGAGAATGGTCCGAAAAAGAAAAAATATCCAGTGAGCGGCAGTTCTGTGGGCGGAAATGCCTTGTTGATGCCAGAGGTCAGAGGAGAATGGCCAGACTGGTTCGAGCTGATAGAAAGGCAACAGTGACTCAAATAACCACTCGTTACAACCAAGGTAGGCAGAAGAGCATCTCTGAACGCACAGTACGTCGAACTTTGAGGCAGATGGGCTACAGCAGCAGAAGACCACGCCGGGTGCCACTCCTTTCAGCTAAGAACAGGAAACTGAGGCTACAATTTGCACAAGCTCATCGAAATTGGACAATAGAAGATTGGAAAAACGTTGCCTGGTCTGATGAGTCTCGATTTCTGCTGCGACATTCGGATGGTAGGGTCAGAATTTGGCGTCAACAACATGAAAGCATGGATCCATCCTGCCTTGTATCAACGGTTCAGGCTGGTGGTGGTGGTGTAATGGTGTGGGGAATATTTTCTTGGCACTCTTTGGGCCCCTTGGTACCAATTGAGCATCGTTACAACGCCACAGCCTACCTGAGTATTGTTGCTGACCATGTCCATCCCTTTATGACCACAATGTACCCAACTTCTGATGGCTACTTTCAGCAGGATAATGCGGCATGTCATAAAACTGGAATCATCTCGGACTGGTTTCTTGAACATGACAATGAGTTCACTGTACTCAAATGGCCTCCACAGTCACCAGATCTCAATCCAATAGAGCATCTTTGGGATGTGGTGGAACGGGAGATTCGCATCATGGATGTGCAGCCGACAAATCTGCGCCAACTGTGTGATGCCATCATGTCAATATGGACCAAACTCTCTGAGGAATGCTTCCAGCACCTTGTTGAATCTATGCCACGAAGAATTGAGGCAGTTCTGAAGGCAAAAGGGGGTCCAACCCGTTACTAGCATGGTGTACCTAATAAAGTGGCTGGTGAGTGTATAATGTGATTATTTAAACAGTTCATCCAATAAATCCTTTTCAGCAAGTTTATATTTTCTTTATTTTAAGTCTTGTGATCGAAAATACAGGCTTTATTGTTTTTTGTAACCAATTTCCAGTCAGTGAACAGGGAAATTAGTCTATGCAGAGCGATGGAGGTGCAAAAGTCTGCAAAAAAAGCCTCACAACAAGAGACAACACACGTTGTCTAAGATGGAAATGGGAAAACAAGAAACAACACTCCTCATGCGTCTCTTCTGTACGGAGGTTTCCATACAGAAGACACGGCGCGTAATCGCAGCGTCATCAAACCGGAAGTCGCTATTGGAGATACTCGGTGGTAAACACTGCGATGGAGAAACCACAGAAAAGCTCCTCAAAATGCGTTAGATGCAAAGGCATACATGGAAGGACTTTGTCTGCAGGAAAGGGTGAGATATTTGGAAAAGTTAAGGTTTATTAGCGGTACAGATCCGTATGAGTTGGCTCTTGGATAACTAGGGTTCTCCTTTAATAAATCAGTGTTCTGAACGTACGCAGTGTGTTCTCTTCAACAACAATACAATAACAATAACTGAACAAAGACTGTATATGTCTTTGTTCAGTTTGTTTGTATTTAATAGTCAGTTATTAATAATTTTAGGCTATAATATAGTCCAGACTGGTTCATATTTTTATTGACAGTGCATTTAAAAATATACTTTAGTCGAAATCAACAACTGATGGGAACAGGTTCATCAGGGCACAAGAGACAAGTTCAGTTTTATCAATGGTACAATAGCCATCCTTATCTTTGCACATCAAGAAATCAACTGACAGTAATCCATCCAAAAGGTTTATTTCTGGCGCACGTTACTGATCACACACTCAACATGATGTGGGCAATTTTCCTTGTTTCCAAGTCAACAGAAGCGAACTGGGACTTTCCACATGTGAAGGCTAGAATTTTTACATGAGCCATTCTGCAACCTTAAGTGACCTGGGGTCTCATTTATAAAACATTGTGTAGAAACCTACTAAAAGTGTATGTACGACCAAAACAAAAAGCTTGTGTACGCCAAAAAGATTTTCAATTTATAAAACCATGCGCACGCACAGTTGTAAGCAACTTCCCCTTTATAAATCACACTCTTCCTGGAAGTGTGCGCACGTGAATTTGGCTCATGTCCTGCCCTGAACACGCCCAAACCTGGCTATAAAAGGTCAATGCAAAGCCGGACATGAATATTGATGCATATGAGGAAAACGAGATACACTATATTACCAAAAGTATTGGCTCACCCATTCAAATGATCAGAATCAGGTGTCCTAATCACTTGGCCTGGCCACAGGTGTATAAAGTCAAGCACTCAGGCATGCAGACTGTGAAGCAAGACATTTGTGAAAGAATGGGCCGCTCTCAGGAGCTCAGTGAATTCCAGCGTGGAACTGTCATAGGATGCCAACTGTGCAACAAATCCAGTCGTGAAATTTCCTCGCTCCTAAATATTCCACAGTCAACTGTCAGCTCTATTATAACAAAATGGAAGCGTTTGGGAACAACAGCAACTCTGATAAGTGACTGATAATTAAATAGTCTTTATTCTGTAGAAGAGAGATGTCACACAACCGCTCACAAGCAATTCAGTGAGTCTCTGCCTGAGAGACAACTGTCACAACCTTATATAACATTAACAAACAAACATAATAAAACAATAAAAGTAATATCTCCTTGTCCAAATGGGTTTTGTTATTCCTGGCCAATAGTGTTATTGCTCAGCCCAAAGCTTAAAGCCCCTGATGAGACAGACATCTAATATCCCACAGTTACATCAGACTCACTAACATGTAGAATAAATGAAGAATATAACAATCGTTCCTTATATTAGAAAAACCTAGTACAAGTACATTTTCTTTCACAGTGATGTTCCTGTTTCTTCAGGTGACCTTTGCTGACCTGTCATTCCAACAGATGGAACCCAATTTGATCAGACCTAAAAAGAGAAATACAGAACGTTTCATTTTAGCTCTACATGTTAATAATAATGTTGCTACTGTAGCAGGCTATTACATGTGATTTCATTAAGTAAATAGCTTGATATGAATTATATTATTATCATCACATAGGAAAATAATTCAAGAGCCGCTGATAACAATTCACTTACCTGAAGAATTGGCCGAAAAAATTCAGATGTTGTCCAAATTTTGCCTCATAGAGTCAACTGCAAATGTTTTCACGGTCTGACCGATTGGAACAGCCAAAAAACACGGCAATAATTCACCATTTCCTTTCATTCAACATTTGGAATCTTCTTGAGTTTGTGCGCTTTGTTTACCTCCAAGGATCTCCAATAGCAACTTCCGGTTTGATGACGCTGCGATTACGCGCCGTAAAACCTCTGTACAGAAGAGATGCACGAAAAGTGTCGTTTTGTGTTTTCCAATTTCAATCTCAATTTAGGTAAAATCAGTGAAAAAGTCATTTTCCGTTTTTCTTATTTAGAGATGAAAAACAGAATACGGGGCGTTTTCCAATTTGTAACAGATAACAAAATATACAGTGGATGGGTGAATTCAAGTTGGGATTGTCAAAGAAACTGATTTTAATTAAAAATTCTTTACCAACCGTGAAGGAGGCGACCACATCGTCAATACCTGTAAGTTTATTTATTTAATAAAATGCTGCCTTGCCTGATAAACGTTTGTTCGTGGTCTGAAGAGTTCATGATGCTAGCATGTGATAGCCGCTCTAGCAACAATGTCCGTGAGCAACAGGTTTATCATACCATATTGTGAATCTATTTTCATTGATAACATCTGACAGCACTGTTTATTCGCTCATGTGATTAGTTGAGTTTTATGTGTTCACCCCTCCGTCTTCCTCAGAAGACGTTTCAGGCTCGAACATATACGGTTGTAAACGTCCACTCGCCGTGTTACTGGACTGTTGACGGAGCCGAGAAGAAAGGCTTGCTGCGGGCAATGGTTGTAGCCAATCAGAGCGAAGTCAGCCAGGGAGACCCACATATCATTAATGAAAGGAACCGTGTTGCTGAGAAGAGGATTCTGACCTGCCCGTACACCCCCGCCGTGTTAGTTTTTTAATCAAATTCTTTTGTGAGTTGACATATGCGGGCATATCTACTACATGAAATAGCTTTACGCCAGTTTAAACAGTGATGTCATCACACCTTTAAGAGGAGGCGTGCAGGATGGTGTGAGAAGGACAGAGGATCTTAGGGAGGAATGCAAAATGTTTTGGTTTGCTCAAGAAGAGCCAGGACAGATACGTGAGCTGTTTGCCACAGACTGAATCGATGACTGAGCTACAGGTAGGAGTCTTCATTTATCAGAATCAGTGGGATCAGTGGGGCTTGAGAGCATGATTAGTGAGCTGAACACATGATATTTTATTGTCTTTCTCGGGTCAGGGATCAGAGGGGGTTTGGTGAGGAATATTGGTCAACCTCAGCATAGAGAACCATCTACAGGAGATCCTTCCTGTTCACATCTAGAACCCTCTACAGGATATCCTTCCTGTCCACATCTAGAACCCTCTACAGGAGATCCTTCCTGTCCACATCTAGAACCCTCTATGGGAGATCCTTCCTGTCCACAGCTAGAACCCTCTACAGGAGATCCTTCCTGTCCACAGCTAGAACCCTCTACAGGAGATCCTTCCCGTCTACAGCTAGAACCCTTCTACAGGAGATCCTTCCCGTCCACATCTAGAACCCTCTACAGGAGATCCTTCCTGTCCACATCTAGAACCCTCTATGGGAGATCCTTCCCGTCCACATCTGGAACCCTCTACAGGAGATCCTTCCTGTCCACATCTAGAACCCTCTATCGTGGCTCCCTAAAAAAGAAACTGAGCTACAACATTTAATTTCCCTTCAGGAATTAATAAAGTATTTTTTATTTGATTTGATCCACGCCCAGATTCATTTTGCAGTAAGACATCTGAAATCTCCCAAACACACGTGGGAAAGTGTGTTACGGTCTGATTAAACCAAGGTTGAACTTTTTGGACATAGTTCCAAAAGGCATAGAGTATGTGGCTTAAAAACAACACTGCTAATCGACAAAAGAGCACCATACCTACAGTGACGCATGGTGGTGGCAGCATCATGTTTTGGGGCTGGAACTGGGACCTGAATCAGGGTGGAGGGAATTATGGATGTCTGTTGCAGAAAACCCAAACAGATGATTTTATTGCTTTCTTGGTACCAAACTTCCCACTCTCACCAGTAGCCATGTTGTTGCTTGCTGTTAATGTTCCACTTGTGCTATGACATTGTTGTTGTCACTTGCCATGTGAAAATAACTCTACGGAAACTCAGGGGAGCCAAAAATGCCCCATAACACAAAAACTCAATTTACTTATTTTATAAACCACCCACAACAAAAAATTTGAATTAATTATTCAAATAGATTTTTCGACCAGGCATACTCCTACCCAAAAAAGACTGAATGCTGTGATAAAAGCCAAAGGTGCTGCAACAAAGTATTAGTTTAAGGGTGTACATATTTATGCAACCAGGTTATTTTTTCTGTTTTTTTTTGTATATTTTTCCCTTTTAAAAGTTTATTTGTTTTTCAGTTGCATTGTTCAGGTTATAGGTCACATTAAGGGGCTAGACACACGGGAGGCGTCATAGCCTCTACTCCATTTATTTTCAATGAGACAAAGCGATGATCTCAAGTCTCTCTACTGCTAAGAAAAATGCGAAAATCATGCATGTGAAATTTCATGCTCATGCATGTATCGTGCACATTCAGGCCTGCGACGCGATCCCAGAGAGTTGAGAAAATCAACTTTTCATGTCTGTCACTCAGACGAAGACCAATCAGTGGAGGTTTTATTGACTGACCAATGAGCTGACAGGATGCTGCTCGGTCATCTCCAGGAAAACATGGAGGAAAATTTGAATTGAATTGAACCAATTTACGTATTTTTCGTTTCTTGTATAACAAAGTCAGAAGTAAGATTTCACTTTACTCCAGAAATATCTTATGATACTTCATATCTAGTTTGTTGTCACTTCTGAACTGCTTTGATACTCGAAAATTCCCTCCAACCTGTCAGCCAATCAAAACCATGGAAGATTCGCTATTCGCCCTGGAACAGAGCACGTCGCTAGCTTGTGTCGCTGCCGCCTCCCGTGTATCAGGTTTTAAAAGCTGCTGCAATTAGTTTAGCTGATTGCTGTCATTTGTCGCCTCCTGTGTGTCGAGCCCCTAAAAGTAGTGAAATTATTTGTCCTGTTGGCTTTGTTTTTACATGACCAAAACTTGCATTTTACCAGTGCGTGTAGACGTTTTATACCCACTGTGTGCATATATGTATGCTATAATATACATGTTTGTTTACCTTGGCAAGTTGAGTTGCTTGTGCTTTAGCTTCAGCTGTTGTCTTTATAGAACCTAAAGCAGGGTTCTGTTTGTCTGTGGTCCCACCAGCTGCAGCAGGAGAACCTAAAGCAGGGTTCTGTTTGTCTGTGGTCCCACCAGCTGCAGCAGGAGAACCTAAAGCAGGGTTCTGTTTGTCTGTGGTCCCACCAGCTGCAGCAGGAGAAGGAAAAGTTCTCTCTCTTATGCTAAACAGGTTTCCAGAAGCTGGTCCCGGTTGTCTGCTGCGCAGCGCTGCATCGTTACCAACTATAGGTGAATTATGGAAAGGAGTGACTATTAATCTGGAACTTGGACTGATCTTTGCTCCTTGTTCCTTAGAAACAGCAGGTATATTAGCATCAGCACCACATGATCTTCTTCCTGGTGCAGGACTCTGATTGGTTCTGCTGAGATCCATCATCACAAAGAAATGAACTGTTGTGTGTGGTCAGTCTAAGCAGCACCTGGAGAGTTAAGAACAAAGAAGCAGATTGAAAACATCCAGGCTGATTTTGGATTAACCAGCTCAACTAACCCTGTGGGGTATCATGGTACTAGTTACTGACTCAGCAGAACAAAGCCAGGTTTTTCATCTCTGTTCATGTTTATTGGGTGAATTTGGCATCATGGACCTGAACTGTGAATTATAACTGGAACTGAACACAAAACTATTTAATAGACTGACAATATAGAAACAGCTCTAGTATACAGCAGTTCAAACTGCATGTCTATATTTATTCTTCAGTTTTCCTTCCTTCGCTTCTTTGTGCATTCAAATGGGTGAGTCTTGGACGATGAATAAACTTTAATCTGATCAATGAGGAAGAAGTTCAACAACAAACAGGTCCCAGTATTGATCCTAAGGTCTTCTACAACTATACACCGTGTTTATCTTTGTCAGTAATATCAGATAAATCTTCTGAAAGTTCGGAAAAACTTTAGATTCTTTAAAAAGCGATGCAACAGTAAGAGTTAAATAGCAGCAGAACAGACAGCAGGCGGCCCACCATCCTTGTTTTTATTCAGAAGGGAGGCGAAACTTTACAAACTGCTTCACTACATTAATTAATTTTCACCCGAAGGAATATTTTCAGCCAGGAGCAAAACTCTGTGGTTTTAATGTCTCTGCACACTTTCACCCCACCGGTTGTGTTTGTTAGCTGTTAGCATACAGACTGAATGACTGGCTGCTGATACAAAACAGATAACAGAGTTAAACCTCCAGCTGCTGGAACAGCTCCCGACCTCACTAACGTTTCAAACGACCAGAGAAAACAAACAGCTTGGAAACAACCAAACTTTCAAAGTTCAAGCAACTTTCAGCCTACCAGCATCACTCGGTGGAACTCGTCATCCAAACACAGAGGAAAGAGGGAACACAAACACTGCGCCAACTTCCGCCCACAGCAATACCACGTGACATGTACGCTGCTGGTAGACACACCAGTGAGTTTATATTTAATACATTTTATTTAAAATAAACTCATTGGTAGACACCATAGACATTATAAATCAGATGCTGATTTTAGACACCATATAAGCACTAGATACCTTGTCCCCGCAAACGGCGGCCATCTTACTACAGTGTCTATGGTCTCACTCGTCACACAGTGTTTATGCTGCATCAACTTTTTAAATAACTATAACTTGCTAAAATTCACACCGATTTTCAGATGATTTGGATTTTTATAAACGTCAGACATGTAGTAATGACACTACATAATATGAATAATTATATAGCATTAATATTACGGATATTTATTACCAAAGCTTCTAGAGCAGAACTATAACCATGGACTCATGAAAATACATTATATGTAATTAATATTTAGGTTTCTAAAAATCAGTTTACCAATATGAAAATATTACTAATATAATAAAATATTTCTATTTTTATGTGTTAAGTTTGAACACGATGGTTCCAATATATTAATAAAAAATGTTGTTTTTTTGACATCATCATGTTATAATAAAACATTCTTTTCATTGTCTGAAACATCTTGAACAGGAAAGTGACATTTATTTGCAAAACAAATTAGGTACAAGATTTAATTTTACAAATATACAAGAAGAAATGCACTGATGTGAGTTCGATCCCTGGTGCTGCCAGGATACAGTGGGGCAAAGAAGTATTTAGTCAGCCACCAATTGTGTAAGTTCTCCCACTTAAAAAGATCAGAGAGGCCTGTAATTTTCATCATAGGTATACCTCAACTATGAGAGACAAAATGAGGAAAAAAAATCCAGAAAATCACATTGTCTGATTTTTAAAGAATTTATTTGCAAATTATGGTGGAAAATAAGTATTTGGTCAATAACAAAAGTTAATCTCAATACTTTGTTATATAGCCTTTGTTGGCAATGACAGAGGTCAAACGTTTTCTGTAAGTCTTCACAAGGTTTTCACACACTGTTGCTGGTATTTTGGCCCATTCCTCCATGCAGATCTCCTCTAGAGCAGTGATGTTTTGGGGCTGACGCTGGGCAACACGGACTTTCAACTCCCTCCAGAGATTTTCAATGGGGTTGAGATCTGGAGACTGGCTAGGCCACTCCAGGACCTTGAAATGCTTCTTATGAAGCCACTCCTTCGTTGCCCGGGCGGTGTGTTTGGGATCATTGTCATGTTGAAAGACCCAGCCACGTCTCATTTTCAATGCCCTTGCTGATGGAAGGAGGTTTTCACTCAAAATCTTACGATACATGGCCCCATTCATTCTTTCCTTTACACGGATCAGTCGTCCTGGTCCCCTTGCAGAAAAACAGCCCCAAAGCATGATGTTTCCACCCCCATGCTTTACAGTAGGTATGGTGTTCTTTGGATCCAACTCAGCATTCTTTCCCCTCCAAACACGACAAGTTGAGTTTCTACCAAAAAGTTCTATTTTGGTTTCATCTGACCATATGATGTTCTCCCAATCCTCTTCTGGATCATCCAAATGCTCTCTAGCAAACCGCAGACGGGCCTGGACGTGTCCTGGCTTCAGCAGGGGGACACGTCTGGCACTGCAGGATTTGAGTCCCTGGCGGCGTAGTGTGTTACTGATGGTAGCCTTTGTTACTTTGGTCCCAGCTCTCTGCAGGTCATTCACTAGGTCCCTCCGTGTGGTTCTGGGATTTTTGCTCACCGTTCTTGTGATCATTTTGACCCCACGGGGTGAGATCTTGCGTGGAGCCCCAGATCGAGGGAGATTATCAGTGGTCTTGTATGTCTTCCATTTTCTAATAATTGCTCCCACAGTTGATTTCTTCACACCAAGCTGCTTACCTATTGCAGATTCAGTCTTCCCAGCCTGGTGAAGGTCTACAATTTTGTTTCTGGTGTCCTTTGACAGCTCTTTGGTCTTGGCCATAGTGGAGTTAGGAGCGTGACTGTTTGAGGTTGTGGACAGGTGTCTTTTATACTGATAACGAGTTCACACAGGTGCCATTAATACAGGTAACGAGTGGAGGACCGAGGAGCCTCTTAAAGAAGTTACAGGTCTGTGAAAGCCAGAAATCTTACTTGTTTGTAGGTGACCAAATACTTATTTTCCACCATAATTTGCAAATAAATTCTTTAAAAATCAGACAATGTGATTTTCTGGATTTTTTTTCCTCATTTTGTCTCTCATAGTTGAGGTATACCTATGATGAAAATTACAGGCCTCTCTGATCTTTTTAAGTGGGAGAACTTACACAATTGGTGGCTGACTAAATACTT